>OY744528.1:15432491-15459991 GCA_963556195.1 Sepiola atlantica | reverse complement strand
AAAAGTTTTTTCTCTCGATAGATTAATGAGAACATGTGATGCACGAGATTTTATGCTGAAGCTATACTTGTGTTGGGGTTGCCTTTTTCCTAAAGCGTGGAGTTCAAGATCACGTGACGATGAAGCAATCAACCATTGGTTGATTTAGCTCTCTTTTCTGCCTTTTTGAACTTACTGCTAATAGGGGGGGGGGACAGTATGTTTGCCTGCTCAGTTATCAGCCCATTAAATAATAGAAAAAAAGTATTCGCGCAGATTCATTATAGTGACGAAATTAAAAGAAATCAGAGTATTGTTATTTCATTCAATCCTATCATAACACTAACATCTAATATCTCACTAACAAGTTTTGACAAATGAAACTGCTTCGTTGGAATGATAGAATTGAATGAAACAAAAATATTTTAATTATTTCTATCCCTGCCAACTGACCCTGTTACCTCAACTGTTCTACATCTACTAGCCCAAGAACTTTCATCCATTCTTTAAACATAGCCATGCTATCAAAGTCTCCTGTTCTGCACACATTACCTTATGCTCAACAGATTTAATCTTCCTCTGAGGTCATCAGATCTAATCCTGTCTTTAAGACTCATGTTACACATCAATCGTATCTTTCTCATATAATTTCTTTCAATGCAACACATGTCCTCAACCCTCCTTGACCAGGTTTAACTCTCATGCATAATTACACTGCGGACACATGCCTGATAGATTCTCTCTTTGAACAGAATGGTAATGCTCTGCTGGTTAATAATGGCATAATTTCCCTGAACGTACTCCATTCACTCCTAACTCTTGCGATCACACTAGTACCTGCTACACCATATGCCCCAATGGTATCACCAAGATAACAACACTTCTTGACAACTGCAATACAACTTAACAATACATCCATTCTTTCAAAGCCATCATAATGTTTTCTTAAGGGCCCCTAGAAAATCTTGAGGTTGCTAGCATCGAAAAGAAGAGGAAACTATGGACATTTATACCGACAGCTAACAGAACGAAAAAAAGGGTAACAAAGACAAATAGGCAATTTGATCCATATTCATGAGACACAATACGGCAAGATTCCCTGAATTTCAATTTCTTCTTAAGCCCCCTTAACCGTAAGCCTTAAATTTTAGACATTATATTGAATCAAAATCATGTAATATATTTTGATCATAATTAGAATAAGGATTCTAGACACAAGGTTTAATATAATTATGTATTGATTTTAATCTCCGTAAGGTTACATAAAACTGGTGAAAAACTCCGGCATATATATATATATATATATATATATATATATATATATATATATATATATATATATATATATAAAGAGGTGTACTAAAAGCGAACTTTTAGGAAAGGTAAAACCCTATTGTGAAGAGTATACAGCTCAATATCCAGGATAGAGCAGGTAGAAATGAAGGAGAATGGAAAGGAATTAGAGAAAGCAAAAGCCAAATCAAAATTCAATTCAAAAGTTCAAAGCAAGGTATATTCCGCAAAAAGGCAATTTATTCAAGTTAAATTTTCCTTAAGCCAGGCTTTTCAAAGATCAAAATCTTATCATCAGAGGAAGTCGCTGGGATAGATAAGTTGGCAATATATATATATATATATATATAGTTGGCAATATATATATATATATATATATATATATATATATATATATATATATAGTGTGTGTCAATTTATATTGAAAAAAAAATCAATCGCAGAAGAGTGAGAGCTAATACAAATAATTTATTTACAAACTATGTTACATATTTCAGAATCGTACCACGGTTTCATCCAGATGAGTTGACTTTTAACCGATTAATTCAGACACGATTCCCTTTTTTTTCGTTTTTTTCGGGACGACCTTTAAAATACGAAATTACAAATAAATAAATAAGTAAATAAAACACCTAACAAAATAAAACCTTTAAAACACAAAACGATAAATAAAATAAATAATAAATCCGATACATAAAATTAAACCCATCCCCTTCAAAAGGAGACTTCATTATTGCAACATTTTTAAATTACTAATTCCAACGCCCCTGTTGTTTTTCATTTTTCAAGACACCAACAATCGCCTACGATCTATAAACGATTTTCCAAACACAAAACAAAGTACAAAACTACAAATAAATAATTAAATAAAACACTTAGTAGAATAAAATAAAACCTTCTCAAAACACAAAACTATAAATAATAAATAAAATAAAACTCAGTTAATTTCAAACCAACATATTTTTTGCCGGACATTTCAGGAATGCACTGGGTTCTTATCGATATACCACCATTTCTCATTGTGTTTTGACCTCATTTCAGTACGCTGACGAGCCCCTTGGGTATAGACCTTTTTAAAATGTAAAAAGTCAACCTATCTGGATGAAACCGTGTAAGAAATCTGTTGTTTATAAATTCCTGTGTCAGTGTGGAGCTGACTACGCTGGCAAGACATCCCAAAGATTAGAAATTAGAATATCCCAACACATACCACGTGATATTCGTTTACACAAGGTTTCGAGATCATCCGGGAACTTTCAGGCACAGGAATCAGCCATCGGTAATCACCTGGTCAGTACAAATAGTGTTCTGACAAGTATTCCGGTGGGTGGTTTTCTGTTGTACACAGTGCCAGGTCGAACTACCATCTCAATATTATTGAGGCGTTAGTTATTAACAATTCTCGATCTAGCCTGTGTAGACAAAAGATTTTGAAGCATCAGTTGGATATCTTTAATGATTCAAATCCACCATAACGTTGAGAGCTTTACGTTTAAAAAAAAAAATTTTTTCTCCTCAATCTTTTTCTCCAACTTAAACAATTTTTCCCCTCATATCTCATTCGATTTTCTTAGTTTTTAATTTATCATTCTGATGTTTCCTCTTAGAGGGTCAGACGATAAGGCCTTAAGGAAAATTTTAGCAATTTTCTTCTTTTTTTCCACCCGCCCGTTTCATTGATTAAAAAATCTTTCCTCTGAAATATATATGTATATATATATATATATATATATATATACATATTTTTATTTTTTATTTAAAAAATTTTTTTTTTTATTATTATTTTTTTTTTTTAATCAATTTTTTTTTTTTTTAATTTGTAATTTAAAAAAAAAAAAAAATTAAAAAAAAATGTTTTTTTTTCTTAATATAGTTTTAATGGTTGAGAAACTTCCGAGACTATATATATATATATATATATATATATATATATATATATATATATATATATATATATATATATGTGTTTGTGTGTGTGAGGGCAACTATAAAGCCGTTTCTTATTTACTTTGATCTTTATTCTCTGTATTATTACCTCTTTATTTTATTGGTTCCATTTTAGGAGCTTACCATAAAACTAGAAAGCAAGTGCTGAATAATCAAAGAGATGAGGCTGCGGGGGAGAGAGGAGAGAGAGAGAGAGAGGGGGAACAGTATTACAGGAAGATGGAGAAATAATAATGGTTTAACTTGGCTTCAAGATGGTGGAATAATTGGAGACTGAGGTCTGTTGTAATGCAGATATATAAATCATGGCATATTTATTAGATTTCCTAAAAGGCCTTTCATAAAACAATTCCTAAACATTAAAGGGGAGATTAATTCTAAAAGAAATAAACATAACAAAACAAATATGGTTATGATTAATCAATATTTGATTATCTCCCCTCTACTCCTCCCCCCCCCAAAAAAAAAGTGGTTGATTTTGTTAATATCGGGAGGTTTAGCCCATCATCTTCAGGAAATTATGGCAATAACAACTCATTTATAAAAGTATATGTAGGTAAACGAGTAATAAATCACTGGCTCAATGAAAGAACGGACTAACATTACTATAAATGAAATAAAATGCACCAAGAGACGACAGGTTAATTATGAAAGCAAATCTCATGTTTGGCCTCAAAAGTTCCGGAGCCTTTTCGGAACTTTGTTCCCATTTACTTGTTTACCCTAACCCTAACCCCATTTATTTGCTTACCCACGAAGGCAGAGTTAGACACAAGGTCGATTTTTAATGTGGGGGAAAAAGCCAGCTCCCCAAAAAGAGCACACTGGATTGAGATAAAAATTAATATTGCCTCGGTCTAGAAAGATTTCTCCTTCACTGACTTTGTTAATAAATTCTGTTTACCATAGAGTTAGATAATTAAAGTTTCTTTTTACTTTTGAGGTCAGCGCTTATCAAGGTCAGAGCCACTCGAGGATGCCTGGTACGGCACTCACCCTGAGCAGATTGAACCGGCTTCCTCCAAAGGATTTGTTTGTTTGTTTGTTTGTTTGTTTGTTTGTTTGTTGGTTTTTAACGATTTTTCAACCATTATAAGGTCATCTCAGGTCAAACTTATTTTTTTCTCGGATTCAGAGAGTTTTGGCAAAGTACACTCTGGCCCTGCAAAAAATGCCTGGACAACCTCGTCGGCATTCCCCGGCCAGAGCGCTTCAGACAGTTAGCAATAAATTAACTCTACCTCAAAGAGTGAAGGCACGGCCTGGAAGGGTGGACTTCCTAAAACTACGAAGAACCATACTTCAACCCGACAGAAGAAAGATCAACATCAGTCATAATTGCCCACCTTCGTCGGACTGATTGTCGAGAACGAATCCTCGCCATTGTAAGAATGGCGTCTCTGACTTTCACAGTAAGAATGTGGTACAGTGTGTTGAATATTTCTTAGGCTTAGCTTAACTATTAATTTATGTGGCTCCTAGTGCATGGTGCCAATATTCCAATGACTATTTTTTTTAATGTGTGACTGTATTGTTTCTGAACTTTCGATTACCCGAAATAAAATTTCTGTATTAAAATTCTTATCCAATCAACAGTTGATATTTTTACAAAAATGTTTGTTTGCTGCTGCTGATAATTTTACCTGCCCTGAAACGGGTATCCTTTTAGTTCAATATCAATAAATATCTGAACTTTAGAGACCTCCAAAGCGTACCACAAAATCGATGACGTCATCATTATTTTCGTACTTTACATAAGATGCTTAAATGCGTTTTTAATTCTTTGTTTTAAATCTCCCAAAAAATAAAGTTAGGTATATAGGAAGTTGTTTCAAAGTAAAATAGTTTATTTAAATATTAAATTATGGAACTGAGAAGGAAACCCATTCTTTATGTTGAGATTTTAGTATGAACTTCGATTTTTTCGACAGCAGGGGGGAGGGGGCTATTATTTACATTTTTATTTATGAATTCACGGATACTTTACCCAAAAGTGGGAACCAATACAAAGAAAAGGTGAATCTGCTGTGTTATTTTAAGACTTTTTCGCTTTATATAACAATAAAATGTCGATCGATCAGAATAGATTTTGTTCACATTTCATAAAATAAAATAAGGTCACGTAAAAAAAATATTTTCCCTCATATATTTTATGAAAAAAAGAATTTTATAGATAAATTAGTCCAATAATGAATAAGTATTGAAAATTTCGTGAAAATCTGACCATTACTTGATTTTTGCTAGATTTATTAAACACACGGTCACTACATAGGAACGTTGTTTTAAGGCGTAAATAAAGTACACACGTTTTTATTTTCTCATTTTCATTATTTTAGTACACTGAAAATTCTTTTAAAAACTCAGCAGCAGTTTATTTTATGTTTCTTTTTTTGAATGGTTACACAGTTATGATAATATAAACCTATATTAAAGTTACATCGTGTTACATATAGAAGGGTTAAAGTCTATGGTTAGCTTTGAAAGTCGTTACTGAACTTCTAAGATTTTAAATACAGTGAAATTTGTCGATTTGCCAATTTAATTATCTTGGTCTCTTTTTATATTTACTTTTTATTTTCTTATCTTTCTGTTTTTGCTGGGGATGGGGCATCCTACCGGATACCAGACATTCACCGACTATTTCAGACACTCCAGCCAAGAGATCTTGTAAAAATTCTAACCGTCCCTTTAAGTGCAATTGTTTGTATCTCTCTCGCACTTGGTTCACCGGGTATATTCGCCAGATAGTTTTTGAAATTCTTTTTCATTAGTCCTGTTGCTCCTATAATTACTGGGATGATGAAGATCTTCCTAAGATTCCAGTTTCTTTTCATGTCGTACATAAGACCTTGGTATTTCGTAATCTTTTCTCTTTCAACCATGTTTAATCCTGCATCATTAGGGAAACTGACTTCAACTAGAGTTGCTACTTTCTCCCTTTTGTCCCATATTACGATGTCAGGTTTAACAGCTCCGTTTTCTAGATATGTAGCTGTAGGGATTGCATAGTCATTGTGGATGGTGTATAACTTATTTCCAACGGTTCTTTCTGATATATGCTTCCAGAACTTGCTGATACACTGGATATTCAACGTTTTACAAATAGTCCAGTGAAGATATTTACACACTCCGTTGTGTCGCATTGTATAATAGTCATCCCCAGAAGATGTCAGTTCTTGGCCTCTTGGCTAAGATCAAAGTATAGTATCTGTTCCGATGGATACTGCACCCCATAGACTGGTATTGTCTTGGCCTTCGGGGCTTGATTTGCCGGTCTATGGGTCTGTCCTGTGCAGTTTTAGAAGGTCCACCCTCCCAGCCTCCCCTCTTTGAGGAGGAGTAATTTTATTGCTTACTGCCTGAGGCGCCCCTACCGGGGAATGCCGACGGGGCGGCCCAGACAATTTTTAATGGCCAGAGTGCTCACTTTCTCGGGCGCTGGCTTTTCAAACCCCACTTTCCCGACCCGACCTTGGGTCACATCTTACTTGTGGTAGTAGAATAAAACTGGCCTTGTGCCTAACTCTTGGAGAGGAGTAAATAAAAACTGGATGTCAGGTGGCTCACACTCTCCACTTATGCGTGTCAGAAACTGCACTTATTATTGTTGCTGAGACCACTCATCTTTTTAAAGCCTTGATTTTGGGCAGCCATTATCATTCTCTCCTGATCATAGTGGAGCGATCCTCTTTTCAGCCAGTCTACAGAGCTTTCCTTATCTATATATTCCTGAGATAATTCACCTAGGAAATACTTAGCACGTTGTTTTTTGGCCCGTTCTTCCAGTTTTCAGTAATGCGTGCGTGTGTGTGTGTGTGTGTGTGTGTGTGTGTGTGTGTGTGTGTGTGTGTGTGTGTGACTAGTTAAGAAATATTTGCTGATAAATATGACCCGGTTGAAAGAGCTGTGAAACTGACAGATCTCGAGAGAGAGGGACGAAGTATGATAACAAAAAAGGGATAAAAAAGCAATTTTAATTTTAGGAGTGAGACAAGAAAAAAAAACACAGATTGATAATTGATGACATAGTGAAATGAGCGAAGATTATAGTACATATAAAAGGACAGTAACAAAGATGAGCCACAGAAGAGCTCTTCAGAAAAAGAGGTAAAAAAAAAAAAACGAAGCTACCTCTCATCTTTGCAGTCATTTTTCCTCCCCATTTTATTATTTCTTTTATTTTACCACGTTATGGATTTTAAACGTTCGCAGAGCGTATGATTCATTGTGATTTAAGTAAATTCAATAAACTTTTAAAGGTGATATGAAATATTGAAAAAAAAAAGAGAAGCCAAAAAAGTTGAAGAATCAGAACACATTTTGTCTTCGACATTACAAAAGAAGAAAAGATATTCTTACGATGCGTCCATTCCATCTTCGCGTTTAGTGATGAAATAGATATTTTAAACGTGACAGACAAACGAAATGACTTCCTGGCCTTCGGAATTAAGTTTTGTACATAAATATCAGTGCCGGCGGGACAGTTATAAAAGGGGGGGGGCTTCTCCAAAAAAGTGTGTGTGGGGGGGGCCAGTTAAACAGATGCATATCAACTTAATTATTGATGACCGTAAAGTGGGGGGGGGGGGCAAGTCAAAAGTTGAGGGGGCTTGAGACCCCCTGCCCCCCCCCCGGTGCCGCCGTCCATGAATATAATATTTTTTTTTATTATTCCAACAAATTTGCGGATATCTTAAGTAGGACGATCCCTAGAGTAAATGTGGTATTGTGGTGACAGATGATTCTAGTTAAGAGTAAGGTAGACATTTTTATCACTTTAGACAAAGAATGACCAACGACCTCCATTTTTTCCATGCACTTTTAATCACCTTGTGCCTAATTTGTTTTAAATATATATTTAAAAAATATTTTCTGCAGATAAATATTTCAAAGTGTAGTTTCTGTTCTACCTTCGGTTGAAAGAGGAGAGGTCCTTCTGGGGAAAATTTTACTGTTTTTCTGATTCAGAATGCCCCTTTTTAGGAAACTGGATATTCCGCACATAAAAAATAATCTTGTGTCTAATTTTCCCCTCGTGGGGAGGCAAGTTAATAGGGATCAACGACAATGCTATTTTTAACTTCCAGGAAAAGGGCTATTATACAGACACGTTGACACATCTAAATAAGAAACGCCCACCCAATCTGCGCGTTTATGGATGAAAATGCTATTTCAAACGCCAGTGTGACAGACCAACGAATATTCTATTACATATTTTAGTGTGACAATCCGAGTGACAAACATATCCTCTTATTTTTAGGACTTGGACGCATCTAAATAAGATGCGTCCATTCAATGTGTACACAGTGATAAAAATGTTATTTCAAACAGAATTGTGACAGATTAACGGACAGAATTTTTCATGAGAAGATGAATCCGAAAAAAAAAAGAATGAAAAAAAGAAAAAAAGAAAATCAAAGTAAGAATCTAGAGGGGCCTAAAAACAACTAGCCGTACACTATCCGGTGTAGCCCTGGATTAATTAATGTCATTTTAGTTTAAATTTAGAAATTAAAAAGAATGTTTAAGTTACGAAAAGATCTATAAAAAAACTCAAAATGTAAGGGAGATAATTCATTCTTACCTTTAAATAAAAATAGAAATTCTTTCTATAGCCTTTTGAGCTTTTTAGATCATTTAAACTTGTCACCTTTGCAATAATCTTCCTTGCTGAAATAATCATTTTTAGAAAGAAACTCAAGCGAATTATACTTTTTTAAAATGTAAAAACATGCAGCACGGATTAAAAACAAAGAAAACGCTAGTCAGAAATATCGCTTTGTCAAATCTATTGCCATTTATGTCTAACATGAAAAAACCGACAAGATGACTTTATGTATTAGATGTAAGACAAGGCACTACAACACACTTGGAAACCCTTTCCGAGAATTGTCTAGTGCCAACTATCGGTATCGTTGAGAATATTGGTGTGATAGGAAATAAAATCAGATACGAGGAGAAATAGAAATTTATCAGAAAATAATTTAAAAAAAAGTAAAAATATTGAAAACAAAGAAAAAGAAAAAAACGATTTACGCATAAAAAAGTAAAGAAATGATTGAGTTCAAGTAAAAGCCGAAATGATAGAAAAATATTTCATTTTCTCCAATTTAATTTCAGCTGATTCGATTTATTTAAAATTTGGAAACGTGTAAGTTGGTTATGGAGAGCGGTGAAGTAAAAGAAAGGGGACGCTTAAATCACATCAGAGCCATTTAGGAATTCACGGCGAATCGTTCAAAGTAGTCAAAGAGAAAAGTCAAACAGAATGAATGCGGTCAAAATTCTACAGGAAATTTGAGATTTTGGATTTTAACTTTTCCTTCCATTTTTTTTACCGTTTCTTTTTTTTACCGGTTCTTATTTTACCGTTTTTTTTTCTTTGTGAATTGAATTTCATGGCACATTATGCACCTTGAATAAAACGATAAAGCACGAAAGAAAAAAAAGAAAAATGGCCACTTGCTTATGGCTATAATTACGTTGACACACACGTTCTAATTAGATTATTTTAAACGGATAACTTGAGTAGATGGTTAAAAAGGGAGACCCCTAAAGAGGCATGATAAATAGTGAAAGCTGAATGTTCCAGGTCCATCCCGGAAGCCGTGGTGGGGGTTCAGGGCGATTTCCTTTGAGCGGGCCACATTCGGCAAAAAATCATTTAAGAGATGCACTTTGAATTTTGAGATTACATCAATTATTAACCAAGATATGACGTTTTTTTCTTTCTTTTCCAAAACGTGTCAAATTGGTCTTAAACACCCTGTATGTATTTGCAAGCTGTATGGAGAGTAGAAAGAAGACCGTAGGTTTATTTTCTGCAGCCTCGTAACTTTCGCTTCCCTTATTTAGTCCTTTAGTCCTCAAATTCCGTGAGCGATGTTTCTGACAAAAGGGGGAAGAATTGCTGTTTTCTTGGTCGGAATCTATCCATCTAACACTTATCTTTGGCTAATTTTTTTTACCTTAGATCAAGTGGTTTCATGCCTTGTCTGGAGCGATTTTCATAAAAAAAGACGTCTAAGTATCAGCAGCAGTCCTGTATGGCATTAATGATAACTTGCTGTTTATTTCATGTATATGTGTATGTGTAAGCTATATGTTTAATGTTTAAAACTATCAGTAGCAGCACCTGTCTCTCGTTTTGACATCAATGTATTTTCTCATTTTCAGTTTCGTTAACTCTGCACATGTATTATATTTGTTCCTTTACTTGACTTAAAGTTCGCATTTCATTTTGCTTCCCAAAATTATTCTACAATGAATAAATTAACATAAATTAAGAGGTTATGTAGTTTGCTTGAAACATTGTTTAGTGTGTGTGTATATATATATATAGGTAATTTATAGAAGGCAATACAATTCAGTGGTGTAGCAGATAAACACGAACTGAAGCAAATTCAGACATAACGATGGAACGAGTTATGTAGATTAACCTTTTTAATAATACAATATATATATTATCTATTTAAAATAATTAACAAATTTATTCATTTTAAAACATGAGCTTTCTGCGAAATTCGCCCTTTTCAAAGCAAGACTTTTTTTCTTTCTTTTTCTGTATACTTGTCTTTCCCTGTTTAGGGTATATATACTACTTGCAGACAGTAGTCTGTTCGTCTCATGGAAATGAGGGTTAGTTCGAAAATAAATCCGAATGTGAGCATGTAGTTTCGTGTTTTGAATAATGATAGGATAGTCACATTTTTTTATGCATTGTTTTGCATACAAAGTATATTTAAGAAATAAGAAAACCAAAATAGATAATGTGACTTTTTAAAAAATACATTTATTTATCTGAAAACCTGAGCTTTCAGCGAGATTCGCCCTTTTTAAAGCAAGAAAAAAATGAAAAAAATGTTTTGCTTTGAAAAGGGCGAATTTCGTCGAAAGCTCAGGTTTAAAAATAAATTTATTTATTTAAAAATATCACATTGTTTATTTTGGTTTTCAAATTTCGAATACAAAACAATGTTTCAAAAAATGCGACTATCTTTTTATTATTGAATAACAGTTTATGTTAATTTATTGGAAACAAACAAATCATTGTTTGTGATTAATTAAACTTGAGTTTCTATTTTATCCATACCTTTTTTTTTAATTATTCACGCTAAACAAGGCGTGTTGCCACTGAGACATAAGGGGCTACTGTTATTAGGGGTCAGATTTATAGGGGGGGGGTTCTTAAGTGGGGAGTTGTATAGAAAGATGTTTGTTCACAATCCATTTAAATTTCAGCATGTTAATACTGTCGGGGAAACGGGGAGCAGCAAGAAAATTCCAAAGGCAAGCAGTTCGACAAAAAGAAACTATTAGAGTAGAAATTTTTCAGGCATTTGGCTACCTCTAAAGTGAAGGGGTTGGAATTTGCTGTTCGTCGGGTAGGTTGAAAGTATTATTAGCCTTGATCCTCATTCCATACAATTCCGATATGAGTTAAGATAAATAGTCACACTGCAGACATTAGATGTTTAAAACTAAGAAATTCACTGTAGATTAGCATATTGGGCATATGGTTTAGTATAAGATGCTAATTATTTTCTTTGTCAACATAAACGGCTGTTCGTCTCTCTCTGTCACATTTGTAGTTGGTTCATTGGATAGTGACGTTTAGTTGTAAATGTAGTCGTAGTGGTGATGTAGAAGCCGAACATTAAAGAATGTATTAGTGCATACATGACAATAAAGCCGATTCCATAATCTACAATGGTATATATTTGGCCAATCAGTCTCACCCCAGTTCACATCAAGAATGGAAATCATTTTAGTAAAAATGGTCTGAATAGCTTAACGATTGGTCGATAACAGAGCGACCACCATCCACAGTATGATGACAATATTTAATGTTGGAACTTCAAACAGTACAAGGAACTTTGTGATAAAAACCAACAATATGCAACGAGGTACTTAAACAAATAATTAATGGAATAACTCCAATCGTACATCTCAGAGACTTGTCAAATTGGGCTGGACTTGAAATGATACGAGAATGGACAGCAATTTGCTGTAAACAGAACATTTATCAGATTTCTACTAATTTGATTTTAATTATACATCTGCCCCACTCTCTCCCTTCCCCGTTATCTTTCTTTCTCTCTCTATCTCGCCCCCACCACACACACTTCTAATCGTCTCCCATTTTAGAGCATTAATGACAATAACAGTGGTGCCCACCATTTATTTGAGGTCCAAATAAATGTGGTCATGTGACCAGTAACTTTTGGTATGTAAATTAGAAACGCCGCAGGAAGAGGCGGAGTGGGAGGAGTCTGGCGTCAGAGACATGAGAAATTGAAAGCAAACGAAGATATAAAAAGACAAATGAAAGTCAGATCGGCTTCTTATAATTCATTTGAATTACGGTAGAGTCAACAAAGTATTTGACCCAGACCGGACAACCTAATTTGGAATTCATCGTTTACATCTAATATATAAAGTAGAGACGATTTTCCCCCTGTACCTTCTCGGAGTATAGGAAAATAACCACATGCATCACAGGCTACTATACTCACCACTATATTACACTTATTCACTCGAGCGTGTTTTAGTAAATTTGTTATTATTTTTTCTACCTAACACTAAATATTACATTTGGCCCACCATCCACGACTCTCCAAAAAAACAACTCCATATAGGTGGTAGCAAAATTTTTTTCTCCCTATCAATTCTGTACTGTCACTCTACTCATCGACACCGGGAACTAATACACACAGTTTAATTTACACAAAACAACCGTTCTTATTTATTATTTGCCTGGTATTAATTTACTACATAATATAAAGCAATACGCAAAGATTTAATGACCGCTCTCGTTCACTCCGATGATTTTCCGCGAATATCAGATTACGTTATTTCTAATTCTACCTATGACTTCTACATTTATATTCATTACGGAATTAAGCGAATGAAATTAACGAACACAGTTCCTGCAATATTTATTCATTCAACATGGCGGCTACAATTTCTTGATCGAATCGACATCCTATTTAATTCAATAAGCGCCAAGATACTGGTAGACCCAGATACATTTACATTTTCAAAATCATGCACCTTTAACATGCATATTATAGAAAACTTGCCCAAATCCAGTCATTTTCATCAACTACAAATGACGTAAACCATGTCATTGCTGAATCTTAACATAACACGCATGCCCATAATCAAGCTTAGCTAAATTGACCTATTTTCACATGTATTTTTAACTCGAAACCGTGGCAAAGTCGTTAGAAAGGCAGGTTTCATGATCGCCAGTTTCAGCGTTCGATCCCATACTACTCTACCAATTTTTTCTTTTTTAAAAATTTATAACATTCGCCAACACGGTAGAGGGGGTGGAGAAACAACAATAGGCCGTTTCTTTTTTTATTCGACGTCATGCAATAGGTAGTACTTTCTCCCGTGCAACGCCGGGCGACGGTTTCGCTAGTTGTAAATAAAATTATATCTATATCATGAGAGGGAATAGGGTAGTGTAATGGTTACTAACTCTGGCTATGAAATCACCAAGACCTATGAATTTAAAGTTGACACACTAACACTATTGGGAAAGGTATGAACCTTCACTTTTATGCCCTTCTTACGAATGTTAAAATCGAGATTTATATCTTGATTTTAACATTTCTTGATTAACATATCCTGATTTTAACATCTAAATCTTATATCTAGAATCCTTATTCCAATTTTCATCAAAATCCATTACCTGATTTTAATTCTAGAAAAAAGTTTAAATTAACATTTTAAAATAACATTAAAATTAACAGACTAACACTATTTGGGAAAGGTATGAATCTTCACTTTCTAACAAGTGTTACAAAATTCATAAAAAGTTAATAAGTTTAGGAGTGTATCCTGTACACACAGATATATAAACCTATACACATACTTAACTTTATATATATATATATATATATATATATATATATATATATATATATATATTAATACAAATGTTGTTAAAAACAACAGAACTCTTCTGTTAGTCTTTTTTTTATTATTTCAATTCGTGGAATGATTTTTTTTTATGTTGACATCGAATGAATTAATAAATGAACCGGTACTTATATCGATCTTGACCCAGTTTTCGCGAGTTTCTTGTCGGAAGCGTTCGGCTATCCTACGCAAACGTCTGAGAGATGACGAGCCGATTTGTACCAGACGACAATTTTGATACGGTGCTGCGTCCTATGATTTTAAGTTATATTTTCAAGAAATTTTCTAAAAGAAACAACAACAACAAAAAAAACAAAACAAGCAAAACATAGCGAAGTTACTGTTATCAAATAAATATTTGTTGTTATTTTGATACGTTGCTGCGTGCTATAATTTTTAGGTATATTTGCAAGAATTTTTTAAACAACAAAACAAATAAAACAAGCAAAACAGAGCGAAATTACTGTTATCAAATAAATATTTCTAACCCTAACCCTAACCGTAAACCCTAACCGTAAACCCTAACCCTAAACCCTAACAACAACAAAAAAAACAAGCAACTTTTGTATAAAACTAAATATAGCCCACATCACGCATCCTTACGCCTAGCAACTGCGT
Organism: Sepiola atlantica; assembly: GCA_963556195.1. Lineage (NCBI taxonomy): Eukaryota > Metazoa > Mollusca > Cephalopoda > Sepiida > Sepiolidae > Sepiola > Sepiola atlantica. The sequence goes on along the minus strand of OY744528.1, from coordinate 15,445,222 downwards.
TCCAAAATTCATAACGATCAGTTAATTAGTTTAGGAGTGAATCCTGTGCACCCAAATATACAAACACATGCATCTACCCAACTTTATATAAATAGCCATATCTGAAAATAATAATAAAATATTTTATTTGTAAATATAAAAAATAAATTAAAATATAAAAAAATAACTGTGAAAAACCCATTTATTCACGAGTAATCAAAACAATTGGCAAAAATATGGCGCTTTAAATAATGACATTTTTAGATTAATTCTTCCAGTCGGTTTTGACAGGCAACTTGCTTTTAATATGAGAAATTAAGTAGCTCTGGTTTGAGGCATAAGTTTTTCAAAGTTTAATAAGGTTGGAAGCACCAAAGTGAGAAGAATAATTTTATGGCCTCATAAGATGAGTAGGTCATTAGCAATAAATTTATTCCCCCCTGCCCCTCAGCCTACAAAAATATTGACCAATATACCTATTTTTTCTCAACGATTTTGCTCTTTGCTAGACTCATTGTCTATAAAATGGTAATATTTCTTATATCCCTTCCCAGCCCACCCACCCCCCTTCCTCCCACCTCGTCTACTTAATCCTTCTGTCACTACTTTTCCTCTTTACCAAACGATTTTATTTACTTATTCATTTTTCTTGGCAATTTATCTTTTCTTCATTTTTACTAAGAATATTTTTTTTTTGCTTTCTGATATTTTCCTATTATTCCCTATTCTCTCTAGGAATCATGCTTTTATTTTTTAGTGTGTCGTCCTCGCATCACGACAGGAAGCACTGTCGGTCGGTCTTCACACTTCAGTTTGAAATAGCATTTTCGTTGGTCCATCATGCTTATATCAGAAACAGCATTCTCGTTGGTCTGTCATGCTTATATCAGAAACGGCATTTTCCTTGGTCTGTCATGCTTATATCAGAAACAGCATTCTCGTTGGTCTGTCATGCTTATATCAGAAACAGCATTTTCGTTGGTCTGTAAGACTTAGATGAGAAGCAGCATTTACGTTGGTCTGTCAAGCTTAAGTCAGAACCTCAGAAACAGCATTCTCATTGGTCTGTCATGCTTAAGTCAGAAACAGCATTCTCACTGGTCTGTCATGCTTAAGTCAGAAACAGCATTCTCACTGGTCTGTCATGCTTAAGTCAGAAACAGCATTCTCACTGGTCTGTCATGCTTAAGTCAGAAACAGCATTCTCACTGGTCTGTCATGCTTAAGTCAGAAACAGCATTCTCACTGGTCTGTCATGCTTAAGTCAGAAACAGCATTCTCACTGGTCTGTCATGCTTAAGTCAGAAACAGCATTCTCACTGGTCTGTCATGCTTAAGTCAGAAACAGCATTCTCACTGGTCTGTCATGCTTAAGTCAGAAACAGCATTCTCACTGGTCTGTCATGCTTAAGTCAGAAACAGCATTCTCATTGGTCTGTCATGCTTAAGTCAGAAACAGCATTCTCACTGGTCTGTCATGCTTAAGTCAGAAACAGCATTCTCACTGGTCTGTCATGCTTAAGTCAGAAACAGCATTCACGTTGGTCTGTCAAGCTTAAGTCAGAAACAGCATTCTCACTGGTCTGTCATGCTTAAGTCAGAAACAGCATTCTCACTGGTCTGTCATGCTTAAGTCAGAAACAGCATTCTCACTGGTCTGTCATGCTTAAGTCAGAAACAGCATTCTCACTGGTCTGTCATGCTTAAGTCAGAAACAGCATTCTCACTGGTCTGTCATGCTTAAGTCAGAAACAGCATTCTCACTGGTCTGTCATGCTTAAGTCAGAAACAGCATTCTCACTGGTCTGTCATGCTTAAGTCAGAAACAGCATTCTCACTGGTCTGTCATGCTTAAGTCAGAAACAGCATTCTCACTGGTCTGTCATGCTTAAGTCAGAAACAGCATTCTCATTGGTCTGTCATGCTTAAGTCAGAAACAGCATTCTCACTGGTCTGTCATGCTTAAGTCAGAAACAGCATTCTCACTGGTCTGTCATGCTTAAGTCAGAAACAGCATTCTCACTGGTCTGTCATGCTTAAGTCAGAAACAGCATTCTCATTGGTCTGTCATGCTTAAGTCAGAAATGGCATTTCTAGATGTGGCCGTTACAGACTTCCGTTAGAAGTAGGATCTGTGGACGCGCGTGTCATATGTGTAGATTATTAATAGAATAGAAATACACAGATGTAATGGATATTGATTTACTCCTCTCCAGGAGTTAGACACAAGGCCAGTTTTTATCTTACTCCCACAAGTAAGATGTGACCCAAGGTCGTGTCGGGAAAGTGGGGTTTAAAAATTGCCTGGGCAGCCCCGTCGGCATTCCACGGTAGGGACGCCTCAGGCAGTAAGCAATAAACTTACTCCTCCCCAAAGAGGGGAGGCGAAGCCTGGGAGGGTGGACCTATTTGAACTGCACAGGACAGACCCATAGACCGGCGTAAATCAAGCCCCGAAGGCCAAGACAATACCAGTCTATGGGGTGCAGTATCCATCGGAACAGATGCTACACTTTGATCTTAGCCAAAACGCATCTTAATTTTGAAGCATCCAACCATTTCTCTATGAGGCTCTGTCCGTCATTCTGTCAGTCTGTCATGTTTATGATTAAAATGTCATTTTCATTGCTAAATGTATAAATTATATCCATTAATGACGGAGCAGTCTACTTTTTGCAACCGTACCAGAGTGCCCCTTTTTGGCTGAGATAGATTCCCATTATAAACCTAACTTGTATCTAACCTTGCAGATTATGGAGGGGGTAGGTAAATAACCCAACTCTTTGGTTTAGATCAAAATATATTTTTAAAAAAATACAATTTTCATCAAGTGGAACTATCTTAAATAGGTTGGCTCTTACAGTAAATGTGGTATTGTGGTAAATGCAATTATTCTAGCTAAAAGTTAGATAGACAGAGGTAAACCACCGACCTCCTCTCACTCCCCATACTTTTGATTACCTTGTGCATCATTTGTTAAAATGTATTTTTATTTTTTTGTGAAAATAAATAATTCAAAGTGTAGTATTTGTTCGATCTCAGGAGTCCATCCTCCTATGTATTACCTCCTTCGAAGAATGGGTTTATTGCTTTTTCCCATTCTTAAACTTGTGTCGATGGGACTATATTGGTATTTTTGTTCCATCCTTTTTAGGGGGAGCTGGCTTTTCCCCACACTAAAATCTGACCTAGTGTTTAACTTTGCCCTCATTGGAAGGCAAGTAAACAATGAATAATTTACTTTTTTTTCTTCTTTATTCCTTTCGTCTCCTATAATTTACATTTTATTTTTATCATTTTTCTTTATTGAATTTTATTACTTCAATTTTATTTATAGTTTTTTTTTTCTTCTTTCATTTTTGATATTCATAAGTTTCAGCCATTTTTTTATTTTTTATATAATCTTTTCATCCAACGAAAAAATGATTCATTAAATTGCCTTCTTATCAATCTTTCAAAGTTAATTAAAACTTACATTTTTTTCCTTTCTTAACTTTAATAATTGTATTTTGTATATTTTTGTTCTTCTTATGCCAACTTATTTTTTCTTTCAATTAATTTCCTTTTTTATATCGAGTTTTCTTAATACTTTGTTGTCGACATTATTTGATCCTATACTGGCTTTACCTTTTTTTTTAATTTTCTTTAAGTTCTGCCTTTTTTACAATAATTTCTTCCTTCCAAATCATTTGCACTTTTTCATTCTTCTGCACTCATTATTTCGAAATTCTTCCTTTTTTATTGTTTCAATTTTGCATGGGTGCACAAATTTCAAGTTTTAAATAGCATTTTTAAATGTGTCCATCACACTTAAATTTGAAATGGCATTTTTAAATGTGTCCATCACGCTTGAATTTGAAATGGCATTTTTAGACTGTTCATTACGCTTAAATTTGAAATGGCATTTTTAGACTGTCCGTTACGCTTAAATTTGAAAATGGCATTTTTAGACTGTTCATTACGCTTAAATTTGAAAATTGTATTTTTAGACTGTCCGTTACGCTTAAATTTGAAAATGGCATTTTTAGACTGTCCGTTACGCTTAAATTTGAAAATGGCATTTTTAGACTGTCCGTTACGCTTAAATTTGAAAATGGCATTTTTAGAGGTGTCTGTCACGCTTAAATTTGAAATGGCATTTTTCTATTTCTACAACTATGCGTTTTTTTTTTAATTCCTACGTTCAATTGGTCTTTTCTTTTTCATTAATGGGTCACCAGTTATCAAGGCCAAAAATCACTTGAGGATAAGGATTAATGATATGAATGGATTGTCGGTTTAATGCTGAAGAAGTATATGAGAGGATTGATAATGACCAATAGAATGAACGAAGATTGATTACTTATGAGAACGGTTTATGACACGTGTTCGTTGACATTTGACTTAAAGACTGCCATGTTGTAGTCTCTAGGGAAGCAGTCCCGCGGTAACGTGTTTTGCAGATGTGAATCTTTTCGGAAAGAAACTCTGTTGATGGAAATTGCATACAGAAGAATAGAATTATTTTTTCTGTTGTGATTGAAAAACGAGTTCTTGCTGTGAATGTCTTACAAGGAGGGCCCAGAGATTGGAGCTCAGTCGAGCATTTTCCATGGAAATAACGTTAAAGTAGAGAAAGACTAGCTAGGTCGCCTCTGTGAACAACGGGGCACTAAAGAACAGAAGAGAGCATTCCCCACTCGATTGCGAAGTCGATTTTGTGTTCTGACAAGGCGGAGTCCTTTGAGCAGTACCTCCCCAAATGTGGCAGCGGTTCTCCATGTTAGGACGTATCTGATGTAGATGAATTGCATCAGGAGGCAGCTTCCAATGTCTTCAAATTATCATCAGAAATACTACACTCCTCCTTCGCATGTTAAAATTTAAAACTCGTTCTTTCTAGATTTTTCAATTTCTCTTCATTTTTCTCATTGTCCTCACTCGTTTGACCATTCTGTAATGAGAGCTCTATGCTCACTTGGGGTCATTTTAATTAGCCCGTTATTTTAAGGATCTCGTTATAAAACACTTGACCTTCGGGTTTGAATCAAAGTGTAGTACCTGTTCTTTCATCGTATAGAGGAAGAGATATCTTTTAACTGGGGCTATGTTTATACAGGGTGGGCCAAAATAAGGGTCCTATCTTTAAATTTGAATAACTTGAATTTGAATAACTTCCACAAAATAAAAGTTAAACTCACCAAACTTTATGTGTGTGTAGACTGACCCTTCCGAGATTTTTTGAAATAAACAAAACAAATTTTAGCCGAAAAACACTTCTTAAAACTTACAAAAACTAAAGTATTGTTTTTTACACTGTTTTGAGTTTTTTAAGCAAAAATATTTTTTTCTAAATTAGGGTACGTTCCTTAGGGCTAATACGGCTCATGCTTGCTTCGGAAGGGGTCCTTTACTTATTCTAAAAAAAAAAAATTTTTAAATCAATAAATAAAAAAGTTATGAATTTTTAAAAATAGGACCCTTATTTTTGCCCACCCTGTATTTTTTGTCCCATCCAAGATGCCGTTTTTTTTCTTTCAAATTCACTCATTCTTTCGTTCTTTCTTCTTTCACTCCTTCTTTTTATCCCCCCCCCCCTCCTCAGCACTTCTTCACTCCTAACTCTAACCCTAACCCATTTCTTCTTTTTTCCTTCTTGTCCTAACTCCTTCCTCTATTTCTTGTTCGACTAATAAAATAAATCCGTATGAATTAGTATGGCACAACTTTGGACTGGCTTGATTTTGTTGGCATTGGTTTTCACAGTTCTTTTATAAAATCAGATACTCACACGAGGGACCATGTGAAGGTTGCCAACATCCATAAGTGGTGCTATGGAACCGACTGGGTTCGAACTTGGCTCACCCAGGTTGTCAGTCTGCGCCGTTTCACCACAGCTACCTTACTCGAAACTCATTCACTCTTTCATTATTTCCCCTTCAACCCTGACTCCTATATAGATCAAGCGTCAGGTTTCGATGTGTTTTCAAATTAGCCTCAAAATATTTCTACATTCCTTCAGATTTAAAATTCTTATTCTTCTTACACTTCTTCCTTCTAGATTTTTCACACTTGTTCATTTTTCGTTATGACTGTTCATTTCTACTTTCTTTTCTTATTGTCCTCACTCGTCCGTCTATTTTTGTTTCACCATAACTAGCTTCCTCGAAATTCATTCACCCTTGTATAACTTAGGTTATTCGGACTACATTTCTGTGTTATCATCACAACGTTTCGATCGCTGTAACCTCCGGCCTTCTTCAAGTGTATCTCTTCGAACTTGGGAATATAGTACTAAGTCGATATAGTACTAAGTCGATATAGTACTAAGTCGATATAGTACTAAGTTAAATTCAGTTCTAAGTGATAGTCATCTGAAGGTTGAAGGTTCAATCCTCGGTGCGGGCGATACAAAGAACTGCTAATTACTGAAAACTTTTTCCAATCATGGCTGACAGAACAAGAGCATGCTACCCCTGTGAATTAAATAAAGGGTTCCGTTCGAAATTCCGTCCAGATTCCCGAGTTCGACAGAAATATTCCCGAGTTCAAAAAGATACACCTGAAGCAGGACTGGGGTTACAGCGACCAAAACGTTGTGATGATAACACCCAAAATGAGAAATGTAGTCCAAATAATCAAAATTATACAAATGATCAATCCTCATCTAAAAAATTCAGAAATATCATTCACCCTTCTCTCTCATTCTTTCCCCTTCAGCCCCCTTTTTTTTATTTCGTCGTTCCAATCTCTTCATTTTCTCCCCATTTTGTGATCTCACCCCAACATTTCTTCAACTCCTATTCCTGTCTGCCTTTGGCTTATACTTTGTTTATAACCATTCAAATTAAATTGATGGTGACAGGATGAAAGCATCCATAACCTGGAAAACAACAAAGCGATTAGAAAAGATTAACAAAAAAAACAAAAAACAAATCGTGATCATGGAAAAGAGTGTCATGGCTTTTAAACCTAAAGATTTATTGCTGATTTAGAGAAAGGTTCCGCTTCCTATTTTATATGGTCAGAAGATTTTAAAGGATTAGTTTGTCTTCTGGGAAAGAAAACTTTTTCAACAGCTTTCAATTATGCCTCGTCTTTATTTAATATTAGTTTTTCTGTCACTAAAACTCGGTTTATCTGTTTCGTGACATACAAACAACTTTTGGGTCATTTAATGTCGAAATAATTGTATACGGTTAGTGTAGTAGCCATCATGCGGCTCCACGAGGTATAAGAGTGAGGGTCGTGTCATGTGTCGTTCATCGGGGATTGAACCCAGTGTTCCGATTACAAGATAGAATGTTGTTATTTCTGTGCGAGGACAAGAGTCCACTTATGCAAATGAGCATTGTTTTGAATGGGCGAATTCTCATTGAAATAAAAAGAGTAGATATTTTTTCCTCTCAGTGTGACGATAATATTATGATACGTCGAGTGTTCATCGAGAAAAGGAGAAAGAAATTGAATTGGCGGTTTTTGTCAGGTTACTCGATTGACGAGAGTCGGGTTTTGAAGAAACTGTTAATTACACTTCTAGAGTCGGATTTTTTAAAAGTTGGCGTCGCCGTGTTTTGGAAAATTATTAATTACAATTCTAGAGTCTGATGTTTTGAAAGTTGGCATCGTCGTGTTTTGGAAAATTGTTGGTTACAATTCTAGAGTTGGACTTGGTTTTGTGAGTGCGTTTTTTTTCAACTTTCACTTCTACAGTTTGTGAAACACAAGTCACTGTTTTACCAATCTTGTCTTGAGTCATTCATCAATTGACGCTGAAACAATTCATGAAGTTTGTGCGTTATGATGCTTGCCGACTCATTGCGGCCACAAGCTCCAATCCTGAGATGCCTGTGTCTTTCTCCAGAAGAATCATGGTCGTAATATGAAGCCGTCCAGCTCGTAACCTGACCTTTGAGGAACACGGGTTCGTCATGTAGGAATACATGTCAATCTAGTGCCAAAATCAGGTGTTTAACAACTACAGATATGCGTGTAAGGCAACCATAAGAGCATTTTGTTTGTTGCATGGTCTTGCCAAGATATGTTGTAGACGAAACGTATCATTTTGGTGTATAATTCATCTATTTTATCAATAGCCAAAAACCTATATCCTCATGGTTACTCATTAGTAAAAAAAGATGGCTTTTGTCGGAAAGTTGGTATTTTTGAAGAAGAGAGATCTGGTGTGTGGATGGCTGCTCCAGAGAATTTTCCTGACACATTGTCCAGGGAATTTCCAAGTTAGAGAAGGAATTTTCATTTTAAAATAGAAAAGAAAGAAAGAGAAAGAAACTTTATCCTTTCTCAAAGATTATTATTTTGTGATTCGTTTCTTCTTTTTCTTTCTTTTAATAAATAAGTAATTTGCTTTAACTTATTTTTTTTAGTAATTTGTGACACTCCAGAAGAATAAGCGACTCAGTTTAGAAGTAAGTGAGCAGCAAACGGTGTTGGCTCAGATTTAATTCCCGTTATTAAATTTCTTACTTCGGCAATATCACCTATGCAATATGTTAGTATTATGAGTGTTAGAAGCTTTTAAGAAAAAAAAATCATATTTTAATAAAAAAAAAAGAAGCTATTTTTTCATAAAATGTCAATGGAAATTGAAGATTCATACGTCTCACAACAGTTCAGACGAATTAAATTAAAGTAAATGTTTTTTTATAAAACATCAGAAGGTATAGAGCACCGTTTCTCAACCGGGGTTCCTTGGCCCCCTAAGCTTCCGAAAAAGATCCCTAACGTTTTTGCAAGAACAAGTGAGATAAGCTAATGGTTTGGTTGTTTTGTTTTACGGCATATCAACCCTTTTCGAGTTATGTAATGCCGAATCTAGTCATTTTGGTAAAAGATTTTATGCTTCAATTTTTTTATATCTTCAAATATTTATTCATGGTTTCGGTTTGGTAGTTTTGTTTTACGGCATATCAACCCTTTTCGGGTTATTTAATGCCGAATCTAGTTATTTTGGTAAAAGATTTTATGCTTCAATTTTTTTATATCTTCAAATATTTATTCATGGTTTTGGTTTGGTAGTTTTGTTTTACGGCATATCAACCCTTTTCGGGTTATTTAATGCCGAATCCGGTCAATTTAGTAAAAGTTTTATTCTTCAAGTTCTTTATATCTATAAATATTTATTCATGGTGTTTGGTTTAGTTGTTTTGTTTTACGGCATATCAACCCTTTTCGGGTTATTTAATGCCGAATCCGGTCATTTTAGTAAAAGTTTTATTCTTCAAGTTCTTTATATCTATAAATATTTATTCATGGTGTTTGGTTTAGTTGTTTTGTTTTACGGCATATCAACCCTTTTCGGGTTATTTAATGCCGAATCCGGTCATTTTAGTAAAAGTTTTATTCTTCAAGTTCTTTATATCTATAAATATTTATTCATGGTGTTTGGTTTAGTTGTTTTGTTTTTCGGCATATCAACCCTTTTCGGGTTATTTAATTCCAAATCCGGTCATTTTAGTAAAAGTTTTTATGCTTCAAGTTCTTTATATCTATAAATATTTATTCATGGTGTTTGGTTTAGTTGTTTTGTTTTACGGCATATCAACCCTTTTCGGGTTATTTAATTCCAAATCCGGTCATTTTAGTAAAAGTTTTTATGCTTCAAATTCTTTATATCTTCAAATATTTATTCATGGTGTTTTGTTTGGTTGTTTTGTAGAGGAAAAATATTTTTTTTGTTTTTAGCTTGGCAGAACATGATTGAGTTTTGCAAAGGGAAAGGAAAAAAAACAGTAACATCAATATTTGGTGCTTTTTTGGTCAGGAAGCCTGTATCCTCAGTCAGCCTGATCTGGAAGCACCAGGAGATAAGCTAATGCACTTTTGACTTTTTATTTCATTTCATATATCTAATATTACTAAACACGCACAATATATTCTTTGTTATCGTAACACAGACATCATCATATCTAACTTATTATGTTATCAACAAATATAACAATATTTAGTGATGTCTGTACGGCGTCATCTGAAAGTTTGACAAAAAAGTATTAATTTTTCATTGAACCAGTTATTCAAAAATATATACTATAACATTTATATTAAATGATATATTGATGTATTTTCATGTAATTGTTTTTATTGGTAGTGGTAGCGTTTGTTACTTTTCTTACTACTATTTCGATTGTTCACTTCCTAAGTGATACAGAAAACAGCATTATTAGTCGTCCTGAACGTTATTGGACGTATATTTCATTAATATATATATATATTTTTAATTAATCTTATATGTACATATAATTAATCCATGGGTATGTGTTTCTGACTCACAGCCGTCATCAGCATGGCTAACTTAAACAAGGATCGAAACTTCGATATTGATTTCTATAGTCTGGCGTTTTACCTCCAAACCATGACGCCTTGCCTGAAAATATGTACGGTTTTTATGACCTAAATATTTAATGTATTTTATGCAATTGTTTTTATTGGTGATTGCAGCGTTTGTTATATTGCTATTTCTTTATTTACATCATTGCTCACTTCCTAAGTGATACAGATTAATGCAGACGATTGCATTATTAGTCGCCCTTAACTTTATAGGACGTATTTTTCGTTAATAAATATATTTTTTATTTATTTTATATGTACATATAAATAATCCATGGAGACGTGTTGTTGGCTCACAGCCGTCATCATATGTTGTGATATTTACCAAAGGATATTCTAAAGTTAGAAAACGGGCAACGAAATGCAAAAAAAATAGTAACTGAACTAAGACACATGTCATATGAGCAGAGACTGGTAAGGATGAATTTAATTACTTTGGAAAAAAGGTTAAGGGGTGAATTCGTTGAAACCATGCAAGCTTGTGCATGATTATGAAGAAGAAGATCCAAATCAATCTTTTATGTTTTGAGGCATGTTCGTCCGTCCGTCCGTCCGTCCGTCCGTCCGTCCGTCCGTCCGGATTTTTCTCCGCAACCATCCATTTAATTTCTCTGAAATTTTGCATGAAATTGTAACTTTGGTCAGGTTAGAAAGTGACATTCTCCGAAGGTCCCGAAATGGCAAAAAATGACATTTTTTGCCCCATAACTTTTCATCCATCTATTCAATTTCTCTGAAACTTGGCCAAAATGTAGAGGCAATTGTTCTGGATATGAAATGAGCATCCTTGACCTCAGAAAAATTCTGGTTCGCGCCCCCAGGAGGTCAAAGGGAGGTCAAAAATGCCCCAAATTGCCTAAATTTATTGCATTTTATATTCGCCACGCGCGGCTTGTTATCATTGTTATAATCAATCTTTTATTCATCATTGTTATAATCATGCTAGACTTGAAGTAAGGAAAATTATTTCTTGGTGAATGTACCAGAACGCATTGGAAAAGACTACCTGAAGAGGCAGTGAATGTAGATATTTAAAAGTTAGAAAACGGCAACGAAATGCAAAAAAAATAGTAACTGAACTAAGACACATGTCATATGAGCAGAGACTGGTAAGGATGAATTTAATTACTTTGGAAAAAAGGTTAAGGGGTGAATTCGTTGAAACCATGCAAGCTTGTGCATGATTGTGAAGAAGTAGATCCGAATCAATCTTTTATTCATCATTGTTATAATCATGCTAGACTAGAAATAAGGGAAATTCTTTTTGGTGTATGTACGAGAACGCATTGGAACAGACTACCCGAAGAGGCAGTGAATGTACACTCAATCAAAGCTTCAAGAACTATGTGGACAAATAAAGATGGCGGCTCACACAAGACAGAACTAGTCTTCCTGCCCTTCAATCGACTCCGATTGTTAGAAAGGAAAGCGGTGGAATCAGGTAAACCAGGTAAATGTGAGCTTCGGACATGAAATTAGATTTATTAACACATCAGTATATTTTGATCATATTAAACATCTTGTTTCGTTTTTAAGTGGTGCATTTTCGTTTTAAATATCTCAAAAAATAATTATTTCTAATAAGGATCTGATTATCGTCCCATAAATTCGAATTTCCATGATTGCCTGACATTTTTTCTGTAATCATTAAAGCGGTAATCAATGGCTCACCGTAAAGCTTAATCCCTTGAATAAAATTTGTTAATCTTTTCCAAACTAATAAATTATTTCCAGTTACGCTTTCCCTCTTCAGCTTCCTGTGGGTTGAGTAATTTTGATCACAGGGGATCTCTCCCTCCTCCCCTCTGCCCCTACTGCAAATCTTACAGTTTCATATCTGCTTGGATTGTACATTTACCTTAAAGTGATGTTTGCTTCAGCGATTATTTGATCAGAATAATAATTGATCTCAAATGCTTTGAGAAAAGTGATAGTTTAGGAAATCTAGGCGGAATCTATTAAAATTGGGAAAGAATATTAATTTTACATTCTCTGTTTTTAAAAAAAACCCACAGCAAATTTTAATGGTACAAAGATTTTTTTTTAATTGCCTTTTTATATATGATATTATATCATAAGAGTTTAACAATGAAAATTAGAAATTAAATCATTCACACTTACTATCCAGGTTTATCGTCTATGTTCCCTTTGACAAAATATTTGATGTTGTCTGGCTGTCCTTATGCTAAGTCTCCAGTGATCACGATTCTGGAGATTGACTCTGTCCATTTGCTACTGTTCACAGTCTTGTCTGATGGTTTCTTTCCATGTCTTCCTAGGGCGCCCAGCTTTCTTTTTGCTGTCCAGCTTTAGGTCTCTGCATGTGCTGATATACCCCTTGCTTCTTGCAACATGCCCAGACCAGCGAAGACGGTTTGCCATTATTAGGACATCAAGTTTTGGAATGGCCAATTTCTCAAGTAGAG
>OY744528.1:15409991-15427491 GCA_963556195.1 Sepiola atlantica | reverse complement strand
CAAATAAGAAAGGTTTTTGACTCATGACAAAACGTATGCACCTGGGTTTGGCTTTACTTGAACGAGCGGGGAACATAGCCTGCATTTCAGTCACCTTTAAATTGAAGACAATATTTTACCTGAAGCAGATCTCTTTCTTTTGGAGCTAATTAGTGTTAAGGAATGGAAAAGAGTTTTAGGATATCATTCTTGAGATATGATTGATGTTTTGTCCAAGAAGAAAAGGAAATAAAGAAAGCAATCAGAAACAGGTGGAATATGATTACATGTAGCACCGGAAGTCCGTCTCAGGACAGACCTAAGTCTCTTCTTTCTTCTTCTTTGGTGAGGCACTAAAACGCAGTGATATTAATATATAGATACAGGTATCTGTATAACTTGAAGCATTACGGGAGAAGTTCAAAGGTCTACATTTTGCTATAGGTAAACTTCCATTTATTTCTGACCTTCGTTTTAGTAAACTTTCCGTTCAATCCACTTCCTTCCTCTTTCGGCTTAGAACTGCGTTAAAAGTGAAAAATTGCTGCTCCCATCTTTTTTTCATGATTTTGTGCGTAGTATTCGTTTTAAATCTTCTTATACTTATCTAGCTTGAGATCTAACAGACTTTGTACCAACGAGGAAAATGGGTGTCTTTCCAAGTCACGAACTGGGCCATTTTGTTGCTTTCATAAATCAAGATTCTTTCTTTCTGTCTCACTCTTATAACTCTCTCTATATATATATAATAAGTTAGGAATGTGTATATATATACAGGATAATGTTTTAAACTAATTAACAAATCATTATACATTTCTGGCGTATATATTCTAGGCAACACGGTGAGTAACATGAGCCCATTTTTTGTTGTAAAGTTTAACATTTAGGGGGTGTATGTATATAAAGTTAGGTATGTGTATATGTTTATATATTTCTATGCATACGATTAACTCCTCAACTAATTAACCGATCATAATGAATTTTGGAACACAGCTTCTGTGCGTAATGGTGGGTAATGTGGGGTATATTTAGTTTAATTTAGTCTCATGCGAAGGGGGTTGAAACTCTTCATAAAAATCCAGATACCTCCAATTTTGGTGAATTTAAAAAATATTTAGACATTATTTAAAATTCTTCAAATTTCAGTTTCTTTAGAATATTTTTAAGGGGGTTTAGGGCGCATAATATGGGCACAACTTAAAATTTGAAAATTCGAGATTCTATTCTCAATGTCTTTCTTGTAGGTCCTTTCAGCTGACTGAATGCTTTACAGATACATGTACTGATGAAGAAAAATAGAAGATTTGAAATATTAGACTGTAATATTCGAGTAATAAGTTAGGTATATATATATATATATATATATATATATATATATATATATATTATCTTTTTTAATAAGCTGAATACAATTTTTAAAAATTTCTTTTCAAAATTTTCTTAAAGCTTGATTCAAGTAGGGGTTGGATGTAATGGGTGAAAATTTCAGATTCACGCGAGTAGTACTTTTTTGTGTTCATTTATACATAAATAACACTAAACAATCAAACATTTTGAAAATTTTGCAAAATTCAGAAGGTGCAGGCCAAAAATAGCCGTTAGGGCTCCATGGGACTCAAAATCCATCATTTTTCGGTGAAAAAATGGTTTCATGCGACATTGCAGGTCCTAAAACATCCTCAAAAGCTATGAATTGATATAGATGGTTAAATCTGATATAGTACTTTAATTTAGGACCATTTTCAGGCTGTGAAAGGGTTTTCATGAATGTAAAATAGCCAAAATCTAGTGGCCTGCACCTTCTGAATTTTGCAAAATTTTCAAAATATTTTATTGTTTAGTGTTATTTATGTATAAATGAACACAAAAAAATACTACTCGCATGAATCTGAAATTTTCACCCATTACGTCCCACCCCTAATTCAAGAGTCAACTTTTGAAAAAAAATTTAAATTGCAGAAAACCACTGCAAACTTATGGTTAGAAGTTTATAGGCTTGTATAAGTTTCTGCCCTCTTCCACTACATATCTGATACAGGGCCCCTACCAGCTGACGACGCTTTGTAAAAAAAATCAAACTGTTAATGTTTTTAATCCACAAAAGTATCAAATTGTAAATCTAATTAAAAAAAAATAATATATTTCCTAGGGAATTAGCAAGAACCGTGTTCAGGCGTTGCCCGGTAAAATTGAGAAAATTAACAATCGCAAACCCCTAGAAATAAAATGACTAGAAAGGACTGGAAAGATCTTATTCACCCTAACTACTAAACATTTATCCACGATATAGAAACTATTCATAAATAGAATTGTTACTATAACTAAAACTACTAATAGCAATAAATACCTATTTCGTAGAATCGCAACCAATTTGACATGAACAGCCCTTGCATGTCAGATTTTATATACATTAAAAATACTTATTGTAATGTTTAAATAAAGCGTTCACTGTCTTCTACATACAAAGGTTACTCATCTTTACTCATATAAAGTTAAGTACATATATATGTTTATAGATTTGTGTTTTCTCTTAAACTAATTAACCGATCATTATCAATTTTGGAACACGGTCGCTAAGTGTAAGGGGTCTTAATGTGAGCTATATTTAGTTTGATTTAGTTTTATGCAAATGGGTGAAAAGAGGGTGGAAGCCCTTCATGAAAATTCAGATATCTACAATTTTTGTGAACTTTTAACAATATGTATTAGGCATCAATTAATAAATATTCTTCAAATTTCAGTTTGTTTGGATTGTTTAAAAGAGTTTTTAGGCCATAATATGGACGCAATGAAAATATTCAAATATTTCAGATTTTCATTTAATTTGATCCGTAGTCATTAGAAATCAATTAAGCAAGATTATCTGAATTCTAATTTCTTCTTAAGACCCATTAAGTTCTAAACTTGAACTTTAGACATTTTCAAGAATCAAACTTATGTAATGGATTTGATAAAAATTGAAATACGGTTTAGTAGCATTATATCTTGATTTAAATCTTCGTAAGGTGGACATAAAAGTGATGCACAACTTCTGTTCAAGGGGAATTAACTCTACTTGTCCAGGAACGGGTATTCTTCCAGTACTAATACAAAGAAAAAAAGCAGAAAGACTTGTTCATTTGAAACACGTCGGTCATGTAAACATAATTGAGAAATGTAATTCTATTTTCCCTCTTAAAAAGTAAACACAAAATGTGAAGTTTTTGTTAATCACCAACTGCTATTCATTATTCGTTGGTAATTACTTTTATATTGATTGTAATGTGATCAGCCGTGTGCATAGACTTCACTTGAACAATTAAGGGTTGGGTCAATTGTCTGGGGGCCTTTGTGTCTGAGAAAGCAATAAACTAAATCATTTAAATGACCTACCAACATGTATGGTGCCTATTCGCTTTTTTATGTCTGACCATTTGGACTTAATTTAAATTTGCTTCAGGAAATTTGTTTTTTCCATGAAAAGTTTTAAAGTACTAAAAAACTGTCCGCATGTTTTTGTTTTAACCTGAGTGAATATAAAATAATTAATCTGTCTAAAGTAACTAGTGTCAAAATATTATAATAACTGATCCGCCTAACGTCTGTCCTTGATGGAATTATAGTGGCTATTGTATAGTGAGCATAATGGTAATTTATTTGTTTAACGACTGTTTTTCTGTTCTTTTTTTTTTCTTTTGTTTTGTCAACATAGTTCACCCCAAACTAGGCAGGCCGCTACTGTAGACGTAAGGGGCTACTGAGAAAAAAGGGTGAAGGTTTGTTTTTTTTTGGTGGTGGTGGTGGGGGGGGGGTCAACCTAATTTAGGAGCTGTGCAGTGAGATGTCTGTTTACATTAGTTTTAAACTTCTGCATGTCAGTAACGTCAGGAAAACAGGGAGCAGGGAGGGAGTTCCAGAGTCCAGCAGCACGAGGAAAGAAGCTTTTGGAGTAGAAAGCTATTCAGCATCTGGGGACCTCCACAGTGTATGGATGGGATTTGGCAGATTGTCGGGTTGGTCTAGTGAATTTACGTCGTGGGGGTACCAGAGCAGCAAGCTCATCAGAGCACAATCCATTGAAGTACTTGTAAAACAGGCACAAGGAAGCAACACTGTGGCGATGGGACAGGGGCTGGAGCTTGGTGGATAGTGAAGGACCTATTAAGTTGGCGACTCTTTTTTTGGACCTTGTCCAAGAGAGAGAGACTAGCGGACGATGCACCAGCCCAAATGTCGCAACAATACTCCATGCATGGGCGGATTGTGGCTTTGTAGAGATATAGGATACTGTCAGGTGTGAGAAGTTTACTGACATGGTAGAGGAAGCCCACCTTCTTTGCAGCAGGCCTGGCAATGTCTTCAATGTATTTGTTCCAATTCATGTTATCTGTGAAGTTTAGGCCGAGGAGTTCTAACGATGAACTCTAAGGCAGGGTGCTATTTGCCATGACAATCAATGTCTGTTTACATCTGCATGTCGGTAACGTCAGGAAAGCATGGAGCAGGGAGGGAGTTCCAGAGTCCAGCAGCACGAAGAAAGAAGCTTTTGGAGTATAAAGCACTTCGGCATCTGGGGACCTCCATAGTGTGTGAATGGGACTTGGCAGACTGTCCGGTTAGTCTAGTGAATTTACGTCGTGAGGGTACCAGAGCAGCAAGCTCATCAGAGCACAATCCATTGAAGTACTTGTAAAACAGACACAAGGAAGCAACACTGCTGCGATGGGACAGGGGCTGAAGCTTGGTGGATAGTGAAGGACCTTTCAAGTTGGCAACTATTTTTTGGACCTTGTCTAAGAGGGAGAGACTAGCGGATGATGCACCAGTCTAGATGTGGAAACACTACTCCATGCATAGGCGGATGGTGGCTTTGTAGAGATATAGGATAATGTCAGGTGTGAGAAGTTTACTGGTACGGTAGAGGGAGCCCACCTTCTTCGCAGCAGCCCTGGCAATGTTTACAATGTATTTATTCCAATTCATGTTATCTGTGAAAGTTAGGCCGAGGAGTTTGAATGATGAACTCTCAGGCAGGGTGCTATTTGCCATGACAATCGGTAGTTGAAGAGGTTTCTTGTAGTTATTGAAGGATGGTATGATAGTAGCTATTGTCAAAATATTATAATAAAAATTCATCTGTCTAATGTTTGTCCTTAATGCTATTAATTTAACTTATGTTAACATTTGCTAATGATAATTAATTTGTCTAATGTTGATTTTTGATAGAACGATAGTGACTATTTTCTAACTATAATAATGAGTAAGTACTTGATTAACGATAGTAGCTATTACTATCTGAAAGGATCGTACAAGGAAGTTAGAAAAGCAGAGGATTACATTCTTATTTTGGATTATTCCAATATTTTATTTTATGGAAATCGCTCTAGACAAGACATGAAGCCACTTTATGTAAGGAGCTAACAAGAACAAATATGATTATCGCAAAGACAGGAGATGCCTATTGGTCTTAGTGTTGAAAAGACCAAGGTTATAGGTATAAGGAAAACAGTCAGCAGGAAGAGAGTTCCATAAGCTTGCGGTTCTTGGAAAGAAGCTACTGGAATAGGAAATGGTATTAGAATGAGGTATGAAAACAGCGAATTGATGGAGACCACTAGACCAACCAGTCAAATAAGCTGGAACAAAAAAGCAGGGAATTAATCACATAATTCTGAAGAACACATTCTATAATAGTATTTATAGAAAAGACTGAGACTAGCAACATCATGTCTGTGAAAGAGAGGGTGCAGAAAAGAATAAAAATTGGGGGCCAATAAAATTACAGATACGTTTATGCACCTTATCAAGAATTCTCAAATGGGACAGAGATTCACCTCCTCCTTTGATGGTCAGTGTACGCAGTTCGTTCATCATGACATCCTCCCAGCTTCTACAGATCATATGTATTATCAGCTTTCTAATAGTTTTAACACATAAACTAAACAGATAAACAAAAGAGAACATAAATAAACTTACTTATAAAAATATAACAGGATTGATCTGCACTTAAAAGTAATACATCCAAAATATACATACATGTTCAACTTCTTGATAAGTGGCTACAATGAAAAGATCTGGTCTCCAAAGACATGTCTACTGAACTAGTCTGGATAGAGGAACGACTAACCGCATGTTGTCTCAAAAACATGCCAAACATAACTAGTATCGATGTGGCAGCAACTGTTTGCATGTTGTCACATCGACAGTCAAAACAAAAAGAGGGAAAATGGGAGAAAAGAGGAAGTGAACTTCTGAGTCACTCACTCACTTTCACTCAGCATCCTTCCAGCTTCTTCCCGTTTCGATCAAATCACTCGATTGTTTGCTTCCAGTTTATTTTTTGGTCTTCCTCTTCTTCTTTTCATCAGGGTTTCACTGAAGCACTTGGTTTGCAAATCTCTCTGGAGCAAATCTTAGGGCATGTCCAAGCCAGGCAATACGTCGTTTGCAGATTATTGACGATGCCACCTGGTGTTTAGTGCTGTTTCAGACATTTTGGTTGGTAATTCTCTCGCTCCATTTGATCCCTAGAATCTTTCTAAGACATTTGGAAATCTGAGTCATGCCTTTTATATATGCAAGCATGTAGCTAAATCTACCAAGAGTGATCGCCGCATCGTCAGATTATCTGAGACTCCGTGCATTAGGAAATATCGACCCCCAAGAAGACATTCAAAGCTAGTCATGACGTCACACAAGATTTAATGAGGAGCAAAAGGAATTCAATTGATACATTTCTCGAGTTATTAATTAAACAAATTTAAAATTGCATAATTTTGGTTATTCGAACTACATTTCTCATCTTGAGTGTTATCATCACAACGTTTCGGCCGCTGTAACCTCCGGCCTTCTTCAGGTGTATCTCTTCAAACTCAGCAATATTTCTGTCGAACTCGGGAATCTGGACGGAATTTTGAACGGAACCCTTTATTTAATAAACGAGGGTAGCATGCTCTTGTTCCGTCAGCCATGACTGGGAGAAGTCTTCAGTAATTTGCAATTCTTTGTATCACCCGCACCGAGGATTGAACCTTCAACCCTCAGATGACTATCACTTGGAACTTAGAACTATATCCACTGTGCCGCTGGTCCTTGTATGAATTTTGGGAGTCTTAAACTTATTCTTATTTTTTCTATGTGCAGTCCAGATTCCCGAGTTCGAAGAGATACACCTGAAGAAGGCCGGAGGTTACAGCGGCTGAAGCGTTGTGATGATTACATTCAAGATGAGAAATGTAGTCCGAATAACCAAAATTATGCAAATCACCAATCCTCATCTCAAAAATTCAGAAATATAAATTTAAAATTATTAGTTCTGTCCTTATTTGCTGCTCGGTGACTACGGAATATTCGCATTAAATTTGTAAATTTAATTGTGTCAAAATTATTTGTGCCCAACGCAATGAATACAATCAATGGCTTCATTTTATTTGATTCTTTCAAATTTTAATTGAGATGAATATGTTTTCCTTCACAACAGTTCTTGCGTTCTTTATATAATTAAAAAAAAAGCAATGCCATCAATTTTTCCTATTTTTTGTTGATTATTTTTTAATTATTTTTCTATTTTTTACTATCAATGTTATTGCAATACGAAAGAAAAAATACCCCGTAAATTTAGAAAGAAAATTGTAACGATTAAAGAATGTAGTCTTCAGGTTTCCTACTCGTAAAGATCAAAGTGTAGTATCTGTTCCGATGGATACTACACCCCATAGACTGGTATCGTCTTGGCCTTCGGGGCTTGATTTACGCCGGTCTATGGGTCTGTCCTGTGCAGTTCTAGGAGGTCCACCCTCCCAGGCTTTGCCTTCCCTCTTTGGGGAGGAGTAAGTTTATTGCTTACTGCCTGAGGCGCCCCTACCGGGGAATGCCGACGGGGTTGCCCAGGCAATTTTTAATTGCCAGAGTGCTCACTTTCTCGGGCGCTGGCTTTTCAAACCCCACTTTCCCGACCCGACCGTGGGTCACATATTATTTGTGGGAGTAAGATAAAATTGGCCTTGTGCCTAACCTCCTGGAGAGGAGGTAAATAAATACTCGTAATATAATGATTGCTTTGCTTTTCATTCTTTTACAACTTGATATTGAATTATTAAAACACTGTTCGGAATTTCGAAAATACAATTTCGTATTAGGACTGGGTTTATGATGTACGTCTACAGATAATGAACAATTAAAACAAATGAGGTATTCAGAGTCGGTCGGATAAGTCATTAGAAATTTGATGAACAAATGTTTGCAAATATATTGAAACGTAATTTATGTGAAACGTGTGTATGACAATTCGAGACGCCAAGCAATATAGTTAAATAGACAGAGAAATGGGAGTAGAAAGAGAATATGGAACGACAGATGAGAAAGAAAACGAACGAGTCTACACTAAGCTTGGTAAACACAGATACAACAGGCGTAGTAGTCTTTCAAATAAGTTATGAATGAAATATCAATGGCAGTGTTGGCTATAAAAAGCCACTTATTCACCTCATTTTATAAAGCAACTCTTTTTAAACTGAGGAATATTTTATATCCTAGTTTTTCCGTCTTTAGCGACCACGTGTTCAAGTATATTTTTCCCCCAAACACGAGACCGCCATTTTGTGTTGTGTTAGCATGTATAAAACGCACAAGTGTCGGAAGAAAGAAGAAAGGATAATACTGAAAAACAGTTGGATTCATACGTGCACAGTAATTCTTATATAAAGAGTGTCAAAGACAAGCGTACAACTTTGATATAATATTTGAAAAGAGAGCAGCAGACATTAATACCAAAGAAAGAATACATGACTGTCCCAATTATGCTAAGACACGTGTTGCCAGGGTTGGAAATAGAGAAAATATGTGAGTAGTAAGTAAATGTCAAGGTAACCAAATAAAGGAGCCTTTTTTACTATTTCTCTCATAGCCTCTCCACTTTTCAACACTTGCAAGACAAAAGAACAAATTAAAAACGCACGAATATTGCAGCCACAACGATGGTTGTGATCAGGAGATCAGGGTGAGTAAAGATGAGAAAGAAGACGAACGAGTTTACACTAAGCCAGATAAACACAAACAGACAACCGGCGCAGTAGTCTCTCAAATAAGGTATGAATGAAATCTCAATGAATACAAATTTGCTCTGTCTTGCTCTCATCAATAAAACATCCGATTCTAAGGAGCAGTAATATATCAGGAACATCCTAAATTCGGATGGGTAAAATGTCAAGAGACATCCAAAATCAAGTGAAGCACGGGTGTGATTGGTTCATAAAAATAGCAGGTGAAAGAGACACACCAGAATATATCCAGTCTTTCCAGCCAACCTCTGGCACCAAGTTACTTTTCCAGGTCTTCAAGTTGTTCGGATAAAAAAATTGTTATAGAATACAAAGGAACTTCGTAAATTTCAAGAACCAGTTTATAAAGTCTTATTAGGGGTGGGGGTAATAATGTTGTGGTATGTTTGTTATTTAGTGGCAAGAAGTCATCACTTATCAAGGTTAAAAGCAACTCGAGGATGAGGGTTAATGAGATGGATAGATTGAGAGATGAATGATGACGAATATTATGAGAGGATTGAAAATAATGAATGGAATTAATTAAATTTGTTAACTTATGAGGACAAGTATTTGACATTTGATTTGAAGATCACCAAGATGTATAATAAGGAAGTAAGAAATATATATATATATATATATATATATATATATATATATATATATATATCATGTATCCACATAAAAAATTTATAAGGTGATATAATTTTTTATGTATCAATTTTCAGTATTTACTTCAACAGTGCTTGATACGCAAGTAGAGCTACGTAGTAAGTTATGAAAATATGTTTCTGGCAATCAAGCTACACTGAAGCTCCCGCGTTTCATCCCCGGGGGGGGGGGGAATTTTCAGGCTAAAATGCATGGAATTATTTATTCCGGGTGTTTTTATATACACGGCTTGCTAGTTAACCAATCAGATTCTTTGTTGTTCTCTCAACCAATCGTTGGGCTTCCCACGAACAAAGGCTTTGTTGGTGTCACTCCTTATATCCTATTATTTTGTTATCAGTGGATTTGCCTATATCCTGTTTCCTTTGTTGTGTCCATATAATGGATCAATTTATTTTAACACGTGGTTCCTTAATAATATATATATATATATATATATATATATATATATATATATATATATATATATATATATATATTAAAATAAACATAGTTTGAGTATCCGACAATCGTTTCAGAACCTTCTAGATTCCTCTTCAGGGATGTACTGGTGATCTGAGATTATACCCGCCAACACACAATCATAAGAAAAAAAGAAAAAGAAAAAACACAAGCAGACAAATTACATTTAAAAAATCTTCAGACGAGAAACCCCTTTTCCACAATATGACACATTTGACACCTATCTATCAACTCTCCAGAAATTGAGTCATGCTCAAAGTTTTGACGGGATCGAGCAGACTTGACTGTCTCTTCTTCTTTAACCACACGCATAGACACCGAGACACACTCACACTCACGCTAATACGTACATATTTATATACTCACAAACATACATACACACTTATATAAATAGAAGTAAAATTGAAAACATATATACATATATAAATATAAAAGATATATACATATATTAATATAAAAGCTCTAATATATATTGAGCACTTTTGAGAAGTAATGGTTTTGTTCATTTAGTTAATATTTGAACTTAATTAATTATATATATATATATATATATATATATATATATATATATATATATATATATATATATTGCTCTCTACTGATATATAAAGGGATATCAAACTGTATGTATTTAAGTTCAGTATCTTCAGGTCTAAAAAAAACAAAAAAAAACGGCAGCAAAAAAAACGGCTCACAGGTAGAATTGCCCAAAGGTTTATAAACGATGGGAGAAATTGTATCTTTGGGCTAAGCATCTCTTTTTGGAAAAACGTCGATCTCTGCATTTTCTGTGACTTGAAATCTGGTATTATTCTAAAAAAAAGTTCCTTTTCATGATGTAAAAAGGTAAATACTTCAAGTGTCAACGTTTTTCATCCATTTAATTTTAAGAAAAAAAAAACTAGAAGATTCATCCGACCTTGCCAGGCAATAAATGAGGACCCCAGTATACTCCTGCTCCCAGCTCTGAAGATCATAACCAGTTTTATAATGTTCAGTAATTTTGAAGTTTTATTTCTTCTTTATTTACGTCATTTATTTATGTCATCCTCTTACACTCCTTTTCTTATTCTTTTTATTTTCCTCACTCTAGTCCCCTCTTCCCACCATTCTCGTTTCATTCGCCGCATCCAACGTGCACTCAAGATTATGAGAGTTTTACTATCACATTAGATATTCTTTAAAAAAAATTTAATTTCTCAAATCCCTCCCCGCAAAAAAAAAAATGAAAACAAACGAATAAAATGATAATAAAATGTTAACTTTTTAAAATGAGTTCTTGCTGTAACTGAACATTGTGTTGAAATAAAAAAATTTCAAAAGTCACTAAAGTAAAATTAGCACAAAAAAAAACATAAAAGCAGAAACTCAATTTGTGAAATTACTTCGTCAATGATAAAGGAGGTAGGTTACTACAATCAATATCGCTAATGGGCGTATTTTGAAATGTTGAAACATTTGTATTAAAAAAAATGGAAAGAAAAAAAAAGTCTATTTAAAAAAAATAGGCTTGGCATTTGAGTTTGAAATTCGTATTTTTTTTTTTAATTATTAATCGCTACTTTATATGAGAAAGTTTCGAATTCAAATATGCAGCCTATTATATAAAAAAAAATAATTAAAAGCCATTACTTAATCAATCATATAAGATGAACATATATTTTAAATTAATTCTCTCCGTAATATATTTTATTTTCACAGTTCAAAATTCAACGTTATATTTCAATAAAAAATGTTTAGCTTAAAGTTTCTACTATTTTTTTTTTTATTGTGTTTTATTTTTTAAGTTAGGCACAAGTTATATTATAATTGAGTATTGTGCGAGTCAAAAAATGTGAGAAAGGGGCTGTAGAGAACAGACGAGATCTTCAACAGAATGTTATTTTTACACTAATGAGTCAGCACTTACTATGTCCAAAAGCCACCCGAGGATAAGTGTTAATGAGATAGTGAGTTGGGTGATGAAAAGTATTATAAGAGGATTGCAAACGATCAAGGAATTGACAAAATTTGATTACAAGTACTTTCGTGGAATGTGCTCCTACGAACTTACTGCACTTCTACCCCCATCAACGTTAACCCCCGACAAACCCGACTAACAGCAAAATCCTACCCCTTCACTGTAGTGGTCCCCAGATACCAGACAACTTTCTAATCTAATACTTTCTTTTTGTCTGACCACTTGCCTTTGGAATTCCCTCCCTGCTCTCTGTTTTCCCGATCGTACCAACATGCAGAAATTTAAATAATGTGAACAAACATCTTGCATCACAACTCCCCACCTAGGATGACCCCTATAAATCTGACCCTTAATCACAATAGCCCTTTACATCTCAGTGGTAATGTGCCTTATTTTGAGTGAATAAAAACAACTTAAAAGGACGGCTCAATTAATATTTCATGACATTTGATTTGAGAACGACCATGTTGTAGTCTGCAGGGAAGGAATCTCATGATAATGTTTTCCACGAATGTGAAGTTCTTAGAATCAACTGTTCACGGAAATTTCACCTCACGCTAGACACCTGGAAGAAAAAGTTCTTTTCAATCGTGGTAATAAGATGAATTCGTGTTGTGCATATCCTACAAGCAGGAACCAGAGATTGGAGCTTATCCGGGAATCTTCCATGGAAATAGTAATGAAGCAGAGAAAGACTAGCAACGTCTCTTCTGTGAGAAAAGAGCAGAGAAAGACTAGCAACGTCTCTTCTGTGAGAAAAGAGCAGAGAAAGACTAGCAACGTCTCTTCTGTGAGAAAAGAGCAGAGAAAGACTAGCAACGTCTCTTCTGTGAGAAAAGAGCAGAGAAAGACTAACAACGTCTCTTCTGTGAGAAAAGAGCAGAGAAAGACTAGCAACGTCCTTTCTGTGAGAAAAGAGCAGAGAAAGACTAGCAACGTCTCTTCTGTGAGAAAAGAGCAGAGAAAGACTAGCAACGTCTCTTCTGTGAGAAAAAGAGCAGAGAAAGACTAGCAACGTCTCTTCTGTGAGAAAAGAGCAGCGAAAGACTAGCAACGTCTCTTCTGTGAGAAAAGAGCAGCGAAAGACTAGCAACGTCTCTTCTGTGAGAAAAGAGCAGAGAAAGACTAGCAACGTCTCTTCTGTGAGAAAAGAGAAGAGAAAGACTAGCAACGTCTCTTCTGTGAGAAAAAGAGCAGAGAAAGTCTAGCAACGTCTCTTCTGTGAGAAAAGAGCAGAGAAAGACTAGCAACGTCTCTTCTGTGAGAAAAGAGCAGAGAAAGACTAGCAACGTCTCTTCTGTGAGAAAAGAGCAGCGAAAGACTAGCAACGTCTCTTCTGTGAGAAAAGAGCAGAGAAAGACTAGCAACGTTTCTTCTGTGAGAAAAGAGCAGAGAAAGACTAGCAACGTCTCTTCTGTGAGAAAAGAGCAGCGAAAGACTAGCAACGTCTCTTCTGTGAGAAAAGAGCAGAGAAAGACTAGCAACGTCTCTTCTGTGAGAAAAAGAGCAGAGAAAGTCTAGCAACGTCTTTTCTGTGAGAAAAGAGCAGAGAAAGACTAGCAACGTCTCTTCTGTGAGAAAAGAGCAGAGAAAGACTAGCAACGTCTCTTCTGTGAGAAAAGAGCAGAGAAAGACTAGCAACGTCTCTTCTGTGAGAAAAGTGCTCTACAGAACAGAACAGAATAGATCTTCACCTACTAGATTAAGATGTCGATTTTGTACTCTGTCAAGCAAGAAAGTGTGATTTTAACAGAACTTCTACAAATATGACAGGAAGTTCTTGACTCATATATAAGTGAAGGATTGCATCAGGTATTTTCACGAGCAGTAGAATGATCCAACCATTTTTGCAGCAACCATTAACAGATGGGATATAAGTTTTCCATTTTAGACGTGGGGGCTAAAGTAAGTTCAAGACGTTTATCAAAAAGGAGGCTTTCTCAAGAAGAGAACCATTTATTGAGACTGGGTCCTAGTGTTGGTAGGGAAAAAAGAGAAGCTTGATCTTAAAAGTGCTAAAAGTCATGAGACGGGCATCCAAATAAGATTAATATTACTACTATTGATAAACACTTATAGGCTCCAAAACTATTCACATAATGTGTGTGTGCCACATATGTTATAAGCCGACACAACCATTTCAACAAACCAAAAACGTCCTGGTGCTACCAGATCAGGCTATCTGAAGATACCGGCTTTCTGACCAAAAATGCACCAAACATTGATGTTATTGTTTTGTTCCTTTTCCTTTGCAAAACTCAATCATGTTCTGCAAAACCAAGAACAAAAACAATATTTTCCATAAATATTACTCGAACATCTAAAGAACTTTACGCATAAAAACTTTCACCAAAATGACCGGATTCGGCATTAAATAATCCTAAAAAGGGTCGATATGCGTGAAACAAAACAACCAAACCAAACGAAAACATTCGACCTCCAAATATAATTGCAGACTATTTGGTGTCGCTGTGAGTGAGAAATTTAGATTTTACCTATTTTAAAATGAATTGTTCCAAAATCGAATAAATCATTATCAATAGAATTCTGTCATCGTCGTCAACTTAAAAGTTACATTCGTTTTATGTATTGAAAGGATATTTAGCAGACAATTATTTTTAAGGTTACAAACTGACTTTATTTTTAAAAGATTTAAAGAGCTAAAAAAAAATTAAAACATTTGTTTTATGTATTATTAAAAATATTTAGCAACCAAGTATTTTTTTAGTCGAACAATATTACACTAAATTTAACATGATGATCCTCTGACATACAATGTGAAAATTATAATACTACTAATAATAATACAGGGTGGGCCAAAATAAGGGTCCTATCTTTAAATTTGAATAACTTGAATTTGAATAACTTCCACAAAATAAAAGTTAAACTCACCAAACTTTATGTGTGTGTAGACTGACCCTTCCGAGATTTTTTGAAATAAACAAAACAAATTTTAGCCGAAAAACACTTCTTAAAACTTACAAAAACTAAAGTATTGTTTTTTACACTGTTTTGAGTTTTTTAAGCAAAAATAATGTTTTCTAAATGAGGGTACGTTCCTTAGGGCTAATACGCCTCATGCTTGCTTCGGAAGGGGTCCTTTACTTATTCTAAAAAAAAAAAAATTAAAAAAATCAATGAATGAAAAAGTTATGAATTTTTAAAAATAGGACCCTTATTTTTGCCCACCCTGTACAAAGTGACCCTCAAAAATGCCACTTATGGAATCGTTAATAAAATTGATAATCCTTTCTGCAATTGAACAAAATATTGGTACAAATAAACTTCCATCTATGCCTGTCTTGTCCACCAATTCTCAGTCATGAATGTCCAACAGTCTTTGTTTTATCGCCGTTCAATGATTAGCACACCTGGATACAATGTACAAAATCGTCAATATACTCTTCTCTTGAGACTGCCCTGATTTTCGATGTGATGCCCCTCTTAAGTTCAAGAATAATTTAGGGGTTGTTTTGATATACAGTATCTGAAATAAACCCTCGGGGAGGGGGGTATGTTTTGGTGAATTTGAAGCCCATTCAGGATCACCCCCACTTATAAGACGATCATGATACTTTTCCACATCCATAATTTTGTAACAGTGATAAAACAAAAACTGTTGGTCATCCATGACTGAAACTTGGTGGGCAAGTCAGTCATAAACTGAAATTTAGTTTTGCCAAATATGTTTGGATTGCAAAAATGACTGAAATTTTTAAAAGCTACCATATGTAGCATTGTTTTTTTTGGGGGGGGCGGGGATGACCTTGTATCGTGAAACTACAGATTCCATGTCTAGCTTACTTGCGACATATGTAGAGGAATCAAAGCACATTGAATAAATTAATGACACAATTCGTACAAATTAAAATATATACATTTGTTTACAAACATTAGAAGGTGATAGTATAGAGGATTTAGATGTTCGCACGACATAGTTAAGTCCAGAATATTGCGGTTAAAACAACGTTGTAAGTAGAGAGTAGAAAGTGGGCCTTGCGTTTACTTTCGGCAGCCTCGTAACTCTCGCTTCCGGCATTTTGTTCTTTAATCCTAACATTCCATGAGCGATGTTTCTGACAAAGGAGGAATAATTGCTGTTTTCTGAGTCGGAATTTATCAATCTAACACTTATCGTTGACTATATCCATATATACTCCATTCATGTATCCATGTATACCGCATCCATGTATCATGTATACTGTATCCATGCATTCATGTATTATGTATACTGCATCAATGTATACTGTATCCATGTATTCATGTATACTGCATTCATGTATCATGTATACTGCATTCATGTATCATGTATACTGCATCCATGCATCATGTATACTGCATTCATGTATTATGTATTCATGTATGCTGTATCGATGTATACTGCATCCATCTATAATGCATCCGTGCATACTACATTCATGTATCCATGTATAGTGCATCCATCTATCTATGTATCCATACATACTAACCATGTAGAGTAGAAAGTTGACCTTGTGCCATACTTTCGGCAGTCCTGTAACTCCTGCTTCCTTTATTCTGTCCTTTAATCCTCACATTCCATGAGCGATGTTTCTGACAAAGGGGGAAGAATTGCTGTTTTCTGAGTCGGAATCTATCCATCTAACACTTACTGTTGGCTATTTTTGATATTGATATAGCATTTTCTTTTTAGCTCCTTACATCAAGTGGCTTCATGCCCTGTCTGGGGCGATTTCCATACAATAAAGTGTGGGAATATGAACCATTCAGCTGATGTGTATTCTTCTCCAATTAGTTGTCACAAGTATTTCACGCGAGAAGCATTGTTTAAACTTCTAGACGGTGTCTATTGTAACAGTAGTGACGGGTTACTGAATACTGGACTGAAAAGAAGATGTTATTGTTTTTATTTTTTGTACAGTGTAGAGAAGGGCTCCCAGCGGCTTGGCGCCAAATATTCAACAGATTCTTTTTATGCTTTCGGTGGAAATATTTTTAGATCTTCCCATCGGCTGAAAAATATATATTCCCTTCTATTTTCTTTTTCTTTGAATACGGAGCAGATTTTGTCCAAAATATGCAGCTTCTCTTTTTTGTTGTTGTTGTTGTTAATCTTTCTTAGTGGCTGCACGCATATTACCCTGTATATCATGGCAGGGACTTTCTGTCAAGGATGAACCTATTTCTGAATTCATACAAAAAAAAATGGCCTCCCATATAATTTGTCGACCACATAAAACTACTTTTGCTTTTGGCGGCTCATAACTTTTGCATTCAGGCTTGTATCTTCCCTCATACTAAATCCATACATACTGCATCCATATATTCTATCTATGTATAGTGCATCAATGTATACTGTACCCATGTATTGTGTCGATGTAAAGTGCATCCATGCACAATTCATTCATACATCCATACAGTATCCATGAAT
>OY744528.1:15312491-15402491 GCA_963556195.1 Sepiola atlantica | reverse complement strand
AAAGTAAACAAAGTTAAAGACAAGAGAATGAAAAAGAAGACGAAGAAAAAGAAAGAAAGAAAAAAGACAAAGAAAGAAAAAAGACAAAGAAATAAAAAAGACAAAGAAAGAAAAAAGACAAAGAAATAAAGAAAAATAGACAAAGAAAAAAGAAGTCAGAGAAAGAAAAAAGACAAAGAAATAAAAAAGACAAAGAAATAAAAAAAAGACAATGAAAGAAAAAGACAGAGAAAGAAAAAAGACAAAGAAATAAAAAAAGACAGAGAAAGAAAAAAGACAAAGAAAGAAAAAAAAGACAAAGAAAGAAAAAAGACAAAGAAAGAAAAAAGACAAAGAAAGAAAAAAGACAAAGAAAGAAAAAAAAAGACAAAGCAATAAAAAAAGACAAAGAAATAAAAAAGACAAAGAAAGAAAAAAAGACAAAGAAAGAAAAAAAACAGAGAAAGAAAAAAAACAGAGAAAGAAAAAAGACAAAGAAATAAAAAAGACAGAGAAAGAAAAAAAAGACAAAGAAAGAAAAAAAAACAAAGAAAGAAAAAAGACAAAGAAATAAAAAAAGACAGAGAAAGAAAAATAGACAAAGAAAAAGACAAAAAAAAGACAAAGAAAAATAGACAAAGAAAAAAGACAAAGAAGAAAAAGACAAAGAAAAAGACAAAGAAAAAACACAAAGAAAAGAGACAAAGAAGAAAAAGACAAAGAAAAAACACAAACAAAAAACACAAACAAAAAAAGACAAAGAAATAAAAGACAAACAAAAAACACAAACAAAAAAAGACAAAGAAATAAAAGACAAACAAAAAAAGAAAAGACAATTTTTAGTGAAGAACGACTGAACAGTCAAGCACGATTTTTTTAAAAACTCGATTCTTTATTCATTTTTAAATTCTGAAAATCATAACTTTTTACGTTACTTTTAATTAAAACTTTTATTCCAACAAATGTCGGTGCTAGAAAATCATACCCTACTACCCAATCACGAGGAGAAAAACCAATGTTAAACATGTTTATTTTCGAATCGCCACAAAACAAAAAATTATCACATTTAATAAATATTTCATAATACTTTCCAAAAATCAAAGTTCATGTCTTGTAGCCTAAAAGTAGTAAGCAAATACATAGAATAGACACGCTTCTTTCATCTTAGCATAGGTAACAGGACCGATCAGTGTTAATAAAAGTGAAAATTAACCTTCAAAGTCACGACAATGCATTTATGCATAATTCCAGAACATGAGTTCCATTCTATTTGAGACCATTGTTTCAGACAAATGCCCAAGAGATGATAAGCTTTCAATATTATCGATCAATAATTCAATACTTAAAGTTTTTCAATTTGCAATTATTCAAAATTGTTGCACAGATGTAGACAAACACACGTGACTAAAAAGACAAAAGTAGTCAGGTCTCTTGGGTTTTGTCTGCGGAATAGAGCAGACGTGTTTCGAAGGTCTCTTTTCCTTTCAACCGAGGGGGACAGGTAGAGTGAAGACTAATGCTGTATATTAATACTGCGTATAATTAATATTGCGTTGTATTAGTAATGTGTACAACTAATATTGTGTAATATTGATAATGTGTAAAACTAATATTGTGTAATATTGATAATGTGTAAAACTTATGTGTAGTAGTGTTGATAATGTGTAAAACCTATGTGTAGTAGTATTCATGATGTGTAAAACATGTCTAGTAGTATTCATGATTTGTAAAACTTATGTGTAGTAGTATTGATAATGTGTAAAACCTATGTGTAGTAGTATTAATAATGTCTAAACCTTATGTGTAGTAGTATTGATAATGTGTAAAACTTATGTGTAGTAGTATTGATAATGTGTAAAACCTATGTGTAGTAGTATTAATAATGTCTAAACCTTATGTGTAGTAGTATTGATAATGTGTAAAACTTATGTGTAGTAGTATTGATAATGTGTAAAACTGATGTGTAGTAGTATTGATAATGTGTAAAACTTATGTGTAGTAGTATTTATAATGTGTAAAACTTACGTGTAGTAGTATTAATGTGTCAAACTTATGTGTAGTAGTATTAATGTGTCAAACTTGTGTGTACTAGTGTTGATGTGTAAAACTTGTGTGTAGTAGTGTTAATGTGTAAAACTGATGTGTAGTAGTTTTAATGTGTAAAACTTATGTGTAGTATAAATGTCTAAAACTTATGTGTAGTATTAATATGTAAAACGTATTTGTAGTAGTATTAATATTGTGTAAAACTTATGTTTAGTAGTATTAATATTGTGTAAATTTATGTGTAGTAGTATTAATATTGTGTAAAGCTTATAATGTGTAGTATTATTAATGTGCAATATTATTAATGTGTAGTATTACTAATGCGTAAAGCTAATAGTGTATAGTATTAATACTGTGTAAAGCTTATACCGTGTGGTATCAATAATGTGTAAATCTAATACTGTGTAGTATTAATAATGTGTTTAGCTAATATTGTGTAATAAAACTATGCTTAAAATATTAAAAGCACAAAGTGATAATGTGTTTTGTTTGTCTATGAAACAACAAGTCCAATTGGTAACAAGCCGGAACAGTTTTAATAAAAGTAAAATAAAGTGAAAATTAACCTTCAAAGTCACGACAATGCATTTATTAACCTTCAAAGTCACAACAATGCATTTATTAACCTTCAAAGTCACAACAATGCATTTATGCATAATTCCAGAACATGAGTTCCATTCTATTTGAGACCATTGTTTCAGACAAATGCCCAAGAGATGATAAGCTTTCAATATTATCGATCAATAATTCAATACTTAAAGTATTTTAATTTGCAATTATTCAAAATTGTTGCACATGTGTAGACACACACGTGACTAAAAAGCAATAGTAGTCAGGTCTCTTGGGGTTTGTCTGCTGAACGAAGCAGACGTACTCGGACGATCTCCTTCTCTCTTCCCTAAAGAGGACAAGTGGAGGAAAAACTAATGCTGTGTATACATAGCGAATATTGTGCAATAAAACAACACAGGAATAATTATTAAAACCACTAAGCTATAATGTTGTTATTCGATCATTTTAACAAGAATGTTTATTTGGTTTAAACTCTTAATTTTTACTTATATTTGCTTCTTATGGGCCAATATGTGCCCTATCTGATGAACAGAACATATTTCTTTTATGGAACTTTTATTACGAAAGCTATCGAGTCGGGGAGGGAAGACCGACTTTACTTTATATATTTGATGAAAAGAATTGTGGTTTTAATAATCTCTTGATAAGTTCATATTAGAAATTTTTTTCAAACAACAAAAAAATAATAATCTGTTATTAATGAATTGTAATTTACAAACTCAGTCCAAAAAAGTAGAATTCATAAATATTAAACACCTCAGCATCATATTCGGTCTACCTTCGTTTTACATATAGACATGTGTTGGACAGCTTTTAGAAATTGACATCCAAACTAACCTATCTCTGTGTCGAGTATTTATTTATCCGTCTTCCGTTTAAGTCAATTACAAGTTTTCGTTGGCCTTCCCCTGCCAACTGACCCTGCTACCTCAACTGTTCTACATCTACTAACCCGAAAACTCTCATACATTCTTTCAATTTCACCAAACCATCGAAGTTTCCTCTTCTGCACACATCTCCCTATACTCTACAGATTTAATCTTCCTCTGAGGTCATCAGATCTAGGCCTGTCTTGGGCTTCTCCATGCAGCACATATCCTCAACGCTTACTAGGCTGGTTTCACTTCTATACATCACACTGCGCACACATGCCGGATAGACTCTCCCCTTGGTCAATAGTTAGTTAGTAATGGCAACAGTTCCCTGAACTTACTCCATCCATTTTTAAACTGTTCTTGGCCTTTTGGTTTAGATCAAAGTGTAGTATCTGTTCCGATGGATACTGCACCCCATAGACTGGTATTGTCTTGGCCTTCGGGGCTTGATTTACGCCGGTCTATGGGTCTGTCCTGTGCAGTTCTAGGAGGTCCCCCCCTCCCAGGCTTTGCCTCCCCTCTTTGGGAAGGAGTAAGTTTATTGCTTACTGCCTGAGGCACCCGTGCCGGGGAATGCCGGCGTGGCTGCCCAGGCAATTTTTAAACCCCACTTTCCCGACCCGACCTTGGGTCACATCTTACTTGTGGGAGTAAGATAAAAACTGGCCTTGTGCCTAACTCCTGGAGAGGAGTAAATCAATACTCCATCCACTCCCAACTCATGCACTCACATGGACACCTGTACTTGCACCACGCTCTGCTTCAATGCTATCACCAAGGTAACAAAACTTCTAAGCAATCTTGCATACAAAAAGTAGCCAGAACGTTGAGTTTGGTTTGGTTTTACGGCATATCAACCCTTTTCTGTGTATTTAATGCCGAATCTTGTCATTTTGGTAAAAGTTGTTATGCTTCAAGTTCTTTATATCTTCAAATATTTATTCATAGTGTTTGGTTTAGTCGTTTTGTTTTACGGCATATCAACCCTTTTCGGGTTATTTAATACCGAATCTGGTCATTTTGGTAAAAGTTTTTATGCTTTAAGTTCTTTATATCTTCAAATATTTATTCATAGTGTTTGGTTTAGTTGTTTTACGGCATATCAACCCTTTTCGGGTTATCTAAGGCAGAATGCGGTCATTTAGGTAAAAATGTTCATGCTTCAAGTTCTTTATATCTTCAAATATTTATTCATCGTGTTTGGTTTCGTTGTTTTGTAGAGGAAAATTGTTGTTTTTCTTTTTGGTTTTGCAGAACATGATTAAGTTTTGCAAAAGGAAAAGGAACAGAACAATAACATCAATATTTGGTGCATCTTAAGTCAGGAAGCCGTTATCTTCAGACAGTCTGATCTGGAAGCACCAGTCAGAACGTTATAAACTTCAAAAAGACAGAAAATTATAGAAAAACAATGTATTAGACAATATAAAACTGAGATAAATCTGTTTTCTTGTAACAATTCTGGTCCACCTTATTTTAAAATGTCAAAAGTCAGCAAAATTATGAAGAAAGTTTATTCACATCTGAAATAATGTTTGAATTCGAAACGACAGATTCGAGATTTTGGTTTTTGATTTCATAAATTGAATTTAAATTTTACACTTTCGCCTTTTTTTGTTCAAAGGGAGCAGCTTCATAATTTTACAGGCATTTGAATGAGGAAGCATTGTTCGTATGAACGTACGAAAGACTCATCCTGACCTTCCTGGCTTTCAAACCAGGATCAAGGTGTAGTATTTGTTCTGTCATCGGTAAAAAAAAGAAAAACTCCTTCTAGACTGAGGTAATTTTTATGTTCTCCAGAGTGACCCTTTTTAGGAAGCGAAATTTTCGACATTAACAACTGATCTTGTGCCTAACTTTTCCCCTCGTGGGGAGGCAAGTAAATAGGGGTTAATAAGATGGCACATGAGGCGACCCTTGTCCACCATTTTCAACAAAATCCACCCTGTGATCTTGCATTTTGGATTCTCACTCCACAACAACCACCACCACCACACCAATGAATATATAAATATTGATTCTGTTATTCATCATCTATTCTTGATAAAGACCATCCTAAGCGAAATATTGAATCTAATCATGACTGTGCTAAATTATTTTATCCTAGAGCAATAAAATTTTCAATATCAACATTATTTCTCTTCATACTTTGATTTTAATTGTACTTTTGACTTTTGGCAGTGCTGTGAAGGCCCCCCTTACTAACATTACAATATTATATTTGGTAAGTGAGGGGGGGGGGGTAAGATAATTTTTTTTCTACTCAGTATTGTGTCATTCTACTCGGAGTTGTCTGAGAGATCTATTTGGATTATTGTAAACTGGTAGTAATAGTAATAATACAGTGTTACATTTGATAAGTGGTGTAAGTTGTAATTATCTGCATGCATGTCTCAGTCTAAAAGTCAGAAACTACACATGATACACGCTTATTATTTTTTTTTATTCATTTCCTCCTTCAGTTTTTTTCATCTATTTGTATTCAATACACTGTTCATTCATTTGTTTTGTTCAACTCTGCGTTGTCCGGGTCAAATCTCTTCGGACAATTTTCATTGTCAACATTATTTCTATTCAGACTTTTATTTGGCAGTGCTGTGAAGGCCTCATTACTAGAATTACAGTATTATATTTGGTAATTGAGGTGGGGGTATAACAAAATCTTTTGTTCTACTCGGCGTTGTCTGGAAGCAATATACAGTATTAAATTTAAATCTCTTTAGACTATTTTCATTATCAACATCATTTCTCTTCATATTATTGTGAAAGCGGATGGGGGTGGGGGGAACAGAATGATCCGGAATCAAGAATGTGATTGTGTTTTGTTCTACTCGACGTTGCCCAGGACCAATAACTGCAAGATTAAAGTCTTACATTTAAAAAGGGATAGCTCCGGTAAATGAATTACATTATTATTATTATTTTTTTCAACACATTAAAAGAAGAGAGAGGAATGGGATGGGCGGAGGAGAAAGAGAGGGTTGGAGAGAGGGAGGGCAAATAGGGGAGGGAAAAATAGAGAAAGATAGAGAGACGGCTAGAGAGAGATTAAGAAGAATTGAAGTTTTAATATAAAGATGTTCCACACACACTATTTAACTTCTTCTATTTTGTTTTTTTTATGACCCCGGGCAACACTGGGTAGCCCTGCTAGCCGCTTATAAAAGTGTTTTTAAATAGTTTACTTTTGGTGCGATATCGAATTCTTGTAAGCTGCATAGTTATGCACTCACCTAAGTTCTTGAGAGAGAATGAACTCCTTTACATACATTATTCTCACCCCTATTTTTAAGGACATGTATATATATATATATATATATATATATATATATATATATATATATATATATTAGTGGCCTAGGTTTCGAATCCTGCCATAGTCACACTGATGAGCTGCAGTAACGGCGAAACACGTGTCTGTGGGTAACTATTTTATATATATATATATATATATATTATAGTGCTATATATGTACTTTCTTTGTTGGCATAGTTTACCAGTAACCAAGAGAAATCTATTCTTCACGGAAGATTATTGCTTTATGCTACATGGAAATTATTATTTCTCTCTATCAGAGTGCTCAACCCATAAATAAATAGTGTGTGTGTGTGTG
This sequence comes from Sepiola atlantica, assembly GCA_963556195.1. Taxonomy (NCBI): domain Eukaryota; kingdom Metazoa; phylum Mollusca; class Cephalopoda; order Sepiida; family Sepiolidae; genus Sepiola; species Sepiola atlantica. Next base: position 15,395,402 of record OY744528.1, on the reverse strand, counting down.
TGTGTGTGTGTGTGTGTACAAAATAGTAAACTTGTGGATCTTTCTCCCCGGGGCTTCATGCTTTGTCTGCGGACTGCACCGCAAGTCATACCAATTATGATTCTGGGATGATTTATAGACCACGAGATTGAGATGAGCAGGAATACCCAGAGGAATCCTGAACAATTTGCAAAATCCAGAAACAAAAGTGAATAGAGTTAGAATTAATTTTCGTTGAGTCGAAGGTTAAATAGCCCCATGCTGAAAGGAAACTTCTCTTGCGGTTAGCATCAGATGATGTAAATTGAAAAAGTAAAATAATAATATTATTTCTCTCGAACGAATAAGACAGGATTGAAGTAAACTTTGAAACATCTTTAACTAGTTTTTTTTTTCAGGAATTACTTATATTTATTTAAAAGAAAATTCTACATTGGGTTTGGTCTCTAACCGTTATAAAATTTCAAAATATCGATGCTTCAAAACAGTGGAAATATTTTTACTACTCATAATTTTTTGTATTAACTTATTCAAATTTACTTTGAATACTCATTCTTGCAATGTCTGTGAGCTAAAGTTAAATATAATATATTTTTAAAATTATTTTATTAAAACTGTGTTCTGCGGCTACGGTAGTCAAATGACATCCCGTAGCTGCAATCAGTCCTCCATGTTAGTCCCAGGCCATCTGGCCTTGTCATGCATAAGTTGTCGTAGGCAATGAAGTTGTTTCGCTGTACGTAGTGGTCCTAGTCCCGCCTGCTTGAGGTCAGCACGTAGTGTGCCCAGCAGATTTGTGCAGTGCCGTCCTAGTCGCGGTTGGTAGGCTTGCGAGCCAGTAACGGCAAAGTCTAGTGCCCTCTGTGCGGGAGGGTCAGGGTCCATATGATATATACTATAGTAAAAATGATGAACCATTAATTTTAAGGCTTAACCTAGAAATAAAGCTTCCTTTATACGAAGATTTCCAATGTTCTTTCAGTTGCCAAAATAATAACTTTTATTAATCTAGTAAGTGTTAAGGTGCTTAAAATGATGATGCTTTTGTTTGTGTGTTCCTTAATCCTTATGTGTAGGGGTCTCATGGTACTACCTATGTAAAATTTATTGAAGTAGTGCATTCTTATCTATAAATAGCATATATGTGGTAACAAATGTCTGTAGTATTCATTGGACAGTTTAAGAGGTGCACGGTGTTAGTCTGTCTTGGTTTTTGCATGTAGCTAGTTGCTGACTAAGCGATGGTCCTTAATGTTGTTAACTCAGAACGTTATTACATTATTATAAACTTATACATAAAAGTCAATGTTGGTTTATGTGTTATCGAAATCGATATGTTAACAGTTATAACATTCAAATAAGTTTCAATAAGGGTTCAACATTTTTCGAGAAACCCAAAGAGCATTGAAATCTGCTTTCGATTTCATCTGGGCAAATTATCGGCTACTTTCATAAAACAACTGCAATATACACAAAGAAACCAAATTAATTCATAGAGAAACAGATTTTATTAATTTCATGAAATAAAATTAACAAAGATCATTTCAGTGAAGAATGTATTAAAAAATAGGTTTTAACATTAAAACAATTATTTTTATTTGCATTTTAAAGATTTAAAATAAATATTTTTTAAAACACCACCGCACTAACAGTTTTTCATATAACTAGACCACACACATGTAAGTAAGATGTACTTATACATTGCTCATGCATCACTCTCTATTCTTTGGCACCAACAATACATGTTCTTTATCGATTGTGTTGGGACATTAATGTAGTGTTTTCTTTGGTAATTACGTTTGTGATTTTCACCCCTTTACGTATCATGTTTCAGATATTCCCCTTCGATAAACTGTCGATGTGAGAATAAATGTGTATATATGTAAATCTAACTGTTTCTTAATTATTAACCTTTTCCCCTTTTATTTCGACCCCACGTGTACACCTAAGAACACAACACACACGCAAAAATAGCGCCCACTTGTCTGGGAGTAAAAACCTTGCATTATAGCTCATGTGAATGTCTTTTCTTTTAATATCTCCTAACAGTGCTCAACTTTTAGTCTTTTAAAGGGGCTTCATAACAATATTCATGAATAAATATTAAATAATTTACAGGTACATACGACGTCCTTTCAAGCTTATGCTCTCATCAGTGCAGGAAAGCGATAATTTCCTACACGTCTATAAACACAGATGCAACAAGACATATACAACTGAGAATACAAACACATAGACCTTTGTAAAGTACAGGTCCGTGCATCAGCAAAGGCACACACATATACATCTGCAAATACAAAAAAATGCACATACACAGCTGCGTAAATGCACATACACATTTGCAGACACACCTCAATCACGAAATGCCGGAGAGCCTTCTACTCAAATAGCTTCTTTCCTCGTGCTGCCGGCCTCTGGAACTCCCTCCCTCCTCCCTGTTTCCCCGACTGTACCGACATGCAGAGGTTTAAAACTAATGTAAACAGACATCTCGCTACACTGCTTCCAACTTAGGTTGATACCCAAAACTTACACCCTAATACTCGGTAACCCCTTATGTCTACAGTGGCGGCCTGTCTTGTTTGGGGTGAAATATGTTAAAAAAAAAACAAAAAAAACAAAACAAGATTTTAAAACAATATTGTGATTTAATCTAAAGTTCGTTGTGTTTTATAAAGCAAAATGCTTCAAAAAATCTTTGAAGACACATTTTTGGTGTTTTTTTTACCCCCGTGTTATTTATCTTGTTTTACAAGAATCTCCTTTCATTTTGAAATTTCCTTGAACTATTTCAACTAAATCTCAAAGAAATCAGACACTTGAATTTTCCTATCTTATTTGCTGCCAATCTTAAACCATTTTATAAACATTTGTGTTCGAGCAAATAAGACCCCGTTAATTCTATATTAATTTTATGGAAGACATCGTTAGAAGTTTTTCACCTATGAAAGGTTAAAATATTATAAATTCACCTGCTTTTTAATTGTGTCTATTTACTTCTATATTATTTTAAAGTGATGATATAAACGTAAAAACGTCCTATTAATTTGCCATCTAATTTACATCTGTGATTACGGTGTGTACGGACACGCTATGTAAATAAGCTGAAAAGATAGAGTCACTCTTTCTCTAAATGTTCACTAATACATTAAAACTATTATAGAGTGGTTGAGTCAACATAGAGAGAGAGAGGGCGAGAGAAATACATGGATAGCTAAGTGAGAGATGGGCGACATTTTGCGTTAATTAAAAATATGGCTATTTAGAAGAATTCAAATATCATTTTTTTTCAAACATAACTTAATCCCAAAACTAAGCAATATTTTAGCATGTATTTTGTGGCATTAAAGTATATATAAAAAGCATTAGGAAAAAAAAGTTGATTAACTCATCTTTAGTATAATAATAGATTATTAAATACAGCGGAGGTGACAGTGGTTAAGTGTATAACGATGCAGATCTACAACCTGGGTGTTCCAAGTTCGAATCTAGTCGGTTCCACAGAATCACTTTCACTTAGGGTTGTTGGCAACTATTACATGGTCCCTTCTGCAAAAATACCAAAAACATAATCAAGCCACTCAACAAAGTTGTACCGCGTTAATTCATACGAATTTACTTTTTACATTTTTTTCTGACTTCAGTTACTAATTTGTCCCCAATGACTTTAAATGACAATATTACAGTAATTTCTTTACCAATTCCTGCTCAAGGTTATACTAAATCAGGATATTAAAGTTTTGCGATGTGTCTATTCGTTAGTTTCTGAATTTTCGTCGAGCAGAGAGAAAAGACAATGTTTCTTTTGTACAATATATTATCGAATACAGTATTAAATATATCGTACAAGTATGCTAAATTATTGTTGAAGATTAATAAGGAGTGCTGTAGTTTTACAGCAGACCCTATCACGATTCGCCACTGATGCTGCACCTGCAATCCCCTACAGAGTTTATAAATAATGTGAGGATTACGATAATTAATAACAGCATCTTTCTAATGATTGTTTTGCTGTTGTTCAAATTAGTATCACCCCTGTAAAGCTGCGGTAATAAACTATACGATTTGACAGGTGTGAAGGCTCATAAAACACAAGAGAAAATAACGTAAAGTAAACTGGGGGAAATATTGGAAGCTGATTATGACATTCAAGTCATTTTGGACGCACAATAATTTGAAATTTCTTGTGTTTTGTGTTTCGTTTCTTAATTAAAAGGTTGAACGTCCAATAGCAAGAAGAGGCTATCGCGTGCAGGTTATTACAATTTTGTTTATTTTTTTCTCTTTTGCTTCTGTATTTTTCTTTTTTGGTATGATTAAGGATTATGAATATTGATGATTCGGAATTGATAACACAATTATTCACGTTTTAAGAGTCGACCCTCGTCCTGCTTAAATCCCTTAGAATCTCCAGGCACTTTATCATCGAGATGGAAATGTTCGGATATCCATTGCACCTAATTCATAGCTCTCTCTCTCTCTCGCTCGCTCTCTTTCTTTCTCTCTTGCTCTCTCCGAAGTCACGGGTCCATCCATCTCGAGGGTGACAGTTGCAATTCTTAGTTGAATTATGCGCAACCTTTGCCCACTATCTACCGCACAAGTTGATAGAATGGTTCTTAAAAGAGAATCGAATGCGAGTTTGGGGGGGGGGGGCGAAAGGGCGAAACCCAAAATGAGGAGAATAACTTTTACTTTTCGTTTTGACAATTGAAGTTTGAAATGAAAGGAAATGCAACAGAAAGTAGAACCGAAGAACAAGAAGATGAGAAGAAGTTATTTATCTCCCTCCCACAACGGTAAGATGTGACACAAGGTCGAGAAAGTGGGATTTGAAAAGCCAGTGCCCGAGAATGTGAGCACTCTGGCCTACAAAAAATGCCTGGGCAGCCCCGTCGGCATTCCCGGTAGGGGCGCCTCAGGCGATTAGCAATAAACTAACCCCTTCTCAAAAGGTGAGTAGGCAAAATCTGGGAGGTTGGACCTCCTAGAACTGCACAGGACAGACCCATAGACCGGAGTAAATCCAGCCTCGAAGGCCAAGACGATACCGGTCTATAGGGTGTAGTATCCATCGGAACAGATACTACACTTTGATCTCCGCCAAAAAGCAGAGGGGAGCGACGCGATCAAAGGAATAGGGGAGGGACGCGACAAAAGGAACAGGGGAGAGACGCGAGAAAAAGAAATAGGGGAGAGACGCGAGAAAAAGAATAGGGGAGAGACGCGAGAAAAAGGAATAGGGGAGAGGCGCGAGAAAAGGAACAGGGAGAAACGCGAGAAAAGGAATAGGGGAGAGACGCGAGAAAAATTAATAAGGGAGAGGCGCGAGAAAAGGAATAGGGGAGAGACGCGAGAAAAGGAACAGGGGAGAGACGCGAGAAAATGAATAGAGGAGAGGCGCGAGAAAAGCAATAGGGGAGAGACGCGAGAAAAGGAATAAGGGGGAGACGCAAGAAAAGAAATAGGGGAGAAGCCCGAGAAAAGGAATAGGGGAGAAGCGCGAGAAAAGGAACAGGGGAACGATGTGACAAAAGGAATAGGGGAGAGACGCGAGAAAAGGAATAGGGGAGCGTGACGCGAAAAAAAGAATAGGGGAGAGACGCGAGAAAAGGAATAGGGGAGCGTGACGCGAAAAAAGGAATAGGGGAGAGACGCAGGAAAAGGAATAGGGGAGAGACGCGAGAAAAGTATAAGGGAGAGGCGCGAGGAAAATGAATAGGGAGATACGCGAGAAAGGGAATAGGGGAGCGACGTGAGAAAAGGAATAGGGGAGCGAAGCGAGAAAAGGAATAGGGGAGAGATGTGAGAAAAGGAATAGGGGAGAGACGCGAGAAAAGGAATAGGGGAGCGAGACGCGAGAAAAAGGAATAGGGGAGAGACGCGAGAAAAGGAATAGGGGAGAGACGCGAGAAACAGGAATAGGGGAGAGACGCGACAAAAGGAATAGGGGAGAGACGCGAGAAAAGGAATAGGGGAGAGGCGCGAGAAAAGGAACAGGGGAGAGACGCGAGAAAAGGAATAGGGGAGAGACGCGAGAAAAGGAACAGGGGAGAGACGCGAGAAAAGGAATAGGCGAAAGACGCGAGAAAAGGAATAGGGGAGAAGCGCGAGAAAAGGAATAGGGGAGCGATGCGAGAAAAGGAATAGGGGAGCGACGCGAGAAAAAGAATAGGGGAGCGACGCGAGAAAAAGAATAGGGGAAGGATGCGAGAAAAGGAATAGGGGAGAGACGCGAGAAAAGGAACAGGGGAGAGATGCGAGAAAAGGAATAGGAGAGAGACGCGAGAAAAGGAATAGGGGAGCGAGACGCGAGAAAAAGGAATAGGGAAGAGACGCGAGAAAAAGGAATAGGGGAGAGACGCGAGAAAATGAATAAGGGAGCGAGACGCGAGAAAAAGAATAGGGGAGAGACGCGAGAAAAGAAATAGAGGAGAGACACAATAAAGCGGGGAGAGACGCGAAACAACAGAAAGAAATGACAAGAAAGAAAACAACGAAAGAAACAAAAAAAAAAAGAGTGAAACGATTCAAGTAAAACGGAAACCAATGAAGAACCAAATCAAAGAGCGACTAAATGCAAAGAAGACGACGAACTTTTATTAATTTTTATTTTCTTGGCTTCTTATTTTCAAAGAACCACGAAGCAATCATTGTTTATCACAAACAATAACGGCGAACCAATAAGAGAACAAGTAAGAAAGAAAAGGAAAAGTAACGGAAGATAAGAAAAGAAAACCATTTTCGAATATTTTCTATTGGTAAAGCTACTTTTGAAGAGGACATTCCCTTAGGTTATGAATCAACGTAAAAGAAATTGCCAACAACGTTTATTTCCATTCGAAACTGTCCTCAGATGGCAGAGCCATCGTTGTCCGCAACAACTTTTCAGGGGTCGGGGAGCAAGAGGGATACACTGTAGAAACCAACCCTGATGATAGTTTCAAATGAGACTAATTCTTAGATAACGTTTACCGCTGAGAGCCTTTTTGGCAGCGAGGAGGCGAGTCTACACGAACAAAACAGAAAATAAAGAGGTCGCGGAGTGCGCCAAGAATCGACGATAAAAATGGTGAGAAAAAAAGCGTGAAAAAAAAAGACTAATCTTCACGTAGAGGGATAAACACTCATTAAGGCAATTAACAACGCAATTCGTACAAATTAAAATATACACTTTTTATTCACAAACATCAAAAGATATGGTATAGACGATTTAAAAATTCGTACGACGATAGAATTGAGCTCAGAATATTTCGGTTGAAATAAACTCAGCAAGTGTCAGGCTCCTGCTGATTGCGTGAGTATAAACAGCTCAACTTGTGTATATTCTTCTACCACGAGTTGTTGCAAGTAGTGGTTACTTGACGCGAGGATTATGCGTCTTGTTCACCGATAAACATTATCGTATGGAATAAACCCAATAATACAATTAATAACGTAATTCGTACAAATTGAATTATATACATTTTATTTACAAACATCAGAAAGTAATAGTATAGACGATTTAAAAGTTCGTACGGCGATAGAATTGAGCTCAGAATATTTCGGTTGAAATAAACTCAGCAAGTGTCAGGCTCCTGCTGATTGTCTGAGCATGGACAGTTCAGTGTGTGTGTATTTTCTCCCACGATTTATTTTAAGTAGTGCCTATTTTTCGAATTTTCCTGACAAATTACCAGAATTTCAGCGATAACAAATCAGTTTATTTTGGTACATTTTCCTTAGTTTTCTTTCAATAAGTTTTTTTTTATTTTCACGTTGTGAGAATTTTTGAAAAGCGGCTTTAATGTAAACTGTCCACGCCAGCATTCGAAGAACGTAACCTCTATTTGCAGAGAACGTGCCTACACATACATCACGATAATTTCCTTTTATTCTGAAAGCAATTACCAATTGCTGTCACAATTACCAATTGCTGTCACAATTACCAATTGCTGTCACAATTACCAATTGCTGTCACAATGTAAGCAGGTGCGTTTATCGAACAAGATAGGTTTTACCTATCTTCACTACTTTGACACAAAATACGAAATTTAAGTTTACAAAATGAAGATTTTTTTAGTGAATATTAAATGTTTATACTCCACTTCTACTGAAGAAAACATTGTTTTGTGCTTAAAGCCACTCGAGGATAAGGGTTAGTGAGATTTTCAATTGGATGATGAACAGTACTATGAAAGGATTGAGAATTCTGATTAATTCAACAGATCTTTGCTGACATTAGACTTGAAAACGACCATGTGAAAATGGGTATTCAGAAATATATTTTATTATATTGCAGAGTGCATGGTAGGCTGACACCAGATCCAGACTTCAGATGTAAGAGATGTCTAGGACTTGCACGCCCAATTGAGGGCCGCCCTTACACTGAAGTTGAAATAGACAGTGACACCCCCCTGGAGGTGGTAGACTCTTTTTGCTACCTAGGAGATACGCTGAGTGCTGGAGGTGGCTGCGAACTAAGTTCGACCATCAGAGTCAACAAAGTTTGGGGAACGGTTAGAGAACTTCTCCCAATCCTAAAATCCCAAGCCATCCCAATAATTATCAAGGGTAAGGTCTATGATAGGTGCATAAGAAGTGTGATGCTGTATGGCAGTGAGTGTTGGACCCTCACCCAGGCCTCACTTGCTAGACTCCAGAGAAAAGACAGGGCAATGATTAGGTTGATATGCAATGTAAAGCCGGACCAGATCCAGAACATTAGATCAGACACTTTACTTGAGAAATTCACCATCCCAAAACTTGATGTCCTAATAAGGGCAAACCGTCTTAGCTGGTCCGGGCATGTTGAAAAAAGCAAGGGGTATATCAGCACATGCAGAGACCTATGGCTGGACAGCAAAAAGAAAGCTGGTTGCCCTAGGAAGACATGAAAGGAACCGATAAGGCACGATCGTAAAAAGTGGCAAATGGACAGAGTCAATCTCCAGAATCGTGATTACTAGAGACTTGGCATAAGGACAGCCAGACAACGTCAAATATTCTGTCAAAGGGAGCATAGACGATAAACCTGGATAGTGAGTGTGAATGATTTAATTTCTAATTTTCATTGTTAAACTCTTATGATATAATATCATATATAAAAAGGCAATTAAAAAAATCTTTGTACCATTAAAATTTGCTGTGTTTTTTTTTTTTAAACAGAGAGCGTAAAATTTATTTCCGTTCCCAATTTTAATAGATTCCGCCTAGATTTCCTTAAACCATCACATTTCTCAAAGCATTTGAGATCAATTATTATTATGATCAAATAATCGCTGAAGCAAACATCACTTTAAGGTAAATGTACAATCCAAGCAGATATGAAACTTTAAGATTTGCAGGGGGGAGGAGGGAGAGATCCCCTCTGATCAAAATTAATCAACCCACAAGAAGCTCAAGAGGGAAGCATAACTGGAAATAATTTATTAGTTTGGAAAAGATTAACAAATTTTATTCAAGGGATTAAGCTTTACGGTGAGCCATTGATTACAGCTTTAATGATTACAGAAAAAAAGTCAGGCAATCATGGAAATTCGAATTTATGGGATGATAATCAGATCCTTATTAGAAATAATTATTTTTTGAGATATTTAAAACGAAAATGCACCACTTAAAAACGAAACAAGATGTTTAATATGATCAAAATATACTGATGTGTTAATAAATCTAATTTCATGTCCGTGGATGAAGCGAAGAATTAAAGTTAATTATCGTATTAGGTTTGATAAAAAAAATTTTCGATAAAAATATTTGATTAAAATAAAAATAAAAAAAGACAAAATTTGCATGTCTTTTCTATCGCTTAAAGCGGTTCATTTTTTTTTTTAAATGCGATCGTAATTCAATGTCTGAATTAGATTTTAAATTACTCTACATGGAATTGAACAGGAACCTTTGGAAATCAGCAAACATTTGAAAGAATTAGCGTTTTACTCTTAATTTTGAAATAAATAAAAAACAACAACAAATAAACACCCTTGTGTATGTGAAATTGAAGACGGATTACAAAACTAAATAAATAAAAAAAATTCGATTTAAATTATTTATTATTTCCTCCCAGTATAAAAGCTATTCATCTTTTTATGAGCTTAAGAATATATTATAACTAGAGTGGTCGAAGTAGCAGCAGCAGTAGATATTGTTATTACGTATCGACTCTAGATTAGACAAAACGCACACCTTTCTTCCTATTGTCTTCCTTTTCCTTCAGAGTTAAACACACGTGCTGATATGATACAATCTAGCCAGGCGCTTTGGGACGAAGGCCCTCGATACAAACGAACCTCAGTACGCCCAGCAAAGCACACACCGAACTCATGTACACCGTTTATACACACTCTCACACTAACAAACCAGAAACACTAACACACACACACACTTTCATGAATATCCCGTTTTCACCCACGTAAACGCACATGCTGACAGCCGAAATGGACACGTGCACTACATTTCTTCTTACACCCTAAACACCATTTTCTTCTTAAACGCCCCTTGGACTCTTAATCTTTACAAATCTTTCATTGTCATTGTCGTAACAAGTTGTCAAATAAAATTATTTGTGTATGGACAGACTTTGCCATCGTTTCATTTGATAATGTCCTATCCGTAACAAGAGAACCCGTTCCGTTTTTCCAATAAATGAAGAATCGAAAAAGATAAGCACCTTTTTTTTTTTTATTTCACAATAACATTTATTTACATTAAAAAATGAACTGCCTACATCACCAGTTTCTTCTCGGCAAAAATTTATTTTTGGGTGTGATTAAAATAAAAATATACTGCCCTATACAGAGATTGAACTCACAACCTTCAGATTATGAGACTTTAATGTTTAATACATTCCCCTATTTCCATTCTTCCACTACTTCTCGTCTCATGCTCAAGTGAAACTTATTGTTTTTTTAAATAGCATTTGTTAATATCCACAGAAATGTTTGATCTTCACTGACAATAATCAGTGTGGCTATATACAACTGTTCCACCAGTCAGCATTGACTGCCAGTATCCAACTCTTTAATCAATACAGCCACCGTGAAAACTGTATGAAACGGGAGAAATAAATCCTATTTATCTTTTACGAACATAGTAAACCTCAAAGAGTGTTCTATCTCTAAGGGAGAGAACTTTGAATTATTGCTTAGATAGAAGCCTTTCATAATTCCCTAAGAGTGATTGTCCCTTAAGGGAGTTTAAATAATTATTGCTTATAAATATTATTTTTAATATATATATATACGCACACACATGGTATATTTTCATTCATACAAACATTATTTGCTACATATGTGCATACATGTTTCAGCTGCGAGTTCATTAAAAATCCAACTTCTTCGAGTCATTTTTAAAACTAAACTTAGACTGATAAAGAAAATTACATTCTTGCATATTGTTTTGGTTGGAGGGAGGGAGAGAGGAATAGTAGAGGAGGCAAGGTATGTATCCGCTCAGACCCAATTACTTATTCATATACCCACGCATCCATACACTCATGTGTATATGCATACATATCCACACACTCCAACTCTTTCACCGATTTTAAAAATCAAATCACAGCTGAAACATGTATGCACATATGTAACGAAAAAATGTTTGTATAAAAAATACTATAATACCGCTCTACTTGTTATTGAGAACTATTTTTTAAGCACTGAAGTTTCATTGAATGAACATCTAGGAAACAACAAGAATACAAGTTCATCTAAGCAACATAACATAAATGCTGGTGTACCCCAGGGATCCATCCTTGGACTTCTATTGTTCCTGATTATTCATAAATGACCCTCCTGATGTCATTGAAACTGAGATAGGAATATTTGCTGACGACACCACGCTCTACTCTCGTCATGTGGGCAAAACCGACGCGCACATATCTGAGGCAATGGCTGAATCCCTAAAATATGAATTATAGTTTTGTAATTATTTTGTCAAATTAATCAATTGAACGAGCACACAATATTGTAATGATTGAACTTTTAAAAATTCGTATTGAAAAATTGTATATAAAAGAACGCTACACTTTGAAATATCATTTTCTTTAGTCTGTCAAGCTTCAATTGGAAATAACATTTTTTAGTCTGTCAAGCTTCAATTGGAAATAACATTTCCTTTAGTCTGTCAAGCTTCAATTAGAAATAGCATTTTTTAGTCTGTCAAGCTTCTATTAGAAATAACATTTCCTTTAGTCTGTCAAGCTTCAATTGGAAATAGCATTTTTTAGTCTGTCAAGCTTCAATTGGAAATAACATTTCCTTTAGTCTGTCAAGCTTCAATTGGAAATAGCATTTTTTTAGTCTGTCAAGCTTCTATTGGAAATAACATTTCCTTTAGTCTGTCAAGCTTCAATTGGAAATAGCATTTTTTAGTCTGTCAAGCTTCAATTGGAAATAACATTTCCTTTAGTCTGTCAAGCTTCAATTGGAAATAGCATTTTTTTAATCTGTCAAGCTTCTATTGGAAATAACATTTCCTTTAGTCTGTCAAGCTTCAATTGGAAATAGCATTTTTTTTAGTCTGTCAAGCTTCAATTGGAAATAACATTTCCTTTAGTCTGTCAAGCTTCAATTGGAAATAACATTTCCTTTAGTCTGTCAAACTTCAGTTGAAAAATTATATTTACATCGCTAAACGCGCAGACAGAATGGACGCATCTTAAGAAAACCCGTTCTTGTTTTGTCGCCCACAAAATTAGAAATTCAAATTCCATTTGCACTTTGTTTTTTTAATCATCTTTTTTTGGTGATTCTTTTTTTGTTTTTGACCCCTTTTTGTGTATGACAGATCGAATTAGTGCCATTCACTTGCATATCGACTTCTCAGCAATGTTTAGATAGCGTCACACACAGAGGCTGAGCGTCCGTCGTTGTTATTGTCATTCATGTTATATATATATATATATATATATATATATATATATATGTATTTAAATATTTTTTTGTCGTACAAAACTTTAAAATGGCATTGAAGAGACAATATTTATTATTCATAATGAATTTAAGAAATTAAAAAGATGAAAGGGCAGCTGACCGGTTTCGTACCTCGCTCAACAGAGCCAAATATCGAGGTAATGTATAAAAAATATAAAATGATGCTATGAGAATTATAGCGAGGGAAAGGGGTAAAAAAAAAAAATTTTTTAATTAAAAAAAAAAAAAAAATAAAAAAAAAAAATTAAAAAAAAAATATATATATATATATATAGAGAGAGAGAGAGAGAGAGAGAGAGAGAGAATTTTAAAATTACTTTTTTTGTATACAGATTTTTTAATTAATTTACAAATTAATTTTTGCTTACGTTTCTGGCTGTCATCAGCATAACTTACCGGACAGGGATCGAACCTCGATGTTAATATTCGTAGTCTAGCGCTCTTACCCCCAGACCAAGATGAACGGTCACATTATATGATCGACTTTTTATCGCCTAACAAATGTCATTCTGATTTTTTGTTATTGTTTTTTTGGCGATTTTTAAAATCATTCTTCGCTACTCTAAACGGTTTGTTTTCTTGGCCTTTTGGCTAAGATCAAAGTGTAGTATCTGTTCCGATGGATACTGCACCCCATAGACTGGTATTATCTTGGCCTTCGGGGCTTGATTTACGCCTGTCTATGGGTCTGTCCTGTGCAGTTCTAGGAGGTCCACCCTCCCAGGCTTTGCCTCCCCTCTTTGGGGAGGAGTAAGTTTATTGCTTACTGCCTGAGGCGCCCCTACCGGGGAATGCCGACGGGGCTGCCCAGGCAATTTTTAAACCCCACTTTCCTGACCCGACCTTGGGTCACATCTTACTTGTGGGAGTAAGATAAAAACTGGCCTTGTGCCTAACTCCTGGAGAGGAGTAAATCAATACTCTAAACGGTTTGTTTTTATTTTTTAAGTATATGCAGAGGACCGCATTTTTAATTCGCCCCAAATCAGACGAGTCATCATTTTTTGTATATACAGGTTTTTTAAAATTAATTAATTTATGAATTAATTTTTATACTTATATGCTTTGAGTAAAAGGCTAGAGCTGTAACACTGGAATATTGTCCACATGACCAATGTTTGTCAAGTTGTCCTTTAAAATTGTTCACATCTTTGGCAACAGTTGTTGTTCTGTGAATGAAACGATTCGGTAATTGTACTGAAGTGGTTTGTTTTGAAAAAAAAATGATTAGTGAGGTGAATAAAATATTGGCCATTGGAATGTAACAAAATATTGTATATAATATATATATATATATATATATATATATATATATAAAGATAGATGAAAAATGATTATATATATATATTATATCGTCGAGTGTTGAAATGCAACCCTTTTTGTAAGGGCAGTTTCGCGATTTTGAAAATTACGTTTATCGCGTTTTTCATTGGAACTCTTCATTTCTATCAAATATCTTCATATTAACATGCAAATATTTCAAGTTTACTTCAAATTTGAACCCATAAAACAGAGATTACGCAAGATCCCCTTAATTTGAATCTCTTAAGATTCCTTAAGCTTAGACATCTTTTGGAATAAAAATCTTGTAATGGATGTTGATTAAAATTTGAATAAGTATTCTAGTCATAAGATTAAGTAGATTTATATCTTAATTTTAATCTTAGAATCCGAACACCAATATGATGATGAAGGGCAGTTTCGCGATTTTTGAAAATGGCGTTTATCGCGTTTTGCATTCGAACTCTTCATTTCTATAATGCAGTGCTCTTCAAACTTTTTTTGTCGCGACCCCTTTTTGGAAAAAAATTTTTTTCGTGACCCACCAAAATTTTTTATAAATAAAAAATAAGTTGAATATTATTTAAAAAATTCCATAGTTATAATTTTGGCGACCCCTTTTCTATGGTTACGCGACTCCCCTGGGGGTCACGACCCCCACTTTGAAGACCTCTGCAATGCACCTATCACGCGTATTTTCTGTATTTCTTTCGTTGTTTTAGTTTTTAGCTCTACATACACAGAGTACGACAACTGCGTGCGTGCAGTTATAGCTACATTTAACCAGTTATAACCACATTGTCAGTTTTAGTATACTTTAAGGTAAACACACTTGCCAATCGAGTCTTACGGGACAAAATACATATTCAGTGTTATGTCGTCACTTCCGTTTTTGTTTTGTTCTTCTTTTCAACTGATTATTTCAGTTTTATTTTATGTTGACAAAGTCGTAATGATTAGGCAACTTAACGAGTTGTAACTGAAACCTGAAAATAACATGCAAGTACAATATTTGAAAATATCTGGTGCGTTTGTGACATGCAAAAATGTTTGTATCTTTTTATTTCAAACGAAACCGTCGTTAGAATTCAAAATGTGTGATGCGTTCATGAAATAAAGTTTTTTTTTTTTAAATATCGATGTGATGTACAATGTTGTTTTGATATTTTACACCACACTCCAAACAGAATCTTGTACATAACATCGATAACAACAACAACAACAACAACAAAAACAAACACCCATTCCATTTCATAAACGCAGCACACATTTTGAATTCTAACGGCTACGGTTCGTTCGAAAAAACAAAAAAACATTCTTTTCACGTCACAAACGCACCACATATTTTCAAATATTGTACTTGTATGTTATTTCTTCAAATCAATCATTTTGAGAAAGTCTTGTAATAAAGACGACACGTTGATGAATATATAAATAATTTTGGTGTTTTTTTTCATTACGTTGGAATATTATTTTTATAATATATATATATATATATATATATACAAGATAAACTCATAAACTAATGAACCAATCATTACATTATTAGTTTTGGAACAAAACTGTTAGGCGCATGGAGTCCAAATGTGGGTTATATTTAGTTTCATTTTGCTTTATGCAAAGGGGTGGAAACACTGCCTGCAAATTCAAATACCTCCGATTTTTAGAAACTTTAACAATATTAGGCATCGATGCATAAATATTTCTCAAATTTAAGTTTCATTGGAGTTTTTTAAAGGTTTTTAGGGGCGTATAATATGGGCACTACTTCACATTTGAAAATTCAAATATTTCAGATTTGCATTAAATTTAATCCATACTTATTAAACAAGATTCCATGAATTTAGTTTTTCTTAAGATCCCTTAAGCATAGATTTTAAACATGTATTTTCTAGATTGCTACAATAATCCAACAATATTTAAGGCTGCCTTCGATTTTTACGTGCCATTTAGCTTAAGCAATGCCGGGATATCAATAATGTGGTAAGTGATTGCTCAACCATTGTTTCATTATAAACTATACAGTCACTATTCCTTGCACAGTCTTATTGTGAAAGTCAGAGACGTCATTCTTAACATGTCGAGGATTCGTTCTCGACGATCAGTTCGACAGAGGTGGGAAATTATGACTTATGGTGACTTTTCTTCTGTCGAGCTACGGTACGGTTCTGGGTAGTCCTAGAAGGACCACCCTCCCAATCCTTGCCTCCCCTCTTTGGGATGGAGTTATATTATTGCTAACTGCCTGAGTCGACCTGACCGGGGAATTGTGACGGGGCTGCTCAGGCATGTTTGCAGGTCCAGAGTGTACTACCTCTAATGTGCTGGCCCACCAAATCCCACTTTCCGGCCTTGTGTCATATCTTCCTGCAGTAAGAGGGAGGTAAATAATCAGTCACTCTTTCAGGGTATATTAATTCTCTTCGGAGACTGGGGGAGGGGGGCAGGCTTATTGTGACATTCTACTAAATTTGAAAATTCAAATATTTCAGATTTGCATTGAATTTCATCCATACTCATTAGACACCAATTAAGCAATATTCCCTGAATTCAAATTATTTTCTTGAAACCTCTTAAGCATCAATTTTAGACATGTACTTTCTGGATTGGTACCATGATCCAACCATTTTTCAAGCTGCCTTCTATCTTTATCTGTCATTAGGCTGAAGCAATGCCGAGAAATCAAGAATGCGGTTAGTGATTGCTCAACCATTGTTTTATTATAAACAATACATTCACTCTTACATGGCATATTCATTCACTTTGGAGATGGAGAACGACGGGGGGGGGGAGGCCAATTGTGACAGTCTACTAATTTCAGGGTATATTCATTCTCTTCAGAGGGGAGGCCAATTGTGACATTCTACTAATTTCAGGGTATATTCATTCTCTTCAGAGGGGAGGCCAATTGTGACATTCTACTAATTTCAGGGCATATTCATTCTCTTCAGAGGGGAGGCCAATTGTGACATTCTACTAATTTCAGGGCATATTCATTCTCTTCAGAGGGGAGGCCAATTGTGACATTCTACTAATTTCAGGGTATATTCATTCTCTTCAGAGGGGAGGCCAATTGTGACATTCTACTAATTTCAGGGTATATTCATTCTCTTCAGAGGGGAGGCCAATTGTGACATTCTACTAATTTCAGGGTATATTCATTCTCTTCAGAGGGGAGGCCAATTGTGACATTCTACTAATTTCAGGGCATATTCATTCTCTTCAGAGGGGAGGCCAATTGTGACATTCTACTAATTTCAGGGCATATTCATTCTCTTCAGAGGGGAGGCCAATTGTGACAGTCTACTAATTTCAGGGTATATTCATTCTCTTCGGAGGGGAGGCCAATTGTGACAGTCTACTAATTTCAGGGCATATTCATTCTCTTCAGAGGGGAGGCCAATTGTGACATTCTACTAATTTCAGGGCATATTCATTCTCTTCAGAGGGGAGGCCAATAGTGACATTCTACTAATTTCAGGGTATATGCATTCTCTTCAGAGGGGAGGCCAATTGTGACATTCTACTAATTTCAGGGTATATTCATTCTCTTCAGAGGGGAGGCCAATAGTGACATTCTACTAATTTCAGGGTATATGCATTCTCTTCAGAGGGGAGGCCAATTGTGACATTCTACTAATTTCAGGGCATATTCATTCTCTTCAGAGGGGAGGCCAATAGTGACATTCTACTAATTTCAGGGTATATGCATTCTCTTCAGAGGGGAGGCCAATAGTGACATTCTACTAATTTCAGGGTATATTCATTCTCTTCAGAGGGGAGGCCAATAGTGACATTCTACTAATTTCAGGGTATATTCATTCTCTTCAGAGGGGAGGCCAATTGTGACATTATACTAATTTCAAGGTATATTCATTCTCTTCAGAGGGGAGGCCAATTGTGACATTATACTAATTTCAGGGCATATTCATTCTCTTCAGAGGGGAGGCCAATTGTGACATTCTACTAATTTCAGGGTATATTCATTCTCTTCAGAGGGGAGGCCAATAGTGACATTCTACTAATTTCAGGGTATATTCATTCTCTTCAGAGGGGAGGCCAATAGTGACATTCTACTAGTTTCAGGGCATATTCATTCTCTTCAGAGGGGAGGCCAATTGTGACATTCTACTAATTTCAGGTCATATTCATTCTCTTCAGAGGGGAGGCCAATTGTGACAGTCTACTAATTTCAGGGCATATTCATTCTCTTAAGAGGGGAGGCCAATTGTGACATTCTACTAATTTCAGGGCATATTCATTCTCTTCAGAGGGGAGGCCAATTGTGACATTCTACTAATTTCAGGGTATATTCATTCTCTTCAGAGGGGAGGCCAATTGTGACATTCTACTAATTTCAGGGCATATTCATTCTCTTCAGAGAGGGGGCCAATTGTGACATTCTACTAATTTCAGGCCATATTCATTCTCTTCAGAGGGGAGGCCAATAGTGACATTCTACTAATTTCAGGGTATATGCATTCTCTTCAGAGGGGAGGCCAATAGTGACATTCTACTAATTTCAGGGTATATTCATTCTCTTCAGAGGGGAGGCCAATAGTGACATTCTACTAATTTCAGGGTATATTCATTCTCTTCAGAGGGGAGGCCAATTGTGACATTATACTAATTTCAAGGTATATTCATTCTCTTCAGAGGGGAGGCCAATTGTGACATTATACTAATTTCAGGGCATATTCATTCTCTTCAGAGGGGAGGCCAATTGTGACATTCTACTAATTTCAGGGTATATTCATTCTCTTCAGAGGGGAGGCCAATAGTGACATTCTACTAATTTCAGGGTATATTCATTCTCTTCAGAGGGGAGGCCAATAGTGACATTCTACTAATTTCAGGGCATATTCATTCTCTTCAGAGGGGAGGCCAATTGTGACATTCTACTAATTTCAGGTCATATTCATTCTCTTCAGAGGGGAGGCCAATTGTGACAGTCTACTAATTTCAGGGCATATTCATTCTCTTCAGAGGGGAGGCCAATTGTGACATTCTACTAATTTCAGGGCATATTCATTCTCTTCAGAGGGGAGGCCAATTGTGACATTCTACTAATTTCAGGGTATATTCATTCTCTTCAGAGGGGAGGCCAATTGTGACATTCTACTAATTTCAGGGCATATTCATTCTCTTCAGAGGGGAGGCCAATTGTGACATTCTACTAATTTCAGGGCATATTCATTCTCTTCAGAGGGGAGGCCAATAGTGACATTCTACTAAATTTGAAAATTCAAATATTTCAGATTTGCATTGAATTTCATCCATACTCATTAGACACCAATTAAGCAAGATTCCCTGAATTTCAATTCTTTTCTTAAAACTTCTTAAGCATAAATTTTAGACATGTACTTTCTGGATTGGTACCATGATTCAACCATTTTTCAAGCTGCCTTCTATCTTTACTTGCCATTGGGCTGAAGCAATGCCGAGAAATCAAGAATGCGGTTAGCGATTGCTCAACCGTTGTTTCATTATAAACAATACAGTCACTCTTTCAGGACATATTCATTCTCTTCGAAGCCGGAGACGGAGACGGGGCGTGGGGGAGGCCAATTGTGACATTCTACCAATTTCAGTTATTCCTCGTTGTCATTTTGTTTCTCTATAGGCAGCGTGTTTTGATGGAAGAATTAATTTAATTCTTCCAAAACTACTTCTGCGATACAGTTTGTTGATTCCTCTGCAATTATTTTACCGAAAGACACCCGTCATTTAATTCCAAATTAGTTTTTACGCCAAGATCACAGAAAACAGAAACTCGCAAGCAATTATGGTGCGGGGAAGCCATCGTGGCCTTCAGTAAATCTAATCACCTTGCATGTGAACATTTGAAAATTTAGCAACGTTAGACGATACCTCTTGCCGCAAGAGCTGTCGCAGCGTTCATTATGTGGTGTTTTCGAGATGCGACCATCCGACTCAATAAAAGGCTCTGTCGGTATGTAGGTCTGTCTGCTTACGCTTGAAATAGCATTTTCTTTACTTGTCTCCCCCGTGAGGGCAATGTTAGACATAAGGTCAGTTTTTTTAAGTGGAGAATATCTACCTCACCAAAAAGAAGAACTCTGGTTTGACAAGAATAAAAATTGCCCCAGTCAAGAAAGATTTATTTTCCTCCAACCAAGGACAAAATAGATACTATACTGGCTTATTTATTTACAAATAAAATTTTAAAAATTAGTTTGCAAATTAGGCACAAGGTCATCAAAAGTGTGAAGCGTAGGAGATGTCCGTGGTCATCTTCTGTCTATCGTACTCTTAACTAGTTCTATTTTGATCTATTCGTCCAACGCCCAAGCATTGTTCTTTTCATTCTTTCACCATTTGTCTCACTCTCACTTCAACATGGCAATTATTTTTTACTTTTGTGTGACGGGACATATATATATATATATATATATATATATATATATATATATATATATATAATAAGGAGAGGTAGTTTGCTTGAAGCATTATGTGTAATAGGTATATAGAGGAGTATGAGAAGGCTATCAGAATATATAAAGAAATGGAAAAAAATGTCGGCGTTGAGAAGTAAGACAAAAACAAGTGACTTTGATCATATATTAAAAAAAACAAAACATTTTTAATAAATTTTTTTTATATATATATATATATAGCAAATCTTATTTGATTAGGCAAGACTTAAACACTTATGTAATCTGTGTGACCGTGTTCCATAATATATTTCGAGGAAGACCTCTTTATCAAATGGTAAGTGTCTAAGTCTCGAAAAAAATTTTATTTTTTATTTTTTTAAATATATAATCAAAGTCACTTGTTTTTGTCTTACTTCTCAACGCCGACATTTTTTTTCCATTTCTTGCATTGTGATAGCCTTCTAATACTCCTCTCTCTCTCTCTCTCTCTCTCTCTCTCTCTCTATATATATATATATATATATATATATATATATATATAAGTATAAATTTTTATTCATACAAACATTATTGGTTACATATGTGCATACATGTTTCGGTTGCACTTTTCCAAGAAAGTCAACCTCATCAGACCAAGAATTTTTCAGGAATGGATGGATTTAATGAATTTTCTATCCTAAATAACTCTTTTTGGGATCTAGCATTTTCTATTTCTTATGAATTAGTATCGGATTACCTATTTCACTAGTTGACCTTTTTTTTTTGAGTTTCTACGGATTTACATTTACAGAAACTAATACAATACATTTACTATATATCTATCTCTCTCTCTCTCTCTCTCTATATATATATATATATATACATATATTGCACTTTATTCTAGAGTGGAGGAAGCGTCCACACATCTCTGTAAGAATCTGACCGTCCGACGGACAATCGATCTATCACACATAATTTTGAAATTACATCTTTAGATACGTCCACCCATCTCTATAGGAGGATCTGTCGATCAGTTCTTCACACTTAAATCTGAAATAGCATTTCATCACTAAACGCGTTGATTGAATGGACGCATCTTAAGAATATTCGCTCTTATCTCCTTCCGTCTTCCTATCTGATCTGATATTCGAGTAATTTACTTTAATCTGTATTTTATATTCTACGTCTATACCCACATTGTCACTGCTGGTTTAGTATCATTCAACTGGCTAATGTTCAGGAGAGATGGAATAAATATCGGTCAATTTTTAACTCTAAAAGCTTGATTTTACTAATAATAGTACAAAAGGCTTGTGAGCTTCATACAGTCCGATAAGGGTTTTCCGAATACCCCTCTGCCCCATCGTTTGCGGTAGTATTGTCCTTTAGTCTGTCACGCTTCAGTTGGAAATAGAATTTTCCTTTAGTCTGTCACAATTCAGTTGGAAATAGAATTTTCCTTTAGTCTGTCACAATTCAGTTGGAAATAGAATTTTCCTTTCGTCTGTAACGCTTCAGTTGGAAATAGAATTTTCCTTTAGTATGCCATGCTTCAGTTGGAAATAGAATTTTCCTTTGGTCTGTCACGTTTCAATTGGAAATAGCATTTCCTTTAGTCTGTCACGATTCGGTTGAAAATAGTATTTTCCTTTGGTCTGTCACGATTCAGTTGGAAATAGCATTTCCTTCAGTCTGTCACGCTTCAGTTGGAAATAATATTTTTCTTTGGTCTGTCACGCTTCAGTGGTAAATAGCATTCCTTTGCTCTGTCACGCTTCATTTTGAAATAGAATTTTCTTTTGGTCTGTCACGATTCAGTTGGAAATAGCATTTTCTGTCACGTTTAAGTGTAAAATAGCATTTTCTATCACGCTTCAGTTGGAAAATAGTATTTTCATCGCTAAACGCACAGTCAGAATGGACGCATCTTAAGAAAACCCGTTCTTGTTTTGCCGCCCACAAAATTAGAAATTCAAATTCCATTTGCACTTTGTTTTTTTAATTATCTTTTTTGTTTATGTTTTTTGTTTTGTTTTTGACCCCTTTTGTGTATGACAAATCGAATTAGTGCCGGTCACTTGCATATCGACTTCTCAGCAATGTTTATATAGCGTCACACACAGGGGCTGAGCGTCCGTCGTCGTTATTGTACTAGCAGAATACTACCCATCAAAAATAGTGACGTTATTTCAGTATGCTTTATTTAGATGTTAAGTTTGTTGCGATCGGACTATTCTAATAATCAGAACGAGCTCTTAACTGATTCAGCTACGAAAGATCATGCTCAGATTAAAGCCAATAATCTATTGATCTATCGATTCATATCTGCACATTTAATTTCGTATCGGAAAATATATATCTCTATATAACGTTAGGAAACTAGTGTGTACATAATTATGTTGTTAGATCACCGAAGTTAAGCTACGTTGAGCCTGGCCAATACAAGATGGGTGACCATTTGTATTGTGGACTGATCCGGATTCACCCATAGTGACAGGATGGATTCGTCAGGTCACTATGAAGTCGGCACCTTTTCTCTTACCAAGGAGAACCACTTAGCGAACCGCTTAGCACGTCTGCCTAGAGCCGATAATGGCGACCAACTTATTGTAATTAAGTATTCTTAATACAATTCCTATTCCTTTCAATTCCTGTCTTGGGTTTCTTATTTACTTATTGTTATTCTTACCATGGACGGCGGCATCCCTTTTTGATTGACCCCCACCACTTTACGGTCATCAATAATGAAGTTATATATGCATGTGTTTAACCGGGCCCCCCACTTTTTAGGAGAGCCCCCCCCCACACACACACACACTTTTATAACTGTCCCGCCGGTCCTGCTTACGATATAACAATTTGGGAATACTAGGCGCAGTATGTCATCTCCCGTAACCCGGATATACATGCTGACTGGGGACCGCATGTGGATTTGTATTCCCCATAAACTTCTACTTTCAGTGGAAGGCCAAATACCTGACGCTGGTCAAATACCGCAAAAATGGTATTACCAGTTCTTTATTCAAAGTTAGGCGTGTTTATATGTTTTTATGTCTAGGCTTTACCCTTAAATGCTATCGTTTGTAAAGGAGTGTAGGTGATTGGCTAGTCTGTGTTTAGCAGGTGTAGATGTACTGCTTATGTATCTTATTATGTAAAGTTTTTTCATACTTATAGTTTTAGCTTCATAGACTTTGGTTAGGTACTTCATTTTATATGGAGTTATCCGGGTTTCTTTTGGCTTGCTTCAGAGTGTTCGGTAGGATTCGCAGGTAATAGTAACTATTACTTAACAGGGATCGCGATGTGAACGCTTTTACCTTGAGACGTGAAGTTGCCAGCCGAGTAGAGATCACAAAGGCAATCAGTGATGAACGCCATCTCCTTTATGGACGTGAACCAACGGTCTAACGACTGAAGTCAAGAAGTTTCCTCAGTCATATCGAACCACTAACAACATCTCAGGAAGAGACCAGACTACAGCTGTGAACCAGACGGCTAAAAGATGCCCCCGCCCCCTCATAACGACATGGGAATCCCTGCTTCTGGGGAACTCCTTCCCGGTTCAGAGGCACTCTGGATCCAGTAGTAAACACTAAACCGCCTGAGAACGGGAATGCGGCGATCAAAAGTTGCTATGAATAAATAGGGCTACAAAACTGACGCAACCATCTGTGAATGTGGAAAGGAGGACCATACGATGCAGCATTGTCTGGTCTGTCCTCTAATGTCGAACAATGTAGCTTGAAAGATCTTGTCGAGTACAACACTATAGCAAAAGAGTGCATAAGAATGTGGGGAAACTGTCATATGACCACATGCTTCAAAGACACGCAAAGAAGAAGAAGAAGAAGAAGAAGAAGAAGAATCCAGGTTTCGGCAATTGCATGGTCTTTGTTATACGCTCGCGTTATTGCAATTATACTTGTATATCATTTTATAGTGTGTTTTATGCGCTGGCGTTATTGCAATTATACTTGTATATTATTTTATAGTATGTTTTATGCGCTCGCGTTATTACAATTATACTTGTATATTATTTTATAGTGTGTTTTATGCGCTCGCGTTATTACAATTATACTTGTATATTATTTTATAGTGTGTTTTATGCGCTCGCGTTATTACAATTATACTTGTATATTATTTTATAGTGTGTTTTATGCGCTCGCGTTATTACAATTATACTTGTATATTATTTTATAGTGTGTTTTATGCACTCGCGTTATTACAATTATACTTGTATATTATTTTATAGTATGTTTTATGCGCTCGCGTTATTACAATTATACTTGTATATTATTTTATAGTATGTTTTATGCGCTCGCGTTATTACAATTATACTTGTATATTATTTTATAGTATGTTTTATGCGCTCGCGTTATTACAATTATACTTGTATATTATTTTATAGTGTGTTTTATGCGCTCGCGTTATTACAATTATACTTGTATATTATTTTATAGTGTGTTTTATGTGCTCGCGTTATTACAATTATACTTGTATATTATTTTATAGTGTGTTTTATGCGCTCGCGTTATTACAATTATACTTGTATATTATTTTATAGTGTGTTTTATGCACTCGCGTTATTACAATTATACTTGTATATTATTTTATAGTGTGTTTTATGCGCTCGCGTTATTACAATTATACTTGTATATTATTTTATAGTGTGTTTTATGCGCTCGCGTTATTACAATTATACTTGTATATTATTTTATAGTGTGTTTTATGCGCTCGCGTTATTACAATTATACTTGTATATCATTTTATAGTGTGTTTTATGCGCTCGCGTTATTACAATTATACTTGTATATTATTTTATAGTGTGTTTTATGCGCTCGCGTTATTACAATAATACTTGTATATTATTTTATAGTGTGTTTTATGCGCTCGCGTTATTACAATTATATTTGTATATTATTTTATAGTGTGTTTTATGCGCTCGCGTTATTGGAATTATACTTGTATATTATTTTATAGTGTGTTTTATGCGCTCGCGTTATTACAATTATACTTGTATATTATTTTATAGTGTGTTTTATGCGCTCGCGTTATTACAATTATACTTGTATATTATTTTATAGTGTGTTTTATGCGCTCGCGTTATTGGAATTATACTTGCATATTATTTTATAGTGTGTTTTATGCGCTCGCGTTATTACAATTATACTTGTATATTATTTTATAGTGTGTTTTATGCGCTCGCGTTATTACAATTATACTTGTATATTATTTTATAGTGTGTTTTATGCGCTCGCGTTATTACAATTATACTTGTATATTATTTTATAGTGTGTTTTATGCGCTCGCGTTATTGGAATTATACTTGCATATTATTTTATAGTGTGTTTTATGCGCTCGCGTTATTACAATTATACTTGTATATTATTTTATAGTGTGTTTTATGCGCTCGCGTTATTACAATTATACTTGTATATTATTTTATAGTGTGTTTTATGCGCTCGCGTTATTACAATTATACTTGTATATTATTTTATAGTGTGTTTTATGCGCTCGCGTTATTGGAATTATACTTGTATATTATTTTATAGTGTGTTTTATGCGCTCGCGTTATTGCAATTATACTTGTATATTATTTTATAGTGTGTTTTATGCGCTCGCGTTATTACAATTATACTTGTATATTATTTTATAGTGTGTTTTATGCGCTCGCGTTATTACAATTATACTTGCATATTATTTTATAGTGTGTTTTATGCGCTCGCGTTATTACAATTATACTTGTATATTATTTTATAGTGTGTTTTATGCGCTCGCGTTATTACAATTATACTTGTATATTATTTTATAGTGTGTTTTATGCACTCGCGTTATTACAATTATACTTGTATATTATTTTATAGTGTGTTTTATGCGCTCGCGTTATTACAATTATACTTGTATATTATTTTATAGTGTGTTTTATGCGCTCGCGTTATTACAATTATACTTGTATACTATTTTATAGTGTGTTTTATGCGCTCGCGTTATTACAATTATACTTGTATATTATTTTATAGTGTGTTTTATGCGCTCGCGTTATTACAATTATACTTGTATATTATTTGTTAGTGTGTTTTATGCGCTCGCGTTATTACAATTATACTTGTATATTATTTTATAGTGTGTTTTATGCGCTCGCGTTATTACAATTATACTTGTATATCATTTTATAGTGTGTTTTATGCGCTCGCGTTATTACAATTATACTTGTATATTATTTTATAGTGTGTTTTATGCGCTCGCGTTATTACAATTATACTTGTATATTATTTTATAGTGTATTTTTTTTACGTTGGTTATACATGTATAACTTTTTGAAAAAAAAACATTTATTTGCTTCAACGTCTGATCTCAATTTCACCGGATAACATTGTTAAGTAACAGCGTTACAGTAACGGAAATCTAGATTATTTTACACTTTAAATTCATTTCCTTAAATACCGACAACATTTTGGAGAAAAATATTTTGTGGTAATTTGCAACTTTTCCTATCCCGCCAGTTGTTACTATTCAAAAATCAACCTACTCTATTAAACAACCCTAACCCTAACGAACAATTTCCGTTTGAACGAAACGTACTCCAGTCTCCATCACTGACAACCCCACAATGGTGCACATTGGACAGCGTGGAGTTACATCTCGAAGAGTTTATTTTATTAACGGTTTTAGTAGAGACTTATTAAACGACTCGACAGAAAACCAATGCCATAAATTGAGAAGTCTTGTTCGGTATGTATACGTTTTGTATGGTTGTTGTTTTATTTACTTATCTTTTTAGATACTTTGTTTTTTGTTGTTGTTGTTGTTGTTGTTGTTATTCAATTAAAAGCGTGCGATCTTCAATTGTTATGATGAACTGATCAATCCGGAAACGAATAAATAAATGAAGTGTGAACATTACTGGAAGGGAATTGTGTTTGAAATTTGAAACGCAGCCAATTTGCCGATGGGATGTTGATATTAGGGATGTAGAGAAACGAAACGATGGGAAAACATTGATGAAGAAGAGAAGAAGAAGAAATGATGCAAGGAAAAGAAGAAATTAAAGAAACTGAGAAGAGGGTGGAAAGAAGGAAGTAAATTAAATAACAGATACACACACATTTATATATATATATATATATATATATATATATATATATATATATATATATATAAGTCAAGTTCATTTTATAATCCAATAATCATGTTTTTTAAATTTTTTATTTTTTGACATTTTCAAAAATCATAACATTCCTGTGAGATGTATATTTACGACTCGTTTCTCTTGAAGTAAGCCGACTAACATTATTATGTCAATATCAGCCATATATATATATATATATATATATATATATATATATATTGTTGCATATGGCAGAACTAGTCCTAGAAATTAGTTATATTTTATTTGCCAGTGGACGAGCAGAGAAAGACACATTTCATCATTCCTATTTTCGAGAGACGGTTCTGAAAGAGACATATGTCGTCATTTTTGTTTTGGGACCGGCAGCCTGCCGGGTAGGTGGGTGAGGTGGGAGGCTCACACCCGCTTTGCGATTTCGTAAAAGCTAAATTTAGCCCATCAGGGGAGAAGGGAGATCGCCCTACCCGAACCCATTAGCTTCGGACTGGAAGTGGAAGCTGAGACAAGCAGTTTTTCCGCCGACCGTAACTGCTGCCGGGTCGTCTTATTGCCTCTGTCCATGAAAACGAAAAAGAAGAAGAAAAAGAAGAAATGCCGATGAGATACAGAGAGGAGAAATGCCGAAACTCCCACATCTCAATTGATTATCTGTTTAAGGAAAACCCACCAGAATTCAAGCCCGACGAAGTCGTGACTGAAAAGGAATAAACGAACGCCTGCTTCGACCAACTCTGCATTCAAGGATACGCTGTGAAACGACATATTCGCCGCATAGCGCTAATCCAAGCCCTCAAAGAACTCATTCGTTTCCTTCTGCCAGACTTGAATCGACCTCATCTTTCCCTTCACCCAACATTGTTCGTTGTCTCGTGGACTGTCATATTTCTGTATTACCGACGTCGTGTAAGTGAAACTGTTTACCTCTCTCCGTTGTTATTTCACGATTGAATGTCATTTCTTTGCTCGTCAATAGATACGTTAAATACCCCCCCCCCCCTTTACTGCTAGTATTTTGTTTTTATGTTATCTAGTTTTATACCTATATCCTCTTTTCGTTATCCTGTAAATAAACATTGTTTGTATACTTTACCTGGGCGTTTGTGTTGTTCTCTTGCCGAGCTTCGGCCCCTCTCTCTATCTGGTCTGAAATTGGAGAATTTCCCCTTCCCACGCACGGTTCACTTGTAACATTGCCCCGGGAGGAAAACGAGCCGTTCCTGGACAAAACTTTTTTTTTACCTTTTTTTTTTATAATTTGTTGCGCAATCCCCTCTTGTGATCCCGACTCGGGGGCGGCCGTAACAAAAAATATATATATATATATATATATATATAGAGAGAGAGAGAGAGAGAGAGAGAGAAGAAAAAAGAGTGATAAATATGCGACGATTGTCCAAATTTATTTCAAATTTCAATTGTTCAATGCAAGGTGCATTCAGTAATAAACTAGTGTTTATTATTCTTTCCTTAAGCCAAGGCTTTTCAAAGATCGAAATCTTATCATCAGAGGAGAAATGCAGATGGATAAGAATGAATAATAAACACTAGTTTATTACTGAATGCACCTTGCATTGAACAATTGAAATTTGAAATAAATTTGGACAATCGTCGCATATTTATCACTCTTTTTTCTTCTATCTCTACTATTGCTCTATCTGGTATATTGAGCTAATCCTTTTCACAATAGGTTCCATCTACTAAAAGTTTTCACTTTGGTTTATTTTGATCCTATATACATATATATATATATATATATATATATATATAGTTACATGGCAAACAGCTGATGATCCCCGTTTTAATATTTCACGCTTAAGTTAAGGTCCTCTGTTTTTGTTTCACTGTTAGATACTTGATTCCCCCTTTTTATTTATGAATTTTCTAACGAATGCTAAGTCTGCGATATCTTGGATTTAGTTAGTTTCTCGGGGAATTACAGTGCATTTTCCTTCTTTTTTTTGTTGTTTAAAATGACTCAAAGCTTCTTTAAACTAATATATATATATATATATATATATATATATATATATATATATATATATATATATATATATATTGTCCGTTTGTCCTCACATTCCATGAGCGATGATTCTGAGAAAGGGAGAAGAATTGCTGTTTTCTGGGTCGAAATCTATGTATCTAATATTTATCAGTTGGCTAGTTTTTTTTACCTCTAAGTAGTATGATTTTTTTAGCTCCTTACATCAAGTGGCTTCGTGCCTTGTCTGGAGCGACTTTTTAAATATATATATATATATATATATATATATATATATATATATATATATATATATATATATGTTTGAAAAAAGAGACAAACGGAAAACAGGTTAAAATGCATGAGAAAAACAAAAACAAGAGATTTGACCGGTTTCGTTCGTATTATCGAACGTCTTCAGAAAAAATGAAGATTTGGAAACAATTTTATTTTGAAGGCACACACATGGGAGAAGGAAAAGATGATCCGTTTTGGACCATATGAGAAGACTTTTAGCTACATTGAAATATGATTTGACAAGTAGGTGACATATTCTACTTTATTTCTTATTCTTTTTTATATGTTTATTTGTTTTTTTTATTTTCCATTTTCATACCTACTGAGCTAGTATAGGGGAGGCGGTAGGCGGAGGGGCTAAAGGCGATAAGAGGGAAGGAGACAGAGAAACTAGCCAGGATAAACACGCATAAAGTGGAAGATATATATATATATATAAGCATGCATACAATTATGTATGTATATATATATATATAAGTATAAATAAACACAAACTCAACCATCACAACATAAGAGTGGGCATGAAATTGATACACCGAACACAAGCCTCCAAAAATTAATCGGAAAATATCAAAGATAGGTCTGCTTATATATATATATGTATATATATATATATATATATATATATATATATATATATATATAAAATTTATTTTATTTATTCATCATTATTATTATCAGTATTTTTCCTTATTATTAGTTTTGTATTTTTTCTTAATTTTAAATAAATTTAATTTCATTATTTTCTGTTAATCTATTTTTCCTGATCCATCCTATATTGTGAATGTTTTAAATATTTAATTTTTCATTTGATTTGATGTCAACTGGCTGTTTCTAAGGTATTTTCACTGCTATATCTTTTTTAAAGCCGTCCGATAGAAAAATATTTGGTTACATGATGAGAAGTTATGTCTCCGGTATTGTCCGAATATATGTTTTTTTTTTCAGACAGTAGTGAAACCTGATGTTTTATTGAGGGACTTCTATATGTGATGTTGTAAAGGGCGCTGACGAAGTAACGGTTTGGAGTCTTCTGAACAATAATACAGAATAAAATATTTCCAAATTTTCTTGGAAACGATCGTATGCCATATAATTCGTTGGTTTTGAATTCTTGGAACAAGATTCAAATATTGATTATATATATATATATATATATATATATATATATATATATATATATATATATATATATATAAGTGTGTGTTTATAAGTTCAATACAAGTTGAAATGGAATTATTGATAAAATAAGAGATACCCAAAGATGCATAATCATTAAATAAATCGACCGCGGGACTGCTTCCCAGCTAACTACAACATAGTCGTTTTCAAGTCCAATGTAAACAAATTCTGGTTTAACCGCCATAACAACTAATATATATATATATATATATATATATATATATATAGGGAGAGAGATAGAAGAAAAAAGAGTGATAAATATGCGATGATTGTCCAAATTTATTTCAAATTTCAATTGTTCAATGCAAGGTTGTCAGTAATAAACTAGTGTTTATTTTTCTTTCCTTAAGCCAAGGCTTTTCAAAGATCGAAATCTTATCATCAGAGGAGAAATACAGATGGCTTGCATTGAACAATTGAAATTTGAAATAAATTTGGACAATCGTCGCATATTTATCACTCTTTTTTCTTATATCTCTACTATTGCTCTATCTCGTATATTGAGCTAATCCTTTTCACAATAGGTTCCATCTACGAAAAGTTTTCACTTTGGTTTATTTTGATCCTATATATATATATATATATATATATATATATATATATATATATATATATATATACACGATGGCCCAGCCACTAGATATCACCCCACTCAACTTTCTGAAATATCACCTGTTGGAGCCTCCCCCTCCCCCTTTCCTGTCCTCGCTATAGGCTGAGCCCCATCTTCGTCCCCCTCCCTCTTATGCATCTTCAATTTCCGGTTGGGGTTGAATTAAAAATCTTAGGCATTTGGATTCCATTGTCGCTTGAAAAGTTGGCGTTCATTATGGACGCTAATGAAACAACATATATTTTGTCGCAATAATGGAATAAAAAAATTACCAACAAAAAATATATATTTTGCTCTGAATTTTCATTGAGCACTCTCATAAACCTGGTTTCAACTTCCTTCGGATTTATACCCCCTGGATATTTGTAACAAGGTAATTATATATATATATATATATATATATATATATATATATATATATATATATATATATATATATATATATATATATATTACACCTACAATATTATAGGCAATATACAATAATAAGAATATAAAGATCAAATACTCTTAAATACTTGCCTACATTGGACCTAAATTTTAACTATATAGATTAGGCAATTAATTAAAAATAAAGTTACTTCATTGGAAAAAAAAATCTGTGGTAGATTTACATTTTTAAAAAAATCTTTCTGGCGAATAAATTTCCAGTGTGAGGATATATATATTGAAAACGACTGTTCTATATTTATAAATGACATTATTTTGAGGGCAAATTAAATCTCCCTTAAATGTTCGGTTACGTAAAGTAGTTAAACCTAAGGATGTTAGTGTCGTATGGGTAACAGAAGAATTAATTAATATTAAAAGGCGATGGAAAGGCAGACGAAAAGAGAAAACAGCGAGACGTGAAAAATAGAATTGAAGAAGAGATGAAAAGAGGAACGTAAAGAAAAAGTTTAAATGAAACGCCAAAAACGAAACGTTAAAAATGGAACCGGTTTAAATAAAACGTTAAAAATGGAACCGGTTTAAATAAAACGTTAAAAATGGAACCGGTTTAAATAAAACGTTAAAAATGGAACCGGTTTAAATAAAACGTTAAAAATGGAACCGGTTTAAATAAAACGTTAAAAATGGAACCGGTTTAAATAAAACGTTAAAAATGAAACCGGTTGAAGTGTAACGTTAAAAATGGAACCGGTTTAAATGAAATGTTAAAAATGGAACCGGTTTAAATGTAACGTTAAAAATGAAACCGGTTTAAATGTAACGTTAAAAATGAAACCGTTTTAAATAAAACGTTAAAAATAGAACCGGTTTAAATGAAACGTTAAAAATGGAACAGGTTTAAATGTAACGTTAAAGATGAATCCGTTTTAAATAAAACGTTAAAAATTGAACCGGTTTAAATGTAACGTTCAAAATGAAACCGTTTTAAATAAAACGTTAAAAATGAAACCGGTTGAAATGTAACGTTAAAAATGAAACCGGTTCAAATGAAACGTTAAAAATGAAACTGGTTCAAACGAAACATTAAAAATGAAACCGGTTTAAATAAAACGTTAAAAATGGAACCGGTTTAAATGTAACGTTAAAAATGAAACTGGTTTAAATGAAACGTTAAAAATTAACATGGTTTAAATGACACGCTAAAAATGGAAACGCTTTAAATGAAACGTTAAAAACGGAAACGATTTAAATGAAACGTACAAATCGAAAGTTAAAAATAAGATGAAATAAACAAGTTTACCGTAAAAAAGCAGTTTCAAAGAAAAAAACAAAACAGTTTTAATGCAACGTAAAAAGGACACAAACGACGTGAAATGGGAAACCAATTGGCAAATATGAATAAAAAAAAATCAAAGACAGAGTTAAGAGGGACTGATAGTTGCAACAAAATCAAAGACAGAGTTCTTTGAGAGAAAATAATTAGACCGGTCTCCAGCATAATAGAATTCGTTTTGACCAGTTCCATTCGATGATAATTAGACAAGAAATCACGAGGGAAAGGAAAAACAAACACATTTGAAGAACAACAAAAAAGAAACTATGAAAAGAAATTCTAATCAGAGAATAATTCTAATTTTAATAGATTTATTCCGACGTAATCATCTGCCTTCATCTGTGAATGTTTCAGTCGTGAGAATTTCAAGACATTTCTTCACTAATCTGTTTCCGATAAGCCACTTGTATTTGCAATCAGTGCGTTGCATATATGCGACCGCACTTTCCTGACAGAGATTGGGAATTGCTTGAAACCAATCAAACTTGGCGGATACGATTAATTCGGAAATAAAGGAAAAATTAAAAAAGTTAGAAAGTACTTCTCAGAAGTGGAAAGAACAAAAAAGGTATTATCTGTTTGTCGGGGGAAATTCTAATTGTGTGAATGAACTACAGAGCGAAGTAGTTGTTAAAATAAATTATCAAAGAAGAAGGGGAAAAAACATGAAATACGGGAAATAAAGTTTTTGAAATAAATGACAGTTTTACACTGGGTAAAATTCGGCAATTTGTTTGAAAATAGTTCCCAGTGCAATGTCGTTTCGGAATTTTTGTTTCCGCATAAATTCGGCTAGGTACGATTCCACCATTTGCGTGTTGGGTTAGGGTTAGGGTTAGGGTTAGGGTTGGTGCCACATTCAATCTTGTTTCTTTTCTTCGCCTCATTCCACACTCGTTCTACGTGGTTAGTGGATCAACAAAATTGTATTTGTGATTCGTACGACGATTGTGTCTGATTGTTGGCGAGCGTATGATCGCCTAGGTGCCGAAGGGTTCCATCATTTGTGTCTGATTCTTGGCTAGCGTATGATCGCCTAGGTGCTGAAGAGTTCCATCATTTGTGTCTGATTCTTGGCGAGCGTATGATCGCCTAGGTGCTGAAGAGTTCCATCATTTGTGTCTGATTGTTGGCGAGCTTATGATCGCCTAGGTGCCGAAGGGTTCCATCATTTGTGTCTGATTGATGGCGAACGTATGATCGCCTAGGTGCCGAAGGGTTCCATCATTTGTGTCTGATTGTTGGCGAGCGTATGATCGCCTTGGTGCCGAAGGGTTCCATCATTTGTGTCTGATTGTTGGCGAGCGTATGATCGCCTAGGTGCCGAAGGGTTCCATCATTTGTGTCTGATTGTTGGCGAGCGTATGATCGCCTAGGTGCCGAAGGGTTCCATCATTTGTGTCTGATTGTTGGCGAGCATATGATCGCCTAGGTGCCGAAGGGTTCCATCATTTATGTCTGATTGTTGGCGAGCATATGATCGCCTAGGTGCCGAAGGGTTCCATCATTTGTGTCTGATTGTTGGCGAGCGTATGATCGCCTAGGTGCCGAAGGGTTCCATCATTTATGTCTGATTGTTGGCGAGCATATGATCGCCTAGGTGCCGAAGGGTTCCATCATTTGTGTCTGATTGTTGGCGAGCGTATGATCGCCTAGGTGCCGAAGGGTTCCATCATTTGTGTCTGATTCTTGGCGAGCGTATGATCGCCTAGGTGCTGAAGAGTTCCATCATTTGTGTCTGATTGTTGGCGAGCGTATGATCGCCTAGGTGCCGAAGGGTTCCATCATTTGTGTCTGATTGTTGGCGAGCGTATGATCGCCTAGGTGGCGAAGGGTTCCATCATTTGTGTCTGATTGATGGCGAGCGTATGATCGCTTAGGTGCTGAAGGGTTCCATCATTTGTGTCTGATTGTTGGCGAGCGTATGATCGCCTAGGTGCCGAAGGGTTCCATCATTTGTGTCTGATTGTTGGCGAGCGTATGATCGCCTTGGTGCCGAAGGGTTCCATCATTTGTGTCTGATTGTTGGCGAGCGTATGATCGCCTAGGTGCCGAAGGGTTCCATCATTTATGTCTGATTGTTGGCGAGCATATGATCGCCTAGGTGCCGAAGGGTTCCATCATTTGTGTCTGATTGTTGGCGAGCGTATGATCGCCTAGGTGCCGAAGGGTTCCATCATTTGTGTCTGATTGTTGGCGAGCGTATGATCGCCTAGGTGCCGAAGGGTTCCATCATTTGTGTCTGATTGTTGGCGAGCGTATGATCGCCTAGGTGCCGAAGGGTTCCATCATTTATGTCTGATTGTTGGCGAGCATATGATCGCCTAGGTGCCGAAGGGTTCCATCATTTGTGTCTGATTGTTGGCGAGCGTATGATCGCCTAGGTGCCGAAGGGTTCCATCATTTGTGTCTGATTGTTGGCGAGCGTATGATCGCCTAGGTGCCGAAGGGTTCCATCATTTGTGTCTGATTGTTGGCGAGCGTATGATCGCCTAGGTGCCGAAGGGTTCCATCATTTATGTCTGATTGTTGGCGAGCATATGATTGCCTAGGTGCCGAAGCGTTCCATCATTTGTGTCTGATTGTTGGCGAGCGTATGATCGCCTAGGTGCCGAAGGGTTCCATCATTTGTGTCTGATTGTTGGCGAACGTATGATCGCCTAGGTGCCGAAGGGTTCCATCATTTGTGTCTGATTGTTGGCGAGCGTATGATCGCCTAGGTGCCGAAGGGTTCCATCATTTGTGTCTGATTGTTGGCGAGCGTATGATCGCCTAGGTGCCGAAGGGTTCCATCATTTATGTCTGATTGTTGGCGAGCATATGATTGCCTAGGTGCCGAAGCGTTCCATCATTTGTGTCTGATTGTTGGCGAGCGTATGATCGCCTAGGTGCCGAAGGGTTCCATCATTTGTGTCTGATTGTTGGCGAACGTATGATCGCCTAGGTGCCGAAGGGTTCCATCATTTGTGTCTGATTGTTGGCGAGCGTATGATCGCCTAAGTTCCGAAGGGTTCCATCATTTGTGTCTGATTGTTGGCGAGCGTATGATCGCCTAGGTGCTGAAGGGTTCCATCATTTGTGTCTGATTGTTGGCGAACGTATGATCGCCTAGGTGCCAAAGGGTTCCATCATTTGTGTCAGATTGTTTGGCGAGCGTATGATCGCCTAGGTGCCGAAGGGTTCCATCATTTGCGTGTGAGACACAAATATAATTCTGTTGATTCACTAACAGGTGCCACAACTAACCACGTAGAACGAATGTGGAATGAGGCGAAGAAAAATACAAGGTTGAATGTGACACCCACACGCAAATGGTGGAATCGTACCTAGCCGAATGTAGGCCACACGTCCTAAAAGACAGAATCAATGCCGTTTCTCTACCACGTACTTCCTCCCGATTACGTAACTACCTGTACACGTTAGCTTAACTTACAACTTAACCTCTAATGAAAATTTCATTTTCTTGCTCAACTAACCTAACGTGGAATTTTTTTGTTTTCCATCTTATTTTTACACACCCGCTATCATTGCTGCACTCCTTCATCCAATATATAATTTAGAAGCAACTCCTAGTTAAGGTATTGGAGATTCATTTAGAAGCAATAAATTATAATTGCATAATTGAAGGTCCATTTCGAGAAAATATGATAAAAAGTATATGCAATATTTGCATATACTTTTAATCATATTTTCTCGAAATGGACCTCCAATTATGTAATTATTTATTACACAACTGAAGTTATGGGCTTAGATAGTTTGCTATTGATAGAGCTTCCTTGGCAGACAAAAATTCCAAAATCGAAAGTGGTCGTCAAATTGAATAATTAAAATGATATAATCCAGGGAGGCGCGATAGCGCTCTATCCCTCAATAGACTTCAAAAACGACCTATGCTAGAAATCTCATTTCTTTGATCAGTCATAACGCAAAAACCAATAAACCAAATTATTTAAAACTTTGCACAAAATTTTCATTTGATAGGTTCTATAAGTGTGTAGAATTTCAGCATCATTAGTCAAGGCAACCCAGAGATCCAAAAAGTTCAATCATGAAATCATGTTATCTGTGTGTATGTACGTACATATGTGCCACCCTGTAACTCATCAACTATTTGATGGATTCAGCTGATTTTTGGCAGAGATAGAGGTTCTAGGGTCTAATTGATGGCATTTTAATTTCAGTTTACCATATACCTTAGTTTTCCAGAAAATTCAAAAAAACCTTAAAAATTACCATTGTCTTGAGGCATAACCTTTACAAAAGTAGTGACATTCTATGATAATGCCAGTATACTGAAATCATATGCCCTTAATAGGGTTAAGATGAAAATTCATATACACTAAATGTACAAAAGCAAGGAAATTCCCAAATGTTTACACTTTTATTGTCATTAAGGGTATGACTACATATCAACCAAACCATTTCATTATCACATCACTACAGTATAAATCTCTATGCATAAGTGGATGAAGTGTGTGAGGTGCGTTGAAGAAAAATTCCTACCAGTAAAATACATAGCCCTGTTGTGCTCGCATACCCTTAATGACAATAAAAGTGTAAACATTTGGGAATTTCCTTGCTTTTGTACATTTAGTGTATATGAATTTTCATCTTAACCCTATTAAGGGCATATGATTTCAGTATACTGGCATTTATCATAGAATTTAAATCTACTTTAAATAAAATATAAGGGCAATAGAGAAAAGTAAGGAAGAAAAGAATATGAAGGGAGAAAAAAGAAGGGGTTTAAAATAATGGGTACAAAAATTATAGTTGGCGGTTTCATGCTTCCTCAGAAAGTTCTAAAATAAAAAGAAAGAAAAACAGAAAGAAAAAAAAAGAACAAAGGAAAAAAAAAGAAAAAAAGAAGAAAAAAAAGAAGAAAAAAAGAAAAAAAGGAAAAATTATGATCGCTTAGGACAATCTTTAAAATTCGTGTTCAAAAATATTACTGCTTTATGACTGACGTCACTGCTATTCGTGGGGTTGCATAATTACAGAGGAGCGACGAGATCTCGTGAGGGGTGTCATGGCGAGAGTCGAAGAAATAACGATCGACCTTTTTATTCAGAAGCGATTGCCTGAGGCAGACGTTTATTTAGGCTCATGTCGATCTTCCCTCTCTTCCAAAAGTCAGCTTGGAGAGAGAGGTTGTAGGTTGTTTACTGTCGATTGATTAACAATTACAGGTTTGCGATATTCTGTCCAGAGAGACATAACATAAATAAACCTGTGAACCGTAAAAAGCGTGTATTGTGTCTTTTCAATAAGATTTCGTGTGAGTTCATGCACATGTGTTTCTATAAATGAACAGAAGTTTAGCAGCAGTTCTGCTCTAATAGATGTGGGCGCCTTCTGTTACAAAAAGACACAGATGAACAAAGACGACTTCCAGCTTCTCTAAGAGACAAGACTACGAGATGCATCGGACGAACCGATTTGCTTATCTACACTATGTAACATTCGTCTTCTGTGATCGACTACGGTTGCTAGAATTATACGGTTGAAATGTAGTGCCGATATAAATATACAGGTGCAATTCTCTATCCAGGATGATGTAGGTAAATACAATAGGACCAGCTCGAACTCCATATAAAATGTAGACATTTTGTATTCACTGTAGCAAGATATGTCACAAGGTTATTCAGTGCGGAAAACGATTCCCCTCCCCCCAAGAAGGCATTCTAGTTGGATATAGATAGTAGCTTAAAATGACCCATTGGCATTCCCTGGAAGGGGCGACTCAGGCGATAAGCAATAAACCAACCCCCACTCTCGAATGAGGGAGTAATACATGGGAAAATGTACCTCCTAGGACCGAGCTGAACCATACCTCATTCCGGCAAAGAAGGGGCTGATGGTTCAAGTCAGTCCCTAGGTTGCCAGAATGATGACAAATACGGACCGTGGTCGTTATGACCACTTACTGGAAACAGTTAATTGGTTAACTTAAACATATGATATAAGAGATATTTGAAGATTAGAAAAAGAATCCAACTGTTTCTAGAATGTATATGTTTATTTACTCCTCGCGGAGTTAGGCACAAGGCCAGTTTTATCTTACTCCCACAAGTAAGATGTGACCCAAGATCGGGTCGAGCAAGTGGGGTTAAAAGCCAGCGCTCGAGAGGTGAGCACTCTGGCCATTTAAAAATTGCCTGGGCAGCCCCGTCGGCATTCCCCGGTAGGGGCGCCTCAGACAGTAAGCAATAAACTTACTCCTCCCCAAAGAGGGAAGGCGAAGCCTGGGAGGGTGGACATCCTAGAACTGCACAGGACAGGCGTGCAGTATCCATCGGAACAGATACCACACTTTGACCTTAGCCAAAAGGCCGAGACGATGATTGTATATGTTTATTTACTCCTCGCGGAGTTAGGCACAAGGCCAGTTTTATCTTACTCCCACAAGTAAGATGTGACCCAAGATCGGGTCGAGCAAGTGGGGTTAAAAGCCAGCGCTATTGTATATGTAGGAATGAGTTCTTTAAGGTCCTTATAATTAGGGAGCTTCAAAACACCCCGTTAACTCCTTATGAAAATTGTTCAGAAGCAACGCTTAGTTAAGGTGGTGGAGCTTCATTTAGGAGCAACTTATTAAAGAATCGGAGCTCCATTTACAGAAAATGTTAGTTTAGTTAAAGCATTGATGCTCCATTTACTTAAGTAAAAAGAATCTAGTTTAAAGTTAAAGTAAAGTTTTGTTTCCCACTAAATAATATACAAGTCTTACGGAAAAGAATCCAAAATATTTTCACTCGTCGAGACGAGACATTATTCATTTAGTAACAAAGTACACCTCCTCAATACCTCACATCTGAATGTTTGGTATTGAGGGTACTGTTCCGATTTGAAGAAGATTATTTTTTTAAATTAAGTTTTAGAGTTTACAATACAAGCAGCAGTTTGTAATGTTATTTTTTTTTTTAATTTCAAATGTTGATTAAATATACAAAAAAAATAATCAACTGAAAGTAATGTTTTCATTACTTCCAGTTGATTATTTTTTTTGGTATAAATGCTAAACAAATATTTTCATTTGTGAAAAACTAAGAAATTTCATGAAATGTTTAAAAATTCATGAAAGTTATGAATTTATTATTCATTCATTGGCTGCGTTTGTTCATTTTGTGCCGTTTATATAGAAAAGTGCATCTTCCAATATCATATGCATTCATTAGAACAGGTGCTTATTTCTTTAGATTTTTAAGATTTTCACGTTTTTGCATTAAAATCTCGGCGATTCTCTCCCTTTTCTTAACTTAGTAAAATTATCATGGGAAAGAAATATCTTTAAATGAACTAGCTAATATATGCTCCCTCCAGTCGCATATGTTGGAATGGCCACCGGCTGTTCCGTCATATTCCATTACAATCTAATTTAATTACATAACTCAATTATATTGATTAATAAAATGTATTTAATTAATTCTATTAATAATTTTCATTAAGATTATTATTATTGAGGAAAATATTTTGAATACATCTGGAAATCTGGAAAACAACAATCATGAGTGTATATTTGCGAATATTAATTTATTAAAAGCTTTAAAACAAATTACGTAAATTTGAAAGACGCGTGATGTTTGAGGGAGTTTCAGAATGGGTATATATAGGAGCTTATAAGTAGATGTAAAAAGAGAGCGATCAAAACTAATAATATAGTTTAGTACAATTAATAGAAGTAATAGTATAGTTTTCAGCTTCAGACAGACAGATACCAAATCTCCATTAGTAATAGAAGTACAATAGTACAATTAATAGAAGTAATAATATAGTTTCGGCTTCAGGCAGACAGATACAAATCTCCATTAGTAATAGATTTACAAATAAGGATATATAAGCACCGTTCCCATAAATTTATTTCTCGGCCTTTTGGCTGAGATCAAAGTGTAGTATCTGTTCTAATGGCTACTACACACACCTCTTAGACCGGTACCGTCTTGGCCTTAGGCCCTTGATTTCGCCGGTCTGGGGTATTGTCCTGTGCAGTTCTAGGAGGTCCACCCTCCCAGGCTTTGCCTTCTCACCCTTTGAGAAGGGGTTTAGTTTATTGCTAATCGCTTGAGGCGTCCCTACTGGGGAATGCCGACGGGACTGCCCAGGCAGTTTTTGTAGGCCAGAGTGATTATCCTCTAGGGCGCTGGCTTTTCAATCCCACTTTCCGACCTTGTGTCACATCTTACCGTTGTGCGAGGTAGATATATAAAAAATAAAAAAAGAATAACTATAAGAAAGAGAGAGAGAGAGAGAGAAAGAGAGAGAGAGAAAGAGAGAAAGAGAGAAAGAGAGAGTTAGGTGTTTGGGTTTTTATAGTACGCATTTAAAAAAAGACACT
This sequence comes from Sepiola atlantica, assembly GCA_963556195.1. Taxonomy (NCBI): domain Eukaryota; kingdom Metazoa; phylum Mollusca; class Cephalopoda; order Sepiida; family Sepiolidae; genus Sepiola; species Sepiola atlantica. The sequence goes on along the minus strand of OY744528.1, from coordinate 15,353,594 downwards.
GTTCTAACACTGTGTAAACTATTTCTTGAGTTCTATCCAACCTACTACTTCGCCCAATCTTTTTTTGTGCTCAAAGTTACCTTCATATTAATAAAACTCGGTCGGTCGTAAATGTGAAAAGTGCATACTTTTAAGTATGTATTTATGTTAATTATTGTCACATAACTTTTTTCCATAGACACATCAACTCATTTCCGTGGGAATAAACAAAGTGGACTGGCTTCATGTTTATATCAATACAAATGTTCGGATTTGAAGGAGTCCAAATCTTCAGAAGTCTAGATGATGCTGTGTCAGCATTTCAGGAGTTCTACTGTACGTGTCAGGGATCTCATTTGCTTAGAATAATTAATTTACAATGTGTCACTGTAGTGACCGCTCCTATCGCCCCCGACGTTTGTTTTTCAATGGACTACACCTGTCTGTAAGTAGTGTTGCTGTCACATTTGGGCTGGTAAATCTCTGTCCCATTTGAGGGTTCTTGATAAGGTGCAGAAACATGTCTGTAATTTGATTGGCCACACCCTTACTTCTTCTCCGAACCCTCTCCCTCACAGACGTGATGTTGCTTGCCTCAATCTTTTCTATAAATACTATTATGGCACGTGTTCTTCAATTATGTGATCTATTCCCTGCTTCTTTTGTTCCAGCTCGTTTGACTCTTGGTCTAGTGGTCTTCATCAATTCGCTGTTTTGATGCCTCATTGTAATACGGTTTCCTATTCCAGTAGCTTCTTTCCAAGAACTGCAGGCTTGTGGAACTCTCTTCCTGCTGACTCTTTTCCTCCTACCTATAACCTTGGTCTTTTCAAGACTAAGGCCAATAGGCATCTCCTGTCTTTGCAATGATCATCTTTCATTAGCTCCTTACATCAAGTGGCTTCATGTCTTGTCTGGAGCGATTTCCATAAAATAAATAAAGTCGTGTTCTATGTCTTATTTTATTCTTTGTTGGATAAAACTTAAGTTTATTTTGCTACGTTCTATATTTAGTCCCCCAATTTATAAAATCGAGGGACTTATGTTTTGAGGCATGTCCGTCTGTCCGTCTGGATTTTTCTCCGCAACCATCTATTGAATTTCTCTGAAATTTTGCATGAAGCTGTAACTTTGGTCAGGTTAGAAAGTGACATTCTCTGATTTTTGAAAAACAATCTGGTTAGACCCCCAGGGGGTCAAAAGGCCCCGAAATGGCAAAAAATAACATTTTTTGCCCCATAACTTTTCATCCATCCATTCAATTTCTCTGAAACTTGACCAAAATGTGGAGGCAATTGTTCCTAATAGAAAATAAGTATCGCTGACCTTGGAAAAAATCTGGTTCGCGCCCCCAGGGGGTCAAAAGCCCCCAAAATTGCAAAAAAATAACCCTTTTCTCCCATAACGTTTGATTCATCCATTCAATTTTTCTCACTCGTCAATGATTAGTTTTTGTGTATCTAAAAATCAAAACAGCGAATTGATGGAGACCACTAGACCAACTAGTCAAACGAACTGAAACAAAGAAAACAGGGAATAGATCAGACAATTCTGAAGAATAGATGCCATAATAGTATTTCTAGAAAAGACTGAGACTAGCAACATCACGTAACATTACGGGAGTTTACGTTTGTCTGCTCCACGAAAGAGCTTTGAAAAATGGCGCCTGTCAGCTCACAGGTCAAAGAGACAGATCTCTCTCATTAAATACGTCATATTCCGGACTTACTGTCTATGTAATCATATTCTGATGCAGAATCCTAATTCTAGAACTTTAAACTTTTAAAAGAATTTTCCACTTTCTTATTTGATTCTAACCTTACATGGAGATTTCCGATTTTAACCTTACTTTTACACATTCACATCCAAATATTATTATACATGTTCGAGCTACATGATTGTGAGATAAAGTAGAGATATATTTTGCCAAATGCACAGGTATGATTGACAAGGTTTAGTCTCAGGGTCTTATATGGCCGCATATATGTATATATATATGTATATATACTTCAATGGATTGTGCTCCGATGAACTAGCTGCTCTAGAACAACCCGACAATCAGCTAGGTCCGATTCATTCACTGTGGAGGTCCGCAGATGCTGGAGAGCCTTCTACTCCAGCAGCTTCTTTCCTCGCGCTACCGGGATCTGGAACTCCCTCCCTGCTCACTGTTTCCCCGACTGTACTGACATGCAGAGGTTTAAAACTAATGTAAACAGATATCTCGCTGCAGAGCTCCCAACTTAGGATGACACACTAAACCTACTCCCTAATTCTCAGTAGCCCCTTACGTCTACAGTGGCGGCCTGCATTGTTTGGGGTGAAATATCTTATATATATCTTTTGGCTAAGATCAAAGTGTAGTATCTCTACCGATGGATACTGCACGCCTGTCCTGTGCAGTTCTAGGAGGTCCACCCTCCCAGGCTTCGCCTCCCCTCTTTGGGGAGGAGTAAGTTTATTGCTTACTGTCTGAGACGCCCCTACCGGGGAATGCCGACGGGGCTGCCCAGGCAATTTTTAAATGGCCAGAGTGCTCACCTCTCGAGCGCTGGCTTTTAACCCCACTTGCTCGACCCGATCTTGGGTCACATCTTACTTGTGGGAGTAAGATAAAACTGGCCTTGTGCCTAACTCCGCGAGGAGTAAATAAATATCTTATATATATCTTATATATATATATATATATATATATAGAGAGAGAGAGAGAGAGAGAGATGTAGATAACTGGTTGGTTGGTTGGGTTCATCACATGATGTAGAAAGGTTTCAGGTAAAATCAGTTGGTGAAGATGGTTTAGTGAGAACACACGTGTAATTTGAAGTCTAGAAAAATATAGACACTGATATCTCCACCGTGGGACATTGACATGGTCGAAAGAAACTCATAGTTAAGGACAATGGATCATTTGTTAAGGTAACAAAATATGTTTTATAGATTAATTATCGTCGTCTCTCCCGTTCATGTGCGAACATGTCTGAGAGAAAAATATCCAGTTAACAGATTCAACCTTGGCCCATAAGAGAGAAGGGAAAATTCATAGCCGCCCCCACCTTAGCGAATATAGAACACAAGGGTTTGGGTCACTGAAGAATAGGCAGTAGAATTCTAAAACAACCGGACGAAGTTTTGTTTTAGGGTTAAAATTTTTAGGCGAGTAGAAGAGAATTTGGAAAAGTTAAAGTATTCTTTCCATCTTGGCTGATGGCCACAAAGTTATTACGCCCGTCATTTCTGTCCGATGATTGGTTTGGCGGGGAAAATGCTTCAAGTGTCATCATATACACCCTCTAGGGATGTTTATTTACTCCTCGCAGAGTTAGGCACAAGGCCAGTTTTATCTTACTCCCACAAGTAAGATGTGACCCAAGATCAGGTCGAGTAAGTAGGGTTAAAAGCCAGCGCTCGAGAGGTGAGCACTCTGGCCATTTAAAAATTGCCTGGGCAGCCCCGTCGGCATTCCCCGGTAGGGGCGCCTCAGACAGTAAGCAATAAACTTACTCCTCCCCAAAGAGGGGAGGCGAAGCCTGGGAGGGTGGACCTCCTAGAACTGCACAGGACAGGCGTGCAGTATCCATCGGAACAGATACTACACTTTGATCTTAGCCAAAAGGCCTCTAGGGATGTTTATTTACTCCTCGCGGAGTTAGGCACAAGGCCAGTTTTATCAAATTGAAAATAGTTGGCAAAATAAAGTTGCTTACCTTAGTCGAGAGGGACGGTTTCGTGTGTTTCTTTAGTATTCAATAATTCCAATGCGTATACATCGTATCAGCACCGGTTCCAGGTGCCTATTACCAACCCCATCCACCCAAAGAGAATCTACGATATAGGGGTCCACACTAAACAACACTACTCTTTGGTTTGGTAGTTTTTTTTTACGGCATATCAACCCTTTTTGGGTTATTTAATGCCGAATCTGGTCTTGTTTTCTTCTCTTTTTTGTTTCTTTCCCCTTTTAATATCTGTTTATATTTAACCCATAGTTGGGACCCTAACAGGTACTACCACTCCGGGTCAGGGTGGACCTGGGAGCAATGGTAATTAAGAGGAGGCTCCACATTCCCCAAAGTCCGTAAGCCGGATCGCACCATCGGATGTAGTTTAAGGTCATATCCAGGACCGGGAGTAGGGTAGGAAAAATAAAAATAAAAAAGGGGAGGGAGAAAGGGAGAGGGGCTGTTGTTTTTGTTTTTGGTTTTGTAGAACATAATTAAGTTTTACAAACAAAAAAAAAAAAAAAAAAAAAAACGTCAATGTAGGTGAATTTCGTCTCAGGGAGCCACAGGGCAGCCTGATCTGGTATCACCAGACTACTCTTTGTAAACTAATGTTAATAAACCTTATGTTTAGAAACCTTATTCTATTTTTGATTAAATCCCATTACATGATTTTCATTCTAAAAAATATCTAAAATTGAAGGCTTAAGCTTAAGAGGTATTAAGATAAAATTAAAATTCAGGGAATCTTGCTTAATTGGTGACTAATGACTATGGATCGAATTTAATGCAAATCTGAAATATTTGAATTTGAGGGTGTGCCTATATTATGCCCACTAAAACCCTTTAAATACTTCAACGAAACTGACATTTAGGGAATATTTATTAATTGATGCCTGATACATATTATTTAAGTTTACAAAAAAAAAAAAAAAAAATCGGAGCTATCTGAATTTTTACAAAGAGCTTTCATTCCTTCCATTTGCATAAAATGAAATTTAACTAAATATAGCCCACATTATCGACCCTTAAACCTAGCAGCTGTGTTCAAAAATTAACAATGATCAATTATGAGTGAATCCTCTACATACAAATATATAAACATACACCTAACTATATAGATAGAGATAAGGAACACAAGTTTTTAAATATAGGGTGGGCAAAAATAAGTGTCCTATTTTAAAAAATTCATAACTTTTTTATTTATTGATTTTTTTTTTTTTTTTTAGAATAAGTAAAGGACCCCTTCCGAAGCAAGCATGAGCCGTATTAGCCCTAAGGAACGTACCCTCATTTAGAAAACATTATTTTTGCTTAAAAAACTCAAAACAGTGTAAAAAACAATACTTTAGTTTTTGTAAGTTTTAAGAAGTGTTTTTCGGCTAAAATTTGTTTTGTTTATTTCAAAAAATCTCGGAAGGGTCAGTCTACACACACATAAAGTTTGGTGAGTTTAACTTTTATTTTGTGGAAGTTATTCAAATTCAAGTTATTCAAATTTAAAGATAGGACCCTTATTTTGGCCCACCTTGTATAACAGCGATTGTCAAAATGGCGGAACGTTGATGGTATTTACGTTCGAACCAGATTGACGCACATGCGCAGTAACGTTCTTTTTACATTTTAGGTACGGGGTCAACAAAAAAGATAAAGGAGCCCTCCAGAGCGCTGCTTAAATCATTATTTTCGGAGCCTACTGACAGGCTTGGGAAATACCCTCATTTTGGAGTGCGGGGTAAGTAGCGCCGTCTTTAACTGTTCCTATTTAATATTTCGAATAGCGTGTATAATGTATCAAGTAGGAATAACATTGTGACGCAAAGTTATTGTAGATTTCACACTGGCTCTACTGTTAAACACTGATGATCGTCCCTTTGTTTCTGTTTACGTGTTTCCTCTTGAGGGGAGAGTTAGACACAGGGTTAGTTTTTCTGTGGAGAAATCCAGCTTCCTCAAAACGGGGTACTCTGGATTGGTACACAAAGACTGTACGGGCTTTCTGTAACGTCAGTTGCTTAGAGACTTTGGACTGGTCCACTCTCCCAGGCCTTTTGGGGGTGATGTAAGTTTATTGCTCACTACCTGAGGCACCTTGACCGGGGAATGTCGACGGGGCTGAATGTTTTTTTCTTTTAGGGGCGCTGGCTTGACTCCATCCGCCCTACTTACCGGCTTTGTGCCACATATTCCTGCGGTTGGAAGGAATTAAATACCCGGAACACAAACAAAATTACTTCATTTTCGTGTTTCCTCTTGAGGGGAGAGTCAGACATAGTTGATTTTAATGTGGAGAAATCCAGCTCCCCAAGAAGGGGTCCTCTGGATTAGGACAAAAATTTAAATTGCCTCAGTCTAGAAGAATTTCAGGCCACTGACCGAGGACAGAAAAGATGAAGTGTATTATCAGAACATATACTACACTTTACTCCTAGACTGTATTATTTACCTCCTCTTCAGGAGGTTAGGCATAATGCCATTTTTATCTTACTCCCACAAGTAAGATATGACCCAAGGTCAGGTCGGGAAGGTAGGGGTTTAAAAATTGCCTGGGCAGCCCCGTCGGCATTCCCCGGTAGGGGCGCCTCAGGCAGTAAGCAATAAACCTACTCCTCCCTAAAGAGGGGAGGCGAAGCCTGGGAGGGTGGATCTCCTAGAACTGCACAGAACAGACCCATAGACCGGCGTAAATCAAGCCCCGAAGGCCAAGACCATACCAGTCTATAGGGTGCAGTATCCATCGGAACAAATACTACAGTTTGATAGTATTTATTTAATCCTCTCCAGGAGTTAGGCACAAGGCCAGTTTTTTCTTACTCCCACAAGTAAGATGTGACCCAAGGTCGGGTCGGGAAAGTGGGGTTTGAAAAGCCAGCGCCCGAGACGTGAGCACTCTGGCCATTAAAAATTGCCTGGGCAGCAGGAACAGATACTACACTTTAATAGTATCCATCGGGTTGGCATCTGTTGTGTTTGTTACGATCGATTCCTATGACAGGTAATAATTACTTTGAAATGTGTCTTGTCAGCTTTTGAAAGGACACCACGTGACTGAAAACGTATTATTATCTTGCAGACCATCTGAAATCGATAAACAGAAGCACTACACAAAGAAGTAGATATCGTGTCGTTATCATTCTTTTCTTTGAACGAAATGAGAAAGAAGCCTACGCCGAGACGATTTGTTTATATTTACCTATGTTAAGACTACTTAATCCAAACGTAGCCTCGTGATTACGGCGTTTATTCTTTTTGGAATCTCCGTCTTTCTTTTCGCAAAATGCAATTCACCGAAATCAACATCAGAAGTATACCCCCCCCCCACCTCTATTTGTGTGGTTTGATTTTAAAAAAAGTGCAAAATAAGTTTATATTGTATCTAAGATAGCTATAGCAGTCAAAAACATTAACATTTTCTTCCCTCCAGCGGAGAGCAGCCCCTGTGAGATGCTTGAGTCACACGATGACCAATCAGCCTCTAGGATGTATTAATTTCAACTTTCAGACCCTTTAGGATTCCCACAGCAGTCAAAAAGAGTTTCTATGCACTAACGAAGAAAGGCGTCCCATCTATCCTTGTCAACTAGACAGCCGAGCAAGGCTATCTTCACGTGAAGATATACCACTCTAAGAAAATAATTTAGGTAGCCGAACTTTATTACTTTAATTCCTTTATTTACTGGCTAAACTTCTGTCAACAGTGAAGGTCACTTAGATAAATACATATCGTTGTTGGTGGTACTCTTATAAGAAACGCACCATGTTTCTGTGACAAATTTAAATGATAAATTATTTATTAATTTTTGTTTTGTTGCAAGCTTTCATTGTAAAACAATTTTTCAAAATTCCATTTAAATTATTATAAACTGTTTTTAAAAAATAGTTACAAAATTTTAAAAATGATGTTTTAAAAATGTTGATGTTTAAAAAAAAAATTTTTTTTAATTAAAAATATTTTCATGAAACAAAATTTATACAAAAATTTATTAAAAAATTTATTTAAAAAAAATTCATTAAAAAATTTATGAAAAAAAATCATATATTAATTTTTGTTTTGTTGCAAGCTTTCATTGTAAAACAATGTTTCAAAATTCTATTTGAATTATTATAAACTGTTTTAAAAAAATAGTTATGCAAATTAGGTATATACATAGATGAACTTTGGCCTTTTCTTCTACTATATATACAGTATTTCACAAATCCAACTTGCATTATTGATTTAAATAACAGTGAGCCGGTTTGATGATAATATAGGTGTGATAAATTACAAATAAATCGCATTTATTCATTCATTTATATATATATATATATATATATATATATATATATATATATATATATATATATATATATGCGCGAAATATTCATTTTCATTAAAATTTCTTATCCGTCTACTTGTGAAATAAATGGTGTCGCGAGATGAAATTTTATTTTACCAATTCTTGTTTTCTGAAGACAGGTAATAGATATTCCAGTTAAAGAAACTCACTTCAGTCTTCATTATTTTCTTAATTGTTTTCTTCTTCTTCTTCCATTTTCTTTAACGCAAGAACGGAATAAAATTACTTCGCTAATCTTTTATTGATTTTCGATAAATGACACAAATATCTGACGCGCGAATATCAACTTCCTGCCTCTCAGAATTCTTATTTCATAGTTTTTATTTTTATTTTAAATAGTTTCTTTTTTTTCTCCTTTCATTCTTGGCACAGTGCATTTAAAAATAATAACGAGCATGTTTCATTATTGTGTACTTACTTTCCAATAAAAAGTTAAAAGCCGCCACTGTTTGACTGGAGTTACGAGAAAGAAAAACATAAATGTTCAATTTTTAGACGCGTCCACGCATCTCTAAGAGAGGATTTGTCCGTAGTTCGGTTGATCTGTCATGCTTTAAATTTGAATAACATTTTCATTTTTCGACACATGATTGAATGGGCGTGTCTTATTTTAGATGCGTCTAATAATACCACAAGACGATCGGTCAGTCAATTCGTCACGCTTAAATTTTTATTTATTTATTTTACTTTTGGTCCAGCCCAAAGAAGGCATATTGCCATAGGAGCATAAGAAGCTGCTGTGATAACGGTCAGATTTATAGAAGCAACCTGGATGGGAAATCCGACAGCAATATGTTTGTTCACATTACATTTAATTCTTTTAAGAGTTGATGGTAGCTAACGACATGGACTGACGACCTGGGTGTGCGAAGTTCGTTCCACAGAAACACTTTCACTTAGGAGGTTGGCAACCTTCACGTGGTTCCTCCCGTAAGTACCCGATGTCTTTTTAGAAAGAATTCTAACTAGAAAGATATCAGGGTAACCAATGCCAACAATAGGATCATCTGATTCCTACAACATGAAGGAATGAATTTAAATTTTTGCATATTGGTACAGTCGAGGAAACAGGGAAAAGGAAGGGAATTCCAAAAGCAATCATTTTCGCCAGTCTGTGACGACTAAGTTTGAAATAGCGTTTTCGTCAGTCTGTCACGCTTAAGTTTCAAATAGTATATTTATCAACAAACGCGTAGATTGAATGGACGCATCTTAAGGTTGTAATGGACGCATCTTAATAATTTCCGGTCTTGTCTTGTTTCTATCGTCTCACATTTCACGAGGAAAAAACGTTGCGAATCAATTTACAATTTTTTTCCTGAAAACGTTATTCATTCTTCACGTCTCAGAAACATAAAACGTGACAAAACTATCGTCAGAGCTTAAGGTGTACAAGCAGATAGAATTTTCCATTAGAAGTTAAGTTAGAGGTTAGGACTGCATGTAAAAATAAGATTATAAATGGAAAATTCCACTTTTTTTAAAAGGGAAATCGCTCCATACAAAGCATGAATTTACTTGATGTAAGGAGCTAAAAAAAAAAGAAAAGTACTACTTCAAAGTCAAAAACTAGCCAACGATAAATGTTAGATAGATTCTGACCCAGAAAATAGCAATTCTTTCCCCTTTGTCAGAAACATTGCTCATAGAATGTGAGGTCTACAGGACAAAATAAGGGAAGCGAGAGTTACCAGGCTGCCGAAAGTAAACCTAAGTTAGTCACTTTCTACTCTCGTTATTATAAAAAAAAGATTCCATTCAAATTAGTTTGTGTTGTTTAACATTTCAGCTGTGACCCGTTGGGTCACAATCACGATCACTATTTGTTTCACTTTTATTTCATCCAAAAATGCATCAACTGTGACGTATCTTTTAAAGGAATTCTTTTTGCACAACTAAAAATAATAAGTCTCTTTATTTCTACATTACTCCTATGGTTAATATAGAAGTAAAGCGATTTAATTTAAATACGCGTTTATGATGTGTACACAATAAGGGAAGCGAGAGGTACGGGGTTAGTTCAGGGGAGAAGATAGCATTTTCAATTAGAAGTTAGAGGAAATGAATACATGTCAAAATATTGCCTCGGCCTTTTGGCTAAGATCAAAGTGTAGTATCTGTTCCGATAGATACTGCACGCCTGTCCTGTGCAGTTCTAGGAGGTCCACCCTCCCAGGCTTCGCCTCCCCTCTTTGGGGAGGAGTAAGTTTATTGCTTACTGTCTGAGGCGCCCCTACCGGGGAATGCCGACGGGGCTGCCCAGGCAATTTTTAAATGGCCAGAGTGCTCACCTCTCGAGCGCTGGCTTTTCAAACCCCACTTTCTCGACCCGATCTTGGGTCACATCTTACTTGTGGGAGTAGGATAAAACTGGCCTTGTGCCTAACTCCTGGAGAGGAGTAAATAATACATGTCAAAATATTGCCTCGGCCTTTTGGCTAAGATCAAAGTGTAGTATCTGTTCCGATAGATACTGCACGCCTGTCCTGTGCAGTTCTAGGAGGTCCACCCTCCCAGGCTTTGCCTCCCCTCTTTAGGGAGGAGTAAGTTTATTGCTTACTGTCTGAGGCGCCCCTACCGGGGAATGCCGACGGGGCTGCCCAGGCAATTTTTAAATGGCCAGAGTGCTCACCTCTCGAGCGCTGGCTTTTAACCCCACTTGCTCGACCCGATCTTGGGTCACATCTTACTTGTGGGAGTAAGATAAAACTGGCCTTGTGCCTAACTCCGCGAGGAGTAAATATACATGTCAAAATATGATGTCATAGACAGGAAAATCAAAATGAGACATGGCGAAGAAAAAAAGTGTGTATTTTGCCAGTGAACTGAAAGGATTCGCTCGCCCCTTTTCGTACTGTCTTTGTTCGACTATCTAGGGAGCGGGCGATGGGGATACGTCCTTTTAAAGAGCTTTAAGGGAATGACGCATCGAAAAGCAGGACACCATTGAGCAAGAATATTGTTGGCGTTTTTTTATTATTGTTGTTATTCAGTATTATATCTACCAGGGAAAATAGGAAAACGGCTATGATATACACCAAAGAAGAAAGCGAACAGCTGTTTCTGCTGTTAAAACGACTACTATTCTAAGAGACGTCACTTTCCACTGAGCAACTATTTAAATATCAGATAGAAAACATCTGTTTCTGTCGACGGACCATCTATGGAGATTGAAGGATCCCCACAATAATTTTACATAATATACATAGGTGCTCTACAAAAATCGACGAATGTATGCATGCCACCCTCATCTTAAAATAGTGTTATTTTTTTTTTTTTTTGTCTTTCTTTAAAAAAAAAAAATTAATTATATTTTTTTGATTTTCGGATTATTATCGATTAAGCACTACGTGTTCAGATTTTCAAACAAAAATACTTGAAAAAATTACTTGTTTAAAGTTTAACCAACGCGTTCAGTTTTATCTGCAGTTTAATGTAAAATTGTCTGTCGTACTTGAATGTTCGACCAATCTTTGGCACAAATAATCCTGTTTACAAACTAGTTCATTTAGCATATTTGTTAAAGTTTTCGCTAATGGTTCGGGAGACCGGGGTTCAATCCTCAGTCAAGTCATAACAAAGACCAAGAGCAATGATACTTCATGCGCTCTTGCAAACTACTCAACATTATCAATGTTGAGTGAAGTAATAGTGGTTTCCTCCCCTACATCTCTTTTTTGTTGCCAATGAAAAGGAAGCCTTCTGGTCACCATCGACTATAATCGACTACTTTACGAATGACTTTTTAAAATTTCCAGCGGAGAGGGTGATTCATATTAAACTTACATAGAATGTCCGGTTTGTAACAAGCGGATGTAGTTAGTATATGTCTATATATAATGTCTTTTGAGATTTTTGATTCATAGGAAGTTATTATTAATTATAATTAAAGATACCCAAAGAGTTATAAAAAATAATATTCGCAAGTAAGATTGTAAATGTCCACCAGGACAGAATTATATTACTGAGAGCATAATCTGCAAATCTATTGTCATATCAACCCCATAATTATTTCATACCAAACTCACCTTTTCTTATCTTCCGTGTGGGGTTATCGAAAAGAGTTCTGTAATTAAGGGAGATAACTCGACTTGAGGTTACTTCATACCAAAATCAAACCGGAAGAGTCCAGGTCATTGTTGAGATGACTTGTGGTCTGCCAGGGTGAGGCATGGTTCTGTTTAGTTTTAAGGACGTCTCACCCTTTAAGTAGGGGTGGGCTATAGAAACAAAATTTTTCAAATTTATGCCAAAAGTGGCTTATTACCTTCATTTATATGTAACTAGATGGGAACAAGTGATTTTTTTCAAAACGGGTCAAAATTGGAGGGTCGCAAGCCTCAAACGAGATTTGGCCGCGTCGATCCGCAAAAACGGCCCAAATTTCACCCCAAAAGACACTTAGCCACTTATTGCAAGTCTTAGGATACATTTTTTGACCAGAAATGCCTTTATATACCAGAATCTGTCATTCTCATATACTGTCCTACAAGTATAGGGCTTCTTAGGGTATCTCAGGGTCCAAAATGGGTCAAAATTGCTCCAAAATAAGCCAAAATTGGCCAAAATGGCGGTTTTTGGCCGAAAAACAGCTATTATCATCTCCCCTAGTCCATAAGACAACTCTGCATGGCTCCTAGCAGTTGGGAAAAACTGAAATGGGCACCCTGCTATCTTCTCCCATTCTTTTTTGGTGTTCTTAAGTGTTAAAAATGACAAAAAGTGGTCAAAAATAAGAGCAAAAAGGGCCAAAACTGAGTTTTAATGAAAATTACCATATAAGGAAATGTTTCCTTTTAATAGCAATTCATTGTCTTCTTTAAATGGACTTGATGACACTACATTGCACTAATTGTGAAATGATTCATTGCACTATGCTTTCTTTTTCAGTTAGTAAATGCAGTGAACATGGCTGGTGCAGCAGGGTAGATTGATGAGAATTACAGTTATGATGATTGGACTTTTCTTCTGCTTGATTCTCTTCCGACTGAGGCTGAGTGTGTTCAAGCTATACAACATCATGCTGCCAAATACAGTACCATAACACAGAAAAACCATGTTCATCAGTTCTCTTTGCAGCTCCTACAATTGTGGCAGAAAGCCTTTGGAAGTGATGTTCATTATGTAACGATACCTGGGATCAAACATAAATTTGATCGATTGCTAAAAGTCTACGACACGAACGTCTACAAAGCGAAAGGTTCCAGACGTGTGAACATGATCAAGTGGAAACGAGAACACTGTGTCCTTTTCAACCTGTTGGGAAAAGATGTGAACCCTGATGATTTTGATGACCATGAGCGTAGATTCTTTTTTGATCAAAAGTCTCTTGCACGTAAGTGGCTTATTGACACATTCCATGTGGATATGGAACACGAAGAAAGAATTCAGGCAGAGCAGCAACAACAGAATCATTTTGATGATGATCCAGATGCTGATAGTATGTACAATGAGCTGCATCAATCTGGCGAGTGTCCACCTGTGCTCACCGATACTGATCAGGGGAATGATGTTCAGCTGAACGAACCATGCGTTGCCATATGGGATACACCGAAGGGACGAGAGTGGTTCATTGGTATGACACGAGAGAAAGTTGGGATGGATGAATATATTGTGGAATATCTAGAACCACTTCCCAACCACAATAGAAAGAAAACATGGCAATATCCTTCGCGGATTGAGGAGCAGAAGACATTGAAAATTCAATTTTTGCCGTGCAATGTCATTGGTGCATGGGACTTGACGAAACGGAAACCAGTATTTGTGCTAGAGAATTATGATGTGATAGATGAACTCTTTAAAGCATTATATTGATATTTTACTGGTTAATGATAAGTATCTTAATGAGTTGATATGCAAATTTTAGATGCTTCTGTACCAAATCAATGCTTCATACACTGTGGAGTTTTACAGTATCATATCCAAGAAATTGAGAATTTAGGGCCATTTTCATCGATTTTTGGGAGTTGTGGAGAAAAATTGTGTAATCGATGGTCAAAAAATGTACCCTAAGACTTGCAATAAGTGGCTAAGTGTCTTTTGGGGTGAAATTTGGTCCGTTTTCGCGGATCGACGTGGCCAAATCTCGTTTGAGGCTTGCGACCCTCCAATTTTGACCCGTTTTGAAAAAAATCACTTGTTCCCATCTAGTTACATATAAATGAAGGTAATAAGCCACTTTTGGCATAAATTTGAAAAATTTTGTTTCTATAGCCCACCCCTACTTTAAGAAGAGGTTAGTTTATTGCTAATCGCACGAGGCGCTACTACCGGCGAATGCCGACGGCACTGCTCAGGCATTTTTTGATCGACCAGAATGCTCTTCCTCTAAGGCGCTGGCTTTTCAAATCCCACTTTCCGGACCTTGAGTCACATCTTCCCGCCGTGGGAAGGAGATAAATAAATTTGGGGATTATTTATTAATTGATGTCTAATACCTTATATTAAAATCTCGCAAAAATCGGAGTTATTCTAATTTTATACAAAGAGATGCCACCCTCTAATATAGTATTATATTAATTACCAGAGTGGTTCTTGGCACATTCCAAAGACGCGACCAAAGTAAATACCATGCCAAACCAGAAGCTACTCTGTATATTGGGGACCCCGACGTTTGAAAACCATATCTACACCTCTTTGTCCAATTGAAGTCGTTTACTAACGCTAGGATTTCCTTGTTTACCCTATTTTTTATGATGTAAATACAATCCGCTCTTTATGCTTTACGCGTGTACTCGACTGTTTGGATATTCCTTAGTAATGGAGTAGACCTTTTTGCACCCACGTGTAACTGCGTAGAATAGCCCTTTTTGCACCCATGTGTAACTGCGTTGAATAGCCATTTTTGCACCCACGTGTAACTGCGTAGAATAGCCATTTTTGCATCCATGTGTAACTGCGTACAATAGCCATTTTTGCACCCACGTGTAACTGCGTAGAATACCCCTTTTGCACCCACGCGTAACTGCGTACAATAGCCATTTTTGCACCCACGTGTAACTGCGTAAGATAGCCCTTTTTGCACCCATGTGTAATTGCGTAGAATAGCCCTTTTTGCATCCACGTGTAATTGCGTAGAATAGCCCTTTTTGCACCCACGTGTAACTGCGTAGAATAGCCCTTTTTTGCACCCACGTGTAATTGCGTAGAATAGCCCTTTTTGCATCCACATGTAATTGCGTAGAATAGCCATTTTTGCACCCACGTGTAACTGCGTAGAATAGCCTTTTTGCACCCACGTGTAACTGTGTAGAATAGCCCTTTTTTGCACCCACGTGTAACTGCGAAGAATAGCCTTTTTTGCAACCACGTGTAATTGCGTAGAATAGCCCTTTTTGCATCCACATGTAATTGCGTAGAATAGCCATTTTTGCACCCACGTGTAACTGCGTAGAATAGCCTTTTTGCACCCACGTGTAACTGTGTAGAATAGCCCTTTTTTGCACCCACGTGTAACTGCGAAGAATAGCCTTTTTTGCAACCACGTGTAACTGCGTAGAATACCCATTTTTGCACCCACGTGTAACTGCGTAGAACAGCCCTTTTTTGCACCCACGTGTAACTGCGTAGAACAGCCCTTTTTTGCACCCACGTGTAACTGCGTAGAACAGCCCTTTTTTGCACCCACGTGTAACTGCGTAGAACAGCCCTTTTTTGCACCCACGTGTAACTGCGTAGAACAGCCCTTTTTGCACCCACGTGTAACTGCGTAGAATACCCATTTTTGCACCCACGTGTAACTGCGTAGAACAGCCCTTTTTTGCACCCACGTGTAACTGCGTAGAACAGCCCTTTTTTGCACCCACGTGTAACTGCGTAGAACAGCCCTTTTTTGCACCCACGTGTAACTGCGTAGAACAGCCCTTTTTTGCACCCACGTGTAACTGCGTAGAATACCCATTTTTGCACCCACGTGTAACTGCGTAGAACAGCCCATTTTTGCACCCACGTGTAACTGCGTAGAACAGCCCTTTTTTGCACCCACGTGTAACTGCGTAGAACAGCCCTTTTTGCACCCACGTGTAACTGCGTAGTAATGTTAAATTTTATTTCTTATAGCTGTAAGCTGACTAGGGATTAATAAATGAACACGGACATATTGAATCTTCACAACATTAATGTATTTGATTCACCAAGACCATTTCCTTGACCGGGTAGCTAGTTGCGTAATAGACCCATTGAC
The DNA here is from genome assembly GCA_963556195.1 of Sepiola atlantica. Classification (NCBI taxonomy): domain Eukaryota; kingdom Metazoa; phylum Mollusca; class Cephalopoda; order Sepiida; family Sepiolidae; genus Sepiola; species Sepiola atlantica. Next base: position 15,337,377 of record OY744528.1, on the reverse strand, counting down.
ACTTTCTCGCAGGAAAGGTCTTTGTTGGCCCATATATTGTCTTGTGATTAAATGTCGACTTCTCCACAAGTGCGAAATCAGATTTCGAATTGCAAAATTCCGAAGAGAAAGAAAAAAGACAGAATCAACTTTTTGGTTTGTGAATTACAAGGTAGATTTATGAGACTTATTTCGTCGAGAAAATAATGGTTTCGTCCAACGCCGGAAATTACTGTAATTACTCTCTCCCCTCCCCTCACTCACGCCCTGCAAAAGAGGGTGCGGGAAGATTTACTAGAAATGTTAATTGAGGTCTTTGATAAGAAAGTGCTCCATAAAGTACACAGACCCCGCGCCCCTCTAAAAAAAAAAAAAACACCATCACATTTATCTCATTCGCACAGAATAGAAAGTCAGTCAACAACAAAACTAAGCCTCACACTTCATTTGCATCGTTGGCATTCGAACAAAAATGATTCATTTTTTTTATTATTATTATTTCTTATTATGAATAAAAAAAAAGAAAAGAAAACAAGCATACACATGAATAAACAAATACAAAACAAATAGATACATTGTACAGGCCGTTTGAAAACCATTGTACCACCCGAGGGCAGCAAGCATTAAGAGTTCACCACGTCAAGTGATTATACATTATATACAAACAATATTGTTATACTGGCTGTCCCGACCTGACGTTGCCCTCAAGTCTTTTGGGTTTCAATTTTGTTTTTTATTTAAAAAAATTATTTTAAAAAATAGTATTTGTGAAAGTTAAATTTACTTATTGCGCTATCATTTAAATTATTAATTGAAACAAATTATTATAAAACTACAACTAAATTTGTTTATGGTAATGTTTTAAGCTGTATTTTAAATATTACTGGACGCAAATAGCTTCCAAAAGTTTAAATTTTTGAACATATCAGCGTTTGCTTAGAATCTTTAATTTTGTTTTTGTTTTTTCAGGCCTATTCAGCTCTCCAATTTACTAATACCTACACCAGTAGCGACACTGGCATGGCAGATACGTATACTCTCAATAGCTTTCCTATCCTTCTTCACTCGTTTCTTTTAATTGTTTTATTTATTTATTATTCTGGCTGTCGGTTTCTTCTCAAACACCCACTTGGATTTTTTTCTCTAGTTTTTCTGCCTAACGCATAAGTCCCGCACTGTCTTCCAAGCTCCAGTCCCTGTCGCATCACAGCAGAGTTGAACCCCTGTTCTTATTTTATAAGTATTTCCACGAAATGGGCTCCGATGAACTTACTTCACGTGTACATCCTAAACAAAATACCCCCGACCCACTCGACTGGCTGCTAAATTCCAACTCCTTCACTGTAGCGACCCTTAGATGCCGGAAGTGTTTATACTCTGATAGCTTATTTCATCGGGACGCTTGCTTTTGGAATTCCCTTTCTGCTAGTACCAACATGCAGAAATTTAAATGTAATGGGAACAAACATCTTGATGCTCAACTCCCCACCCAGGTTACCTTCTATAATTATGTCCGCTAACATAGTAGCAATATGCCTAGTTTGGGTTCCACGGTAGTAAAAATTACGGACACCTATTTTAATCTATATTTTATATTCAGTACCTACAAACATTGTCACTGCTGATTTATAATTATTAGACTTGGCTAGTCTTCTGGAGAGATAGAGAAATAGACGATTTCGGGCATATGTAACTATAAAGTTCAGCTTTTCACAAGTAAATGATTCTATCCCCTGTTTGTTCGTTTCTTTAGCATGTTTTCAAATGACCAAACTTGAATCCATTTTCTTAATGAAAAATATTATTTGACAAGTGTGCACCCTCCGGCAAAAATGACAGAAATAAATATGCTTCGCCAGTGTTCGCACTAATATTCATATTCATATAAAATAACGTCTCAATCGGTGAAGCTAAAAAAAAAGAAAAAGTTTCAAATAGAACAGTTTTAAAAAACATAGAAAGAAGAAAGGGACAAAAGAAAGGGGAAAAAGAAAGGGAAAAATGAAAGGGAAAAAAGAAAGAAAAAGTCTCATTATGGAAATAGAGTGAGGGTTTCTTTCCGAATTGTAGTCTTTTTATGGACTGAGTTTATTATTTTTTTTGCCATTTGCTCACAGTGCTCATCACTTCATGTTGGGAACTTAACGACAAGTAACATTAGAAATTTGTAGCGCTTTACACACGGAAATTCCTAGTATTCGCACTAATATTCATATTCATATAAAATGACGTCCGAATCAATGAAGTTAAAAAGAAGAATTAGAAAATGTCGCAGACTGGAAAGTTTAAAAAGTGAAGACAGACAAAAACGTACACATCGGTATTGACAGCCGAAAGACAAAAAGAAAGAAAACGTTCAATTATGAAAAAAGAAATGAAAGCGAGGTGGTTGTCTGACTTGCTATTTGCTTTCTCAGTTCCCTTAAACACTTAAAATGGATTCGTTCGGCAGTTTTTGTTTACGACCTAACTTTAATGTGACAGGACGGATACTTATATACAAATAAATACACATTGCCCTTTATTATTGTGTGGAGGATGCTAAAACATGTGTCGCTTTCAATTAAATAAATAGGCTTTATTTTTATTGCTTGTTCTCATCTGTGATGTTATTCTCACAAAGTGTTGACCGATATAACCTCCGACCTTTTTCAGGTGCGTCTTATCGTAATCGGGAATCTGTATGTAAATTTAAAACAGAACCCTTTATTTGGTCCACGAGGGTAACATGCTCTCGTTCCATCAGTCCTGACAAGGTATAAGTCTTGAGTAATTCGTAATCGTAACTCTCACTTCCATTATTTTGTCCTGTAGTCCTCAAATTCCATGAACAATGTTTCTGACAAAGGGGGGATAATTGCTGTTTTCTGGGTCGGAATCTATCCATCTATCACTTAGTGTTGGCTAGTTTTTTTTACCTTGAAGTCGTATTTTTTAGCTCCCTACATCAAGTGGCTTTGTGCCTTGTCTGGAGCGATTTCCATTAAAAAAAATATATTCTTAGTATTGCCCGTACTAAGGATTGAACCGTCAACCTCCAGAAAACTGTCACTCAGCACTGATTATTATACTCAAGAACCCGTCTCGGAACGGATAAAAGTGCTTAGTTATAATCAGTTCCAAGTGACAGTCTTCTGGAGGTTTTAGGTTCAATCCTCAGTATGGGCGATACTAAGAATACAATTACGAATTACTACCCGGTCATGGCTGACAGAACGAGAACAAGCAACCCCTGCGGATTAAATAAAGGGTTCCGTTCGAAATTTCATACAGATTCCCGAGTACGACAAGACGCACCTGAAGATCAGAAGTTACACAGCTGCACAGCTTCTAAATAAATTGGGCTTCTTGGCCTTTTGGCTAAGATCAAAGTGTAGTATCTTCTTGGCCTTTTGGCTAAGATCAAAGTGTAGTATCTGTTCCGATGGATACTGCACGCCTGTCCTGTGCAGTTCTAGGAGGTCCACCCTCCCAGGCTTTGCCTTCCCTCTTTGGGGAGGAGTAAGTTTATTGCTTACTGTCTGAGGCGCCCCTACCGGGGAATGCCGACGGGGCTGCCCAGGCAATTTTTAAATGGCCAGAGTGCTCACCTCTCGGGCGCTGGCTTTTCAAACCCCACTTTCTCGACCCGATCTTGGGTCCCATCTTACTTGTGGGAGTAAGATAAAACTGGCCTTGTGCCTAACTCCTGGGGAGGAGTAAATAAAACCCAGCTGCACAGCTCCCAATTTAGGATGACCCCCTAAACCTTCACCCTAATTCACAGTAGCCCCTTACGTCTACAGTGGAAACTTGCCTTGTTTGGAGTGAACTAAGTTGAAAAAATCTTTTTTTTTAAATAAATAAAAAAAAAAATCGGCCGTAGCTTTGTGAGAATAACATCCAAGATGAGAACAGTAGTCCGAAGAATACAAATTCTTAATCTTCATCTAAAAAATTCCGAAACATTTAGAAATAGATTGTGCACAGCATCGATTCAAATGAATAAATTTACACATCTTTTAATGATTTATTTATGTATGTATCTCTTTAAAACCGCTTTGTTTTATTTCTGGTCCCTGGAAAAATGTTTGGTCGCTGACCTCTTCTATGTCTAAAAGCCAATGTGACGACAGTTTGGACGCATATGGCTCCACACATTACTTTCGATTTAACTTGGACATGTAATAATGAAAGATATATATTATTCAACTCATCCAGACGATTCCCGCTAAACAGGCAATTTGATTATCAGCAATGTACAGCTTCCCATGTACGATTGGCGGCGTCTGTTTTCTGTGGCTTCTGTTTAGGTGTTAAACACACAAATTATAGATACACGTTGCATCATTATATATATATATATATATATATATATATATATATGGGAAGAGAAGGATGAAGGTAATCCGACGTGATGGTAAAATGAAAAAGGAAAACCAAAAACTGGATGTTTTTTTATGTGTACATCAACGTTTCGTCTTTATTTATAAGACTTCATCAGGATGATGATATAGGGAAAAGATATCATGCAAGCACGGATACATGTAGGGTAGACATGTTGGGAAGAAAAATAAAATAAAATGAAAACCTACTAAAACACAAGAGTTCACACCTTTTCCACGAGGCCAGAACATTGGGCATCAACCTCAAAAATAATAAAACAATACTGCCCAACACTATCGATAACATCACTAAATCCATCAAAAGATTCAATACACAACATACAACCAGAGTAAACAACAAACTCAACAAACTTATCCAAAACAGCAAATGGAAAACTCTAGGACGTCCGGAACTCATAAACAACCTCACCACCTATAAACTTTCTAACATAGAAACTGAAGCTCTCAGTTTCGGTTTAAAATTCGCCACTGGAATACACTCTAACACCACCACCAACACAGTTCTAAAAAATTACAGACACACTGACACAGATTTCACCAAAGGCTTCATTCAAGGCATAATCTCAACTACCACCACTCTCCCTAATGACCCCGTCTTACCCAAGAGATACATAGACACTCTTAAACACCTAGCTAACAACAACAACATACTCATATCACCATCTGACAAAGGAGGGGGCATAGTAATCATGGACAAAAATTCATATATCAAAAAAATATCTACTCTATTATCCGACGAAAACACATACACTAAAACTGACCAAAAAACTATAGATAAAAACATAGAACATTTTAACAAATCTTTCAAACACCTAATTAAGAACAACAAAAAATGGGCATCAAACATTGAGTATCACCCTATCATTCCCACATTATACGGGCTCCCCAAAACCCACAAACCTGACACCCCCATGCGTCCAATTGTATCAAGCATAGGTAGCACCACACACAAAATCGCACGGGCCATAGCTAACATCCTCACTCCACTAATGGGTACCATCAGTCCCTCCCACATAAAAAATTCAGGCGACCTTCTTAGCAGAATAAAAAACATCAACGTAGAAAATAAAAATATACACAGCCTAGATGTAACTTCGCTCTACACTAACGTACCTGTAAAAAAATGCCTACACTTACTTCACACACATATAAAGAAAACAAAAACCGACCTACCTTTTCCCCCCAACACTTTTATAGAAATAATTAGACTCATCACTGACATAACATATTTCCAATTTAACGAAGTATTCTACAAACAAAAATTTGGACTCCCCATGGGCAACCCCCTTAGCGGTGTATTGGCCTGCCTCTTTTTAGAATTCTTAGAATCCGGTCCTTTCAAATATAGACTACCTCCTAACATCGAATACTTTAGATACATAGATGATATTTTAATTTTCCTCCCCACAGACACACAAATCATTCATGTTAAGGATAAACTCAACACAGTAGAACCCTCCATAAAATTCACCCATGAGACTGAAATAAACGGCTCTATTCCCTTCCTTGATACTCTTATAATTAAGTCCAACAATAAACTAGAATTTAAGGTACACCGCAAAAACACTCACAAAAATGACTACATACATTTCTACTCCCACCATCATAGCAAGATCAAAACAGGTATAATTATAGGCTTCTTCCTACGCGCCCTTAGAATATGTAGCCCCCCACACATAGATGAAGAAATAAAATACATTTTTAATTCCCTAAAAACATTGCAATACCCCACACATTTCATATTAAATGCCAAGAAAAAAGCCTTCCAAATATTCTCCAGAAACACCACACAAAAAAATCAAACCCCTAACACCTCTCTCATAGACAGACCCCTTCTCCTACCCACGCATTCCAATAACACATCCATATGCAACACGCTCAACAAACTAGGCATTCCAATAGTACAAACCACTTCTCAATCCATAAAACAAACTTTAAACACATCCAGACATTTCCAAAAAACACCCACATCCCATGCCGGCTTATACACTGTCCCTTGCAATGATTGCCATCAATTCTACGTGGGAGAAACACAACGTGAATTAAAGAAACGATTAAATGAACATAAAAGGGATATAAAAAACAACAACCCTCTTAGTGCACTTTTCTCCCATGCTCTAGAATATGGTCATGCATTCAAATTTGAACAAGCCAAAATCACTAAACACATCCACAACAAATCTCGGCGAAGATTATTGGAAACTGCACTCATCACATCCTCCACTACTATCAAGCAGCGAAATGGTTTCTTTAACCTATCACCCTTAATAAGCAAGATCATCCTCACAGAACAAAGTCTTTTGCCTGATCATGGCTAACTTTTATTTTCATCTCTAACCTTATGACACTCTTCCATTCACCCACACCCTTCCCTTTTCTCCCTGAATCTTCTCTTATTTTTCCTCATTTTTTTCCCTCACATTTTTAATACTACAGTCCAAATAAACTTTCTCATGTTCCAAATATTTCAAATATATTCCTCACCCACCCTTTCAATCACCCCCCTCCCCCACCCACTCCAATCCCTCACTCATTGCTATCATTTTCCAAATATTTCAAATATTTCACACCCTATCACGACAAATCCTCCCTCTTCCCCCTCTCATCCATTTTCTCCCATACCTCTTCTTAAATTCCCTCATTTTCTTCAAACGCTCTCTAAGACTATAACTTTCGCCCATCCACCAAAATCACAGCCCCCCCTCCCTCTCTACCCATCCCCATTTCCCTGCATACACCCCACACACACAAACATTCCAACTCACTCTTCCCCTTCAATCTCGACCACAGCCATCTGGTCAAACACCCCCTCCCCCTCTTCCTCCAATCTCTCTCTGCCATCCATTTTACCCCTGCTCACCCCCCACCTCTTTCTCTCATCGCCAGCCACAGTAGTCCTTGCTCCCTCCACCCTTCCCCTTTTTTCTCCCACTCATTTTTCATTCTCTAACAAGTACGGACGTCCAGCTAGACGCTGCCATTATTTTTCATTTTATTTTATTTTTCTTCCCAACATGTCTACCCTACATGTATCCGTGCTTGCATGATATCTTTTCCCTATATCATCATCCTGATGAAGTCTTATAAATAAAGACGAAACGTTGATGTACACATAAAAAAACATCCAGTTTTTGGTTTTCCTTTTTCATTTTACCATATATATATATATATATATATATATATATATATATATATATATATATATATATATATATGTATGTATCTATATGTAATTATTTTTAGTCATAAAGACATGTACAAAAAGCCTCTACACTGGCATGTCGATGTTATCGATCAGTAGTTATTAGAAACTAAGATCTCATCATGCGGAAAAGTCTGACTTTTCACTGAGATGTATATATTGCAAAAGAATGAAAAAAGCTTATATATATAAGTTAGGTATGTGTATATGTTTATATATTTGTATGTATAGGGTTCACTCCTAAACTAATTAACTGATCATTATGAATATTAGAACACCTGCTAGGCGTAAGGGTGGATAATGAAGACTTTATTTAACTTCATGCAAAAAGGAACAAATAGGGGTGTCGAAGACTTTTGTAAAAGTTTAGATACCTCTGATGTGTGTAAAATTTTAATAGGTATTAAACATGAATTCCTAAATATTCTCTAAATTAAACATGAATTCCTAAATATTCTCCAAATTAAACATGAATTCCTAAATATTCTCTAAATTAAACATGAATTTCTAAATATTCCCCAAATTAAAAATGAATTCCTAAATATTCTCTAAATTAAACATGAATTCCTAAATATTCTCTAAATTAAACATGAATTCCTAAATATTCTCTAAATTAAACATGAATTCCTAAATATTCTCTAAATTAAACATGAATTCCTAAATATTCTCCAAATAAAACATGAATTCCTAAATATTCTCCAAATTAAACATGAATTCCTAAATATTCTCTAAATTAAACATGAATTCCTAAATATTCTCTAAATTAAACATGAATTCCTAAATATTCTCCAAATTAAACATGAATTTCTAAATATTCTCTAAATTAAACATGAATTCCTAAATATTCTCCAAATTAAACATGAATTCCTAAATATTCTCTAAATTAAACATGAATTCCTAAATATTCTCTAAATTAAACATGAATTCCTAAATATTCTCCAAATAAAACATGAATTTCTAAATATTCTCTAAATTAAACATGAATTCCTAAATATTCTCTAAATTAAACATGAATTCCTAAATATTCTCTAAATTAAACATGAATTCCTAAATATTCCCCAAATTAAACATGAATTTCTAAATATTCTCTAAATTAAACATGAATTCCTAAATGTTCTCTAAATTAAACATGAATTCCTAAATATTCTCTAAATTAAACATGAATTCCTAAATATTCTCTAAATTAAACATGAATTCCTAAATATTCTCCAAATAAAACATGAATTCCTAAATATTCTCCAAATTAAACATGAATTCCTAAATATTCTCCAAATAAAACATGAATTTCTAAATATTCTCCAAATTAAACATGAATTTCTAAATAGTCTCCAAATTAAACATGAATTCCTAAATATTCTCCAAATTAAACATGAATTTCTAAATATTCTCCAAATTAAACATGAATTCCTAAATATTCTCCAAATTAAACATGAATTTCTAAATATTCTCCAAATTAAACATGAATTCCTAAATATTCTCCGAATTAAATATGAATTCCTAAATATTCTCCAAATTAAACATGAATTCCTAAATATTCTCCAAATTTCAGTTTCTTAGAAGTATTTTAAAGAAGTTTTAGAGGGTATAATGTGGACACAACCTTCAATTTTAAAATACTTCAGCTTTGCATTAAATTTTATCTGCTGACTTTATTATTACACATTGGTCTTTATTATAGACTGAAGGATAATATATAGATATATATATATATATATATATATATATATATATATATATATATATATATATATGTGTGTGTGTGTGTGTGTGTGTGTGTATGTTTTGAAGGTTTACCAAAACTTTTGTTTCACAAAATCATTCATCACAACAAAAGAGTTTTTTCCTTTCAAAGTTTATTCATTTATCAGATTTTTCAAAGTTAAAAAGTTTTGGAAAGGAAAAAAGTCTTTTGTTATGATGAATGATTTCGTGAACGAAATGTTTCGGTAAACCTAAAAAAAACACATATAAATGCTCTGTACTCTGTAATCAAATATCATCGAGCTTATTTTTATTGGACTAATCCCGGTTTTCACTGAATAAACTATCTCTTAAGTGAAAAATCTAAATCTATATATATATATATATATATATATCTCAAAAGAGTAGAGGGTTTCTTTCTGGATTTCTTTTAGACGGCAGGGTTTTTTGGAAGGACCCTTTTTAGGGTTCCAGCCGATTTTAGAAAACATTTTAAAGAAAACAGTTTTTTTGTAATACTCAAATGTGAGAGAGCAAGAGAAAAACAAACAAAATAATGAATTCGAAAGCATAAGTTCAGAAAAAAAGATTTTTCATATATGTTAAAAATGGAATTCTACATAGATAGGTAAAACAGAATAGGTGTTCATGTTTTTAGAGTCTTTGCCGAACAAGGGGATTCATTAGCTAAGATATCGCGGAAGTCTGACTCGATAATTTAATGGCCGTGAATTATCCCCGGTCTGAAAATAAAAATCGTAATCGAAACTTCCCCACTCAGTTATAAAATTTACATTTGATTAAAAGTTATTATTAAAAGTAATGTTCATTCGATGCATATCGTTTTCTTTGTAGAAAAGTTCAGTGAAAAATGTTCTGAGCGTTAAAATAAAAAACGTTTCTACATTTGTTTACAATCAGCAGACGATAATGTGAAAGAGTTTATGTATTGCGTATTTACGTGCGTTAATGTAAGATTGCCTATGTGTGCGTGAGTGGAGAAATGCATTTTTTGCTTTCCCAAAACCTGACAAAGAAGTGAGTGAAGTTGGCGAAAGGTCGATGTTAGCCATGTCGTGGATTTCAGCTTAACATGTTAGTTGGAGGAAAAACCTGGCTTTTTATTTACTCTGGATGGATCAAAAAAGCAAATTTGATAAATTCAGAGAAATGCATCTGATTAACTTAAATGTTTTTATTTGTTTTTATTCATTCAGGCGTGTGCATGCGTCGAGCCATATGCGCAGAAACAAGTTTAAGCATTCTCATTTTGGGCACCGAAGTGTGAACTTCGTCGCTACAGGGTGTCTGACTTGCTATTTGCTTTCTCGCTTCCCCCTCAGCACTTTAAATTCTTTCGTCTGGCATGTTTACCTTTTCTACTCACTCTCTTGGCCTTTTGGCTAAGATCAAATTGTAGTATACGTTCCGATGGATACTGCGCCCCATAGACTGGTATTGTCTTGGTCTTCGGGGCTTGATTTACGCCGGTCTATGGGTCTGTCCTGTGCAGTTCTAGGAGGTCGACCCTCCCAGGCTTCGCCTCCTCTCTTTGGGAAGGAGTAAGTTTATAGCTTACTGCCTGGGGCGCCCCTGCCGGGGAATGCCGACGGGACTGCCCAGGCAATTTTTAAACCCCACTTTCCCGATCCGACCTTAGGTCACATCTTACTTGTGGGAGTAAGATAAAAACTGGCCTTGTGCCTAACTCCTGGAGAGGAGTAAATCAATACTCACCAATGTTTTCGTGACATGGTGTAAGTACATATACAGGATGCAGTAACGTCGTTCTTTTTTATTTCTGTTTTTTTTTTTAATGCCTAAATGTTTACGATGCGGGATAAGTAACACTGTTTAATTTTTAAACTTTACTGAACAAAAATGTCTTACAGTAGACGGAGAAATTTATCTGATATATTTGAGGAAAAGTAAAATGTTTAATAAAAATTGTTTGCTACCAATCATTTTTCTAAAATTAGAATAAAAAGGGCGCTATTTACGCTTCATCCTGTATTTCTCTCTCTCTCTCTCATATATATATATATATATATATATATATATATATATATATATATATATATATATATATATATAAAGTAATCCAAGAAAAGATATAAGCGTCAACTAATATCTTATAATTAGTGAAACATCCGAATAAAAACTGAAGCTCAATATACTGGATAGAGCATTAATATTATAATATAAAATGAGGTAATAAAATAAGGTGTCAATCAAATTTTATTAGAATTCAAAGTTCAAGCAAAGTATTATATTATATTATAATATATATATATATATATATATATATATATATATATATATATATATATATATATATTTAGGCAGCATATTTTCATTTAGGCAAACATTATTAAATGACACAGAGTGGTTTTGTTTGATGCGACTTTTAAAAAAAATTTATTTATTTATTTCATATCAAAAATTTAAAAATACTCGAAGCCCTCTACATAAAAACAAACCTCCCACAATTAATAATGTCAATTATGAAACTAGTCGCAACATTTTAAAGTGTCTAGCATAATAATTAACATCACCAAATTATTAGCCATTAGGTAGTTATGCGTTTGAATTGTATGCACTTTCTTTAACGTCATCAATTTCTTAACGGTTTAAACAGTCAAACTTTTAAATCTCCCATATGTGTAGAACGCCATCACGCTCTCATGTACATTTCAACTTTACAGACGCTTTTTCAAGTTATAAACTACTTGCCGTTATAATTCAAAAATGAGCACAACAGAAAAGTCATAATTTGTAAAGACACTAAAACTAATACCGCCTGAAGATGATTTGACGATTCAAATCGAAAGTACTTGCAAAAAAGAAAAAAGAGAATGGAACAAGAAACCCATGGATCATATTTACATCAATTTGACCGAAACATTAGATGGACAATTCGGAAAATTGAAAAAAAAAGAAAAAAAAGTCGCATCAAACAAAACCACTCTGTGTTATTTAATAATGTTTGCCTAAATATATATATATATATATATATATATATATATATATATATGTCATTTGCCTTTTTTGGTCCAGGAAGTATTTCAATAATGGCCAGTTTTTCTCCTTTCCATTCCTTTTAAGTGCGTTTGGATTTACTTATAATTTTGAACACTTTCTCCACACTGCTCCTACGCAAATATTTATCTCGTTCTACAATTCATAGGACTTCCTTTCAACGGAAATTTACCGCATATCTTTTTTACGAAACCTTTCTTTTTTTTCACTGCGTTTTTCAATAATATTTTTCATATTTTTCAAATATTTGAACTTTGGTTTTTTCGAAAGCCAACTTATCCATCTGTATTTCTCCTCTGATGATAAGATCTCGATCTTTGAAAAGCCTTGGCTTAAGGAAAGAATAATAAACACTAGTTTATTACTGAATACACCTTGCATCGAACAATTGAAATTTGAAATAAATTTGGACAATAGTCGCATATTTATCACTCTTTTTTCTTCTCTCTCTCTCTCTCTCTCTCTCTCTCTCTCTATATATATATATATATATATATATATATATATATATATTGGTCTTTATTATAGACTAAAGGATAACACACACACATACATACATATATATATAGAGAGAGATTCTCTCCAAATATGATCTGAGGTTAAGATCGGATTCTAACTCTGCCTGATGAGATCTCAGTTTATAGTAACTGTTGATCGATAACATCGACATGCCAGTGTCGCAGATTTTGTACATGTCTGTGTAAATAAAATTATCATATATATATATATACATATACTAAAAGATTTTGAATTACCTAATAGACACCATCTTCGAGTGTCTAAGGTCTCTCTGTATAAGAGTTTGTCGGGGAAAACCTGACATTAGCATACTTCACCCTACAAGTAAACCCTGACACAAATATTCAAAATAACATTCGAAGCCCAAATAAGATCCCCTCGACACGGCTATACAAAATATGGTGCACCTTCTCTAAGTAATGTTACCTCAAGTAACAGAACTTAGCTTGATACTCCACCAGACTAGATGAATTCTTGTCTTTGAATCCGGTAAGACCAAGAGACAAGAAAGATATAGTTAACGGGTCAATTGGGGAGAGGAAAATGAATGTTCTTAACATCTTTACTAACTCAACGTTAGACAGGTAAACGAGAACTTTAATGGAATATTCGCATATCTATATATATATCTCATATAGAGATCAAGTATGAGCCCCTTGATTTCTGAGAACTTTGAAGTAAAATGAAACATAAAAGAATACCGATCCTTAAGCAAAAGTTTGCACCACTTTTATGTCTCCTTATAAACATTAAAAGCAATATATAAATGCTACTAAACCTCACGTCTAGAATCCTTATTCCAAATTTGATCAAAATAAATTACATGATTTTGATATTAAAAAAATGTCTAAAATTTTAAGCTTCAGCTGAACGGATCTTATGAAGCAATTGAATTTCAGTCACTCTTACTTAATTGGAGTCTAATGAGTATAATAACATTTAATGCAAATCTGAAATATTTGAATTGTCAGATGGGAGGTTGTGCTTATATTATACCCCCTAGAACCCCATTAAAGTACTCCGAAGAAACTGAAATTTGGGGGTTATTTATCAATTGATATCTGATACCTATTATTAAAATCTCGTAAAAATCGGAGTTATTTTAATTTTATACAAAGAGATGCCATCTCCTTATATAGTATTATATTAATTGTCAGAGTGGTTCTTGGCATATTCCAAAGACGCGACCAACGTAAATACTACGCCAAACCAGAAGCCACGCTACATATTGGTGACCTCGACGTTCGAAAACCATATCTACACCTCTTTGTCCAATTCAAGTAGTTTACTAACGCTAGGATTTCCTTATTTACTCTATTTGGATAGTTATTTTAATTTTCACAAACAGATGCCATCCCCTCTTGCAAAAAACTAAATTAAACTAAATATAGCTCACATTACGCCTAACAACTGTGTTCTAAAATAAACTAATTAATTAATCATTAATTAAGAGTGTATCCTTCATATTCAAATTTATAAACAGATACCCGACTTTATATGGAGATTAAAAGGTCGTAATTCTGTCAATGTTAATCGATTCTTTAATATAAACATGATATAGCTTAGAAACGTGAGTGGCAATTATAATGAAAGGCAATTATTTTGCTAATGCGATTTGTTTCTTGAGCGGAACACAAACAAGATTAAAGATTAAAGAAAAGATAACTGCTCAAGTTAATTGTCATCTAATTGGGTTAGCAAGGCCCAACTTGACACGCCTCATCCATCATTCAATTTTGACGTGAGGCTCATCTACTCCAGACTAATAATTCAAACGGATGTCAACCAGACGCGAGTGGACAGTCAATTCTGGACGAGATCCAGTCATCAACCCCATCACAAAGTACACAGGCAGACGATCTAGTTCAATTTGAACGGCAGGATTAAAAAATAAATAAAGAGAGAGAGAGAGAGAGAGAGAGAGATGAATCAGTTTTTAAAAAAATCTTTTATGAAATCTCTAACCCGTTCAGTTATCATACCGGTATTTACTGTTTGGTCTCCCGATTTATAAAATCGGGGGACTTATGTTTTGAGGCATGTCCGTCCGTCCGTCCGTCCGTCCGTCCGGATTTTTCTCCGCAACCATCCATTGAATTTCTCTGAAATTTTGCATGAAGTTGTAACTTTGGTCAGGTTAGAAAGTGACATTCTCCCAGGGGGTCAAAAGGCCCCGAAATGGCAAAAAATTACATTTTTTGCCCCATAACTTTTCATCAATCCATTGAATTTCTCTGAAACTTGGCCAAAATGTGGAGGCAATCACATGTTAATCACCTTTAAGCAGACTTTTTTTTCTAATCACTCACTAATGAGCAGTAGTCTTCAAAATTTATCCAATCACATGTTTATCACATTTAAGCAGACGTTTTTTTTTCATCTACTCACTAATGAGCAGTAGTCTTCAAAATTTATCCAATCACATGTTTATCACATTTAAGCAGACGTTTTTTTCAATCACTCACTAATGAGCAGTATTCTTCAAAATTTATCCAATCACATGTTTATCACATTTAAGCAGACGTTTTTTTCATCTACTCACTAATGAGCAGTATTCTTCAAAATTTATCCAATCACATGTTTATCACATTTAAGCAGACGTTTTTTTTCAATCACTCACTAATGAGCAGTATTCTTCAAAATTTATCCAATCACATGTTTATTACATTTAAGCAGACGTTTTTTTTCAATCACTCACTAATGAGCAGTATTCTACAAAATTTATCCAATCACATGTTTATTACATTTAAGCAGACGTTTTTTTTCAATCACTCACTAATGAGCAGTATTCTTCAAAATTTATCCAATCACATGTTTATCACATTTAAGCAGACGTTTTTTTTCAATCACTCACTAATGAGCAGTATTCTTCAAAATTTATCCAATCACATGTTTATCACATTTAAGCAGACGTTTTTTTTCAATCACTCACTAATGAGCAGTAGTCTTCAAAATTTATCTAATCACATGTTTATCACATTTAAGCAGACGTTTTTTTTCAATCACTCACTAATGAGCAGTATTCTACAAAATTTATCCAATCACATGTTTATTACATTTAAGCAGACGTTTTTTTTCTAATCACTCACTAATGAGCAGTATTCTTCAAAATTTATCCAATCACATGTTTATCACATTTAAGCAGACGTTTTTTTCAATCACTCACTAATGAGCAGTATTCTTCAAAATTTATCCAATCACATGTTTATCACATTTAAGCAGACGTTTTTTTCAATCACTCACTAATGAGCAGTATTCTTCAAAAGTTATCCAATCACATGTTTATCACATTTAAGCAGACGTTTTTTTCATCTACTCACTAATGAGCAGTAGTCTTCAAAATTTATCCAATCACATGTTTATCACATTTAAGCAGACGTTTTTTTTCAATCACTCACTAATGAGCAGTATTCTTCAAAATTTATCCAATCACATGTTTATTACATTTAAGCAGACGTTTTTTTTCAATCACTCACTAATGAGCAGTATTCTACAAAATTTATCCAATCACATGTTTATTACATTTAAGCAGACGTTTTTTTTCAATCACTCACTAATGAGCAGTAGTCTTCAAAATTTATCCACTCACATGTTTATTACATTTAAGCAGACGTTTTTTTCATCTACTCACTAATGAGCAGTATTCTTCAAAATTTATCCAATCACATGTTTATCACATTTAAGCAGACGTTTTTTTTTCAATCACTCACTAATGAGCAGTATTCTTCAAAATTTATCCAATCACATGTTTATCACATTTAAGCAGACGTTTTTTTTCAATCACTCACTAATGAGCAGTATTCTTCAAAATTTATCCAATCACATGTTTATCACATTTAAGCAGACGTTTTTTTCATCTACTCACTAATGAGCAGTATTCTTCAAAATTTATCCAATCACATGTTTATCACATTTAAGCAGACGTTTTTTTTCAATCACTCACTAATGAGCAGTATTCTTCAAAATTTATCCAATCACATGTTTATTACATTTAAGCAGACGTTTTTTTTCAATCACTCACTAATGAGCAGTATTCTTCAAAATTTATCCAATCACATGTTTATCACATTTAAGCAGACGTTTTTTTTCAATCACTCACTAATGAGCAGTAGTCTTCAAAATTTATCCAATCACATGTTTATCACATTTAAGCAGACGTTTTTTTTCAATCACTCACTAATGAGCAGTATTCTACAAAATTAATCCAATCACATGTTTATTACATTTAAGCAGACGTTTTTTTTCTAATCACTCACTAATGAGCAGTAGTTTTCAAAATTTATCCAATCACATGTTTATCACATTTAAGCAGACGTTTTTTTTCAATCACTCACTAATGAGCAGTAGTCTTCAAAATTTATCCAATCACATGTTTATCACATTTAAGCAGACGTTTTTTTTCAATCACTCACTAATGAGCACTATTCTACAAAATTTATCCAATCACATGTTTATTACATTTAAGCAGACGTTTTTTTTCAATCACTCACTAATGAGCAGTATTCTTCAAAATTTATCCAATCACATGTTTATCACATTTAAGCAGACGTTTTTTTTCAATCACTCACTAATGAGCAGTATTCTTCAAAATTTATCCAATCACATGTTTATCACATTTAAGCAGACGTTTTTTTTCAATCACTCACTAATGAGCAGTATTCTTCAAAATTTATCCAATCACATGTTTATCACATTTAAGCAGACGTTTTTTTTCAATCACTCACTAATGAGCAGTATTCTTCAAAAGTTATCCAATCACATGTTTATCACATTTAAGCAGACGTTTTTTTCATCTACTCACTAATGAGCAGTAGTCTTCAAAATTTATCCAATCACATGTTTATTACATTTAAGCAGACGTTTTTTTTCAATCACTCACTAATGAGCAGTATTCTACAAAATTTATCCAATCACATGTTTATTACATTTAAGCAGACGTTTTTTTTTCAATCACTCACTAATGAGCAGTATTCTTCAAAATTTATCCAATCACATGTTTATTACATTTAAGCAGACGTTTTTTTTCAATCACTCACTAATGAGCAGTATTCTTCAAAATTTATCCAATCACATGTTTATCACATTTAAGCAGACGTTTTTTTTCAATCACTCACTAATGAGCAGTAGTCTTCAAAATTTATCCAATCACATGTTTATTACATTTAAGCAGACGTTTTATTTCAATCACTCACTAATGAGCAGTAAGCAAAAAATGACCGATGTCTCCTACGTGTAAGTATACAAATTTGAAATTTTATTAAAATAAAAACAACACGCCTCCAAAAATACCCGGTTTTATTTGTATCGGATTAGGATTTTCTCAACCTCGCCGTATACACGTCTTTCGGCCATTTCCGCCCAGCACTGATTTCACACCTTATATGAACATTTCTGTCGAGATGCCAACGTAAGCAGACGTATATTTCCTGGTTCGCCTATCGCCTCTCACTATGACTCTCGACGCGTGGCGAGATCGAAGACATGAATTAAGTTCCTTTTCTATGGTACATGCCTGCCGTCCGAACCAACCTGCCTTATATTCTTGTGTTCCTGTGTTGATAAAACTGGTAATTAAAGCTAATATAAACTGTAGAAGAGATGTTTGTCTTTTAATTGGAAGTCTGGTGACACTTTTTCTTCCTTATCTAAAACAAGCCCAGTCAGATGAATACAGACGCAGATGCGCTATTACGAAATGGCCATCTCTAACAAGCATCTAGACACCCTTGACTCTACATAGTTTTAGTCAGCGTGTCATTTTTTTAAACAATTGGTGGCAATATTAAGCGGTAAATTTACTGGAGGGAGAGGAAAGCGAAACAATTAACTATGGTAAAAAAATAAATCTTTAGTAATTAAAATCTTCCAACTCAAAAAAGGAGTTTCATTATCTTTTATGATAAAAAGCGATTACTTTGTTTTCTTAACCGACTAAAGTAACCGTTAAATTAGCTAATTTTCTTTGGAAAAAAAGCTTTCGACAATATATTCTTTAGTTTCGGATTTTTTTAGATGAAGATTGATTAGTTATTGAAGTGATCTGAGTAGTGTGTAAATTTAAATATGTGAACGTGAGTTAATAAATAAATATATGAAAATAAATTTGAATGAGAAAACTTAGTATGGTCAAGAATTAATTATTCCCTGGCTTTTTAAAATTGAAAGAAGAGGGTTTACTGATTAATTTGAACATTTATGTTGGAGCTTGATACGACAACGTCTTTCTAAAATGTCTGTCTCTGTTGGAAGCCGCAAGGGAAATTACTCTGCAAATGAACGCAAGGGAAGCAACTTTGACAGTTTATCTCTCTTTAATATGTCTATTTTGAATGCCTCATTATTTTCCTATGTAGAAATGCTTCTACCTAAGAGTTTTTTTTATTCAGACTATTATTCTCATCTTGGTTGCTATATTCATAAGGTTTTAGCAGATCTTATAGAATTCGAGAAACCTTGACGGAATTCAGTTCGAAATTCCGTGCAGGTTCCCGAGTTTAAAAAGATTCACCTGAAGAGGGTTGGAAATTACATCGGTTCTGAATATAACAATCACGGTGAGAATAGTAGTCTGAATAATCCAATGACAAAAAATATACAGTTTACTCGTTCGACTTAGTAGGTAACGTTTTCATAGTATATTGATGCTTTGATTTCCATCTTTAATAAGAGTTGCACATATTCTGTGCTGGTTGTTGTGGGAACGAATAAACATGTTTCATTTCCTTGCGGGTTCGAGCAAAGCTTGGATAGTGATTGACGTTAATGGACACCCTTGGCCTTTTGGCTAAGATCAAAGTGTAGTATATGTTCCGATGGATACTGCACGCCTGTCCTGTGCAGTTCTAGGAGGTCCACCCTCCCAGGCTTTACCTCCCCTCTTTGGGGAGGAGTAAGTTTATTGCTTACTGTCTGAGGCGCCCCTACCGGGGAATGCCGACGGGGCTGCCCAGGCAATTTTTAATGGCCAGAGTGCTCACCTCTCGAGCGCTGGCTTTTCAAACCCCACTTTCTCGACCCGATCTTGGGTCACATCTTACTTGTAGGAGTAAGATAAAACTGGCCTTGTGCCTAACTCCTGGGAGGAGTAAATAAAATACCTTTCTCGGCCTTTTGGGCAAGATCAAAGTGTAGTATCTGTTCCGATGGATACTGCACCCCATAGACTGGTATTGTCTTGGCCTTCGGGGCTTCATTTACTCCGGTCTATGGGACAGTCCTGTGCAGTTCTAGGAGGTCCACCCTCCCAGGCTTTGCCTCCCCTCTTTGGGGAGGAGTAAGTTTATTACTTACTGCCTGAGGCGCCCCTACCGGGGAATGCCGACGGGGCTGCCCAGGCAATTTTTAATGGCCAGAGTGCTCACCTCCTCGGGCGCTGGCTTTTCAAGCCCCACTTTCCCGACCCAACCTTGGGTCACATCTTATCTGTGGGAGTAAGATAAAACTGGCCTTATGCCTAACCTCCTGGAGAGGAGGTAAATAAATACTCATGTGACGTTACAGTCGACCAATTCTTTTCGCCATTGTAAACAGCTGACCAGCATTGTTGTTGACAGAAACGGCTGTAGTCTTATTGACACGTTGCAGGTAGTTGGCTCAATCAGTAGTGGTAGTTGTCGTAGTGATGTTCATCTTTTTCTTTTTTCTTCTTTCAATTTAAAAAAAACATCATCATCTTAATCATTGCATTTACCGTCTGTTTTACACACTGACATGTGTTGGACGGCTTTTAGAAATTGTCTATCAAACTAACGTTTATTTATCCCTCTTTCTTTGAAGTCCATTCTAATCAGTTCTTCCCATGTTTTCCTTGGCCTTACCATGTGAAACGAACCTGCTACCTCAACTGTTCTACATCTTACTTCATTAATTGCTCTTTGCTGCATCTTATATATATATATTTTATTCATTTAGTTTTTTTTTTCACACCAAGTTCATCAAAATGATTGCATCCTTCTGGCCAGCACATCTAAGGGCGATGAAAGAACCTCGAAAATGCGGTGGAACACCAAAGACGGCAGGATCTATCCGACTTCTTTACCACGTCTACTTCCTGCCATGATGCAACTTTATGTACACGTTAGCTTAACCCCTAACGTCACCCTCTAATGGAAAATTTCATTTGTCTTACTTAATCTAACCTTATGTGGAAAATTCTGTTTTTAACACACCAACGACCAAACCTACACCCCATCTGTTAACCGCTCCCCATACGTGCCAAAGAAGAGAGCGACCCCTCTTTCTTCACGTGTGACGTCACGGTCACACGTTCCCTATCGAAATCTCGAGTTCCTACATTCCTCATGTAACGTTGGTTTTAATTGCTGCAAATCATTTTTCTTTACGATGATAATTACTCTATTAGCTAATTTAAACCAACGCACTTGCAAAGTGTGTGGCAATGTCTAATTTCTAATTCGAACATGCAAGACTTCTTTACGTGATTACGAAATTTTACAAATGTTCTCTTTTATGTTTTCACTGTGTGAGTAGACATTTTTTTTTCAAGGCGGCATTTCTCACCTCCACCATCCCGCCTTTCCTATAGCAGCAATATGTAGGCACAGAATTGGATGGTAGGGAAAAACGGCTCACCTCTGGTCGGGTACAAACGTACTTGTAATGAATGGGTATCCAAAGGATTTCAGTACTTAGGGAGCCAGTCCCGAGTATTGACGGATAATCCAGAGTCAGTCCCGGAAATGGCCGAAGCAGTTTACGATTTGGAAGCCGAAAAGATGTAAAAAAAAAAAAAAAAGAAAGCCGACACTAAGCATGTGACGGTTAATATTCGGGTTAGGGTTAACAATTTCTCTAGCCCCTTCAAAGATGAGGTGAAAAAAAAAAATTCATCGCAAAAAATAATAAAATGAGTACTGAAATTCTCTGGATACCCATTCATTATAAGTAGCGGTACAAAAATAGACAAGAATAGCTTCGTCAGCATTCCTCGTTAGGGGCGCCTTGGGCGATCAGCAATAGACCAACGTACACTCTATATGGAGGAGTGTAATGGCATGGAGGCCTCACCTCCAAGAGCGAGGTAGACTATACACCTTTCCGACGGAAAAGGGGCTGGTGGTTCAAGTAAGCCCCTAGGTTGCCAGAATGATGCAAAGAACGGACTTCAACTAGTATAACAACTGGCCGGAACCATTGGTAAGTTAATATGATAAACAAATCTGACTTAAAAATATAAATCCCTTAGTGAAATCAACTAGTTTCTTTTTCAGTAACACCAAAATGAACACACTGTTTTAGATTGATTAATCTCCGGTTTGGTTTCTCGGCCTTTTGGTCAAGATCAAAGTGTAGTATCTGTTCTGATGGATACTGCACTCCATCGACTGGTATCGTCTTGACCTTCGGGGCTTGATTTACGCCGGTCTATGGGTCTGTCCTGTGCAGTTCTAGGAAGTCCACACTCCCAGGCTTTGCCTCCCCTCTTTGGGGAGGAGTAAGTTTATTGCTTACTGCCTGGGGCGCCCCAACCGGGGAATGCCGACGGGGCTGCCCAGGCAATTTTTAATGGCCAGAGTGCTCACCTCCTCGGGCGCTGGCTTTTCAAGCCCCACTTTCCCGACCCGACCTTGGGTCACATCTTACCTTGTGGGAGTAAGATAAAACTGGCCTTGTGCCTAACCTCCCAACGAGGAGGTGAATAAAAATCACCGGTTTGGTTGTTTTGTTTTACGGTATATCATCCCTTTTCGGGTTATTAAATGCCGAATCCGGTCATTTTGGAAAAAGTTTTTAATGCTGCAAGTTCTTTATATGTTTAAGTATTTATTCATGGTGTTTGGTTTGGTTGTTTTGTAGAGGAAAATTGTTTTTGTTTTTTGGCTTTGTAGTACATGAATTTTGCAAAGGGAAAGGAAAAAACAATAACATCAATGTTTGGTGCATTTTTGGTCAGGAAGCCGGTATCTCTCAGACAGCCCGATTTGGTAGCACTAGATAACATCGATAGGGCAAGGGAAGGTTGTAATAATTAAGCAATAACAGCGTGAACTGAAAAGAATGAAGTTGTTGAACCACTCTCACACATACAAACATATTTAGCAAAAATATACCCGAAGGAAATACCAGAGCACATTGTCAGCGAAGTTGTACAGCACGTCATTGAAGTTTTCGGGTCTTTCACATCATACCACTTCTCTGCTGTGATCCTATCGATATAAATCGGATATCGATATGTGAAGCTGAAGAGTATTTTATATCCATTTACGTTTTAGCGACCACGTGTTCGTGTATATCTCCCCCCCCCCCACCCGTACACAAGGTTTTATTTACTCCTCCCCAGGAGTTAGGCACAAGGCCAGTTTTATCTTACTCACACAAGTAAGATGTGACCCAAGATCGGGCCAGGAAAGTGGGGTTTGAAAAGCCAGCGCCCGAGAGGTGAGCACTCTGGCCATTAAAAATTGCCTGGGCAGCCCCGTCGGCATTCCCCGGTAGGGGCGCCTCAGACAGTAAGCAATAAACTTACGCCTCCCCAAAGAGGGGAGGCAAAGCCTGGGAGGGTGGACCTCATAGAACTGCACAGGACAGACCCATAACCCGGCGTAAATCAAGTCCCGAAGGCCAAGACAATACCAGTCTATGGGGTGCAGTATCCATCGGAACAGATACTACACTTTGATCTTAGCCAAAAGGCCGGTATTTAACGCCTACCCACAATAGGAGTATGTGACACAAGGTCGGAAAGTGGGATTTGAAAAGCCAGCACCCGAGAAGGTGAGCGCTCTGGCCATTAAAAATTGCCTGGGCAGCCCCGTCGGCATTCCCCGGTAGGAGCGCCTCAGGCAGTAAGCAATTAACTTACTCTTCCCCAAAGAGGGGAGGTAGAGATCAGACCCATAGACCGGCGGAAATCAAGTCCCGAAGGCCAAGACAATACCGATCTATGAAGTGCAGTATCCATCGGAACAGATACTACACTTTGATCTTAGCCAAAAGGCCAAGAAGGTCGCGATTTTATGTGTTATCTTATCGTGGACAACACACAGGAGTGTCGACGGAAGTGATAAACAGATCGTAGAAAAATAACAGTTGAATCTACATACACATCTATTCATTTTTTAAATTGTTCTCATCTTTCCGTTTTTGCTGGAGATGGGGAATTCACCGGCTATTTCAGAC
Source organism: Sepiola atlantica (assembly GCA_963556195.1). Classification (NCBI taxonomy): domain Eukaryota; kingdom Metazoa; phylum Mollusca; class Cephalopoda; order Sepiida; family Sepiolidae; genus Sepiola; species Sepiola atlantica. The sequence continues at coordinate 15,313,413 of OY744528.1, read as the reverse complement.
ACTCCAGCCTAGAGATCTTTTAAAGATTCTAACCATCCCTTTAAGTGCAATTGTTTGTATTTCTCTTGCACTTGGTTCACCGGGTATACTCGCTAGATAGCTTTTGAAATTCTTTTTCATTAGTCCTGTTTCTCCTATAATTACTGGTATGATGGAGATCTTCCTCAGATTCCAGTTTCTTTTCATGTCGTACATAAGACCTTGCTATTTCGTAATCTTTTCCCTTTCGGCTCTGTTTAATCCTGCATCATTAGGGACACTGACTTCAACTAGGTTTGCTACTTTCTCCCTTTTGGTCCCATATTACGATGTCAGGTGTAACAGCTCCGTTTTCTAGATATGTAGCTGTAGGGATTGCATAGTTATAGTGGATGGTGTATAACTTATTTCCAACTGTTCTTTCTTGTATATGCTCCCAGGACTTGCTGCTGCTTGGTGAACCGAGTGCAAGAGAAATACAAACAATTGCACTTAAAAGGACGGTTAGAATCTTAAAAAAGATCTCTCGGCTGAAGTGTCTGAAATAGCCGGTGAATGTCTGGCATCCGGTAAGATACCCCATCCACAGCAAAAACAAAAGGTAAGCAAATTAAAAAATATATATGTATGTATATATAAGGATGTTTGTGAGTTTGCATGAAATAGTGAAAACCTATAAAAAAGAAACGTGAATAAAATGCATTGTTTTTGTTGTATATTTATACAATTTCACTTATTCTACTTTTCCATAGTTTTTTCTATAAGGTCTCCCGGAGTTCATTTGTTTTACAAAAGCAACCGATTCAGTAGCAAATCTAAAGCAGCCAATCATTTTTAAATCTTGAGAATATTTTTAAAACTAATTCAATTACCGATAATTCTTTTCTAATTGTAAAGATTTTTTAATCCTTCTGAAATAAATAAATAAATAAATAATTTTTTT
>OY744528.1:15287491-15302491 GCA_963556195.1 Sepiola atlantica | reverse complement strand
GAAAACCAAAAAAAATGGATGTTGTTTATGTGTACATCAACGTTTCGTCTTTATTTATAAGACTTCATCAGGATACCCCCCTTCTTAAATCCCCTCATTTTCTCAAAACCCTCTCTAAGACCATAACTTTCGCCATCCACCAAAATCACATCCCCCCTCTTTCTCTACTCTTCCTCCATTTCTCTGCATACACCACCTCCACACACACAAACATTCCAACTTACTTTTTCCCCTTCAGTCTTGACCGCAGCCATCTGTTCAAATACCTCCTTCCTCCCTCTCCTCCACTCCCTCACTGCCATCCACATTATTCCTGCTCATCCCCCCACCTCTTTCTCTTACTACCAGCCACAGTAGTCCTTGCTCACCCCATCTTTCCACTTCTTCCCCACTCATTTTCATAAACATTCATTTTTCACTCCTCACCAAGTACGGACGTCCACCCAGTAGTGGCCATTATTTTATTTTCTTCCTTTTTCCCAATATGTCAACCCTACATGTGTTTGTACTTGCATGACATTTTTCTGTATATTATCATCCTGATGAAGTCTTATAAATAAAGACGAAACGTTGATGTACACATAAAAAAACATCCATTTTTTTGGTTTTCCTTTTTCATTTTCCCATATATATATATATATATATATATATATATATATATATATATATATATATATATATATATATAGCTGTGTATACCCGGCGTTGCCTGGAGCTTTTTATATCCATTTTTGTTTCACCTTTGTGTATTTTGAAACTATGCAATTTGTTTCGTTTAACTGGCATTAGGATTAGGTTAGGGTTAAATTTATTTATTACGATATCGTTTGATCATTAAATTATTAATTGAACCAAATTCTTACAAAATTTTAACTAATTCTGTTAAAATAATGTTTTCATTTTTATTTATAAAATTATTGGATGTAAATGGCTTCCAAAATTTTTTATCTTTTAATGCGTGACGGTTTGCTAACAGTTTCCAAAGGTCACAAAGTTATCCATTTTCCAACTATTAATGGCTGACTTGTTTACGAAGAAATGGAATTATATTATGGGGGATTTAATTTTGTTATTAAATATTTTTAAGTAGAATGTTTTAAAAGTCTGTTTTAATATTTTATGCCATTCTTGTTTTCCGTAGTAATAGAAGAAACAAACGTAAGTCAGGTAGAAGCGAGAAACACACGCGATACGTGGTCACACAATTTTATGAACATAGAGATTTCATTCATATGTCGCCATGTCACGCATCAATTGTTTTCATTTTGAATTCCTATGCGCCACACAAAAGTGTACCCTTTTTTTAGTATCTTGAAGTAACGTAATATGCGCATATTAGTTCAATAGATAAGTTAATATTTATCTAAAACAAATATAATTGGTTACCTGAAATCTGGCATAGAATGAAAGATATAGAAAGTTTTTTTTCTATTAACGACGTGCTGCGAAAATAATTAGTGAAAACTGTCTCCAGTTTTACAATGTTCCGAACCGGATTCAATTTTTAAAAAAATGAAGCCAAATTTTCTTTTTATTGTAAAAGAATAGAGTCAATGAAAATAGAAATAAAAATTAGCTATTCCGAATGTAATACGGATATTTTTGGAACGAAAATCCGACCAAAGAGTTCTGAATAGATGTTGTATATTATTACAAGTAAGAAGTTAAATAGATGCGGAGTAAATGTAGTGTGAGATTCTGGTAGATAGAGGCGCTTAGACCCCTCGCGCTCTGCCTGAAGATGTCCAGGAACAATTATTAGCTCAGGGAAATATATATTCATAGTTAAATTAAGTATTTTTCAAGTGTTCTTCATGCGTGTATAAGATTACCCGAGAGAAATGGATTCAGACAATAGATTGAACGCCGACTTATAATAAAGTACAGTGACAATATCGATATCCCTCGATTGGGAGATGGTATATAACAAGTAGTGAGACATTTAATATCGAACAAACGTCGCTTTTGTCAGTACGCTAATTGGAAAGAGACTTTCGACAGATTCACGAGATATGTGATGCTGTTATTATTAATAACAGACAACGACATATTGAAATGGCAGACATTTTACAGGCCGACTGGAATTTATGGTTCATTTTTTTTGTTTTGTTTTTTTGTTTTCTTGAATTTAGTACTTCTTGAAAATAAGGAATAAATGGTCGGGTTCCGAAGAACGCTGTCATTACAACTTGTGTTTCGCTCCGAAGGCACAGGTGACGAGAATATAAAAACTGCCCAAAATTACAGAGGACTGTATCGATATAGAAAGCAGCGATAGAATCTTGTCTTGGGAGAAGGAAGCCATCTATTGTTAACAAAGCAATTCAATTTCTTAGCTCAATAATGCCAGGCGTAGTCGACTTTTTATTGTTAGTCTTTTAAAAGAAAATTTAACAAATACATAAAATGGTTGCTGTTATTATTATTATTATTATTATTATTATTATTATTATTATTATTATTATTATTATTATTATTATTATTATTATTATTATTATTATTATTATTATTATTACTATTATTATTATCATTACTATTATTATTATTACTATTATTATTATTATTATCTATATATTAATACGATAGCGTGTGTGTTCGTGTGTCACGCTTCCGGCAAAAGCTCTGCGCATGCGTGCTGCACCTAAATTTTGAAAAACATTCAACTATTACCTGGTTAAAAACTACTTTTTTGTGTTGCTTAAAACTTAAAACTATTTTTTGTTTTATGTTGGCGTTTTTAATGGCATTGTCTATTTAATTACGTTGACTGCTTAAAAAGTAGGGTATCGGCCAGTATTATTTTGTTGTCTTTTTTTTTTTAACGGATGGCATATCAACCTTTTTTAGTAGATATGCGCAGTGTCCATCGTACACGAGTTACTATTTCAAACAATTATTTCACTTTTATCTAGAAGGGGGTGGCTCATAATAAAGCAAGCGTAACTTACTAACAAATAGAGGGGGCTTTGTTACATTAGGACCCGTATTGAAAACATCATTTCGTGTAATTTACACGGGTTCCGCTAGTTATTATTATTATCATTATTAAGGCAGGATGAGAACAAGAAGTAAAAAAAAGACGTAATAGATACATGTAGGTTCGCGGAATGAGAGAATTACAGTAATTTATCGATTCTTCTGTTCACAAAAAAAGGAAGATAACACGTCGCAGTGTTGTATGTTAGAGGGCGTGGCCGAGGGAGAGTAGGTCTCGTGTTGCTGTGACGCGACGAGCGAGAAGTGTGACGCCGAATTGGTTTCTTTCTCGTGCAAGAATTCAGCAACAGAGGATGCCTCGAATATTGTAAGATACAAACCTCCTGGCCCGGGGGAGGAAGGATTCTCGATATATAATGACAATTTGTTACCATAGTTCAGGATGTGGTACCACGGTTAGGATGATTGAAATATATAAGAAAAAAGCCGTAGGTAAACAAGCGTTGATTAACTCGGGGTTAATACATAACAATACTAGTATTTAGAAAGGAAGTTTATTTTCAAACATAACTCAATCCCAAAACTAAGCAATATGACCTTTGTACGATTGAAATATATAGGAACAAAGCCGTAGTGAAACAAGCGTTGATAAACTCGGGGTTCATATGGAACAATACTAGTATTTAGAAAGGAAGTTTATTTTTAAACATAACTCAATCCCAAAACTAAGCAATATTTTAGTATGACCTTTGTACGATTGAAATATATAGGAACAAAGCCGTAGTGAAACAAGCGTTGATAAACTCGGGGTTCATATGGAACAATACTAGTATTTAGAAAGGAAGTTTATTTTTAAACATAACTCAATCCCAAAACTAAGCAATATTTTAGTATGACCTTTGTACGATTGAAATATATAGGAACAAAGCCGTAGTGAAACAAGCGTTGATAAACTCGGGGTTCATATGGAACAATACTAGTATTTAGAAAGGAAGTTTATTTTTAAACATAACTCAATCCCAAAACTAAGCAATATTTTAGTATGACCTTTGTACGGTTGAAATATATAGGAACAAAGCCGTAGGGAAACAAGCGTTGATTAACTCGGGGTTAATACATAACAATACTAGTATTTAGAAAGGAAGTTTATTTTCAAACATAACTCAATCCCAAAACTGAGCAATATTTTAGTATACCTTTTGTGTGGTTGAAATATATAGGAACAAAGCCGTAGTGAAACAAGCGTTGATAAACTCGGGGTTCATATGGAACAATACTAGTATTTAGAAAGGAAGTTTATTTTTAAACATAACTCAATCCCAAAACTAAGCAATATTTTAGTATGACCTTTGTACGATTGAAATATATAGGAACAAAGCCGTAGGGAAACAAGCGTTGATTAACTCGGGGTTAATACATAACAATACTAGTATTTAGAAAGGAAGTTTATTTTCAAACATAACTCAATCCCAAAACTGAGCAATATTTTAGTATACCTTTTGTGTGGTTGAAATATATAGGAACAAAGCCGTAGTGAAACAAGCGTTGATAAACTCGGGGTTAATACATAACAATACTAGTATTTAGAAAGGAAGTTTATTTTCAAACATAACTCAATCCCAAAACTGAGCAATATTTTAGTATACCTTTTGTGTGGTTGAAATATATAGGAACAAAGCCGTAGTGAAACAAGCGTTGATTAACTCGGGGTTCATATGGAACAAGATGGTCGTTAGAAAAGCGGGTAAATCTGAGGTTGTAAATTTCATTTTGTTTCAATTTTATTGCGTCTGGCTTCTTCACTTCGATTTGCACGGACGACATTTTTGGCATCCGTAAGTCGATCATAATATTAGTCTTTGATTATGTTCTTGAAGAAAGGAGGACAACGAATACAATTAAAACTTATTTATTTATGCGTTCAGCAATTTATCTGGCCAGGTTTGTTTGTAACAGAATAGACTTCTTGGAAGTTTCAATTGACCTTTCTTTTTTTAGGTTGGCCATGGCGATAGAGGCTCGGATAGTATTCGTACAATGTATAATACTAACTGTCATTTAAGTCTATTTCTACCAATCACGTGATCTGGCTTGACGAATCATCTTCTATTTTGCAATTTTCAGCTGGTATTAAAGTCGCACATTTAAAAGGAAATGCATAATAGAATATAGTTAAAATTTCAACTGTTTAGATTTGATCACGGCTCTGATGATAAAACTGTTGTTTTGTTTTTTCCGGATAGAAAGTCTTTGTAAAAACATAGGTGATCAAGTTTCACCAAGGGTTGAATATCTGCGTCCGAAGATCAAAGTGTAGTATCTGTTCCGATGGATACTGTACCCCATAGACTGGTATCGTCTTGGCCTTCGGGGCTTGATTCCGCCGATCTATGGGTTAGTCCTGTGCAGTTCTAGGAGGTCCACCCTCCCAGGCTTTGCCTCCCCTCTTTGGGAGGAGTAAGTTTATTGCTTACTGCCTGAGGCGCCCCTACCGGGGAATGCCGACGGAGCTGCCCAGGCAATTTTTAATGACCAGAGTGCTCAACTTCTCGAGTGCTGGTTTTTCTAATCCCACTTTCCCGACCTTGTGTCACATCTTACCTTGTGGGAGGTAGATAAATAACACATATAGATGTTTCCCAATCCCTCTTTCTCTATCCATCCCTCTTTCTTCTGTCCATATTCATTGATTTATCGATCCCTCCTAGGCACCCACCGATTTCTTTTATAACCATCTTGAAATTTATTTGATGTCACTTGAAGATGTTCTTGAAAAAAGACGACGAATTCAATTCAAACTTACAAACTTATTTATCCGTTCTGCAATTTCTTCGGCCGGGTTATTTGCAACAGAGTGGACATTGTTTAATTTTCAATTATTCTTTCTTTTCTACGTTAGTTATGACGATAGAGACCCAGATAGTACCCGTAGAAAATCACTGCCTGATACAAACCGCCATTTTAATTTAACTATATTAAACATTCCATGATAAATGCCAGTATTGATTTACTCCTCTCCAGGAGTTAGGCACAAGGCCAGTTTTCATCTTACTCCCACAAGTAAGATGTGACCTAAGGTCGGGTCGGGAAAGTGGGGTTTGAAAAGCCAGCGCCCGAGAGGTGAGCACTCTGGCCATTAAAAATTGCCTGGGCAGCCCCGTCGGCATTCCCCGGCAGGAGCGCCTCAGGCATTAAGCAATAAACTTACTCCTCTCCAAAGAGGGGAGGCGAAGCCTGGGAGAGTTGACCTCCTAGAACTGCACAGGACAGACCCATAGACCGGCGTAAATCAAGCCCCGAAGGCCAAGACAATACCAGTCTATGGGGTGCACTATCCATCGGAACAGATACTACGCTTTGATCTTAGCCAAACGGCCAAGAACAAATGATAAATGCCAGTATACTGAAATCATATGCCCTTAATAGGGTTAAGATGAAAATTCATATACACTAAATGTACAAAAGCAAGAAAATTCCCAAATTTTTACACTTTTATTGTCATTAATTAAGGGTATAACTACATATCAACCAAACCATTTCATTATCACATCACTACAGTACTCTATGCATGAGTGGATGAAGTGTGTGAGGTGCGCTGAAGAAAAATTCCTACCAGTAAAATACATAGCCCTGTTGTGCTCGCATAGCCTTAATGACAATAAAAGTGTAAAAATTTGGGAATTTCCTTGCTTTTGTACATTTAGTGTATATGATTTTTCATCTTAACCCTATTAAGGGCATATGATTTCAGTATACTGGCATTTATCATGGAATGTCACTACTTTTTTAAAGGCTATGCCTCAATACAATGGTCATTTTAAAGGTTTTTTTGAATTTTCTGGAAAACTAAGGTATATGGTAAACTTAAATTAAAATGTCATCAACTAGACCCTAGAACCTCTATCTCTGCCAAAAATCAGCTGAATCCATCAAATAGTTGATGCGATACGGGATGGCACATACGTACGTACGTACGTACGTACGTACACACAGATAACATGATTTCATGATTGAACTTTCTGGATCTCTGGGTTGCCTTGACTAATGATGCTGAAATTCTACACACTTATAGAACTTATCAAATAAAAATTTTGTGCAAAGTTTTAACTAATTTGGTTTATTGGTTTTTGAGTTATGATTGATCAAAGAAATGAGATTTCCAGCATAGGCCATTCTTAGAGTCTATTAAGGGATAGAACGCTCTCGCGCCTCCCTTGATTTTGTTGTTGTTGCAATTTTTAGCTAGTATGAATATCGGTCATTTAAAAGACATTCATGATAGAATAGAATTAATATTTCAACTGTTTTGATTTAATTACGATTCTGGTGATATAACTGTTTTGGGCAAAAAGAAAATCTTTATCAAAATATAGTAGGGATCAAAAGTAAATAGTGAGCCCTAGGCGAAACTTGATCACCTGTTTAGTCATGCCAATGGAAAGGAACCAAGATCAAGATATAAAAAAGATGTAGTTGAAAAAAAAGACGGTAACTTTCCACATGAACAAGGAAGTCACATCTGTGTCAAGGATGAGTTTATTTTATTTTATTATTTATTTATGTATTTATTTATTTATTTATTTTAAAAAACGAATTAAAAAAGAAAGAATAAAAAAAGAAAACTGTTTAGTTACGTGATAAATGAATAAATATGTTCAACATATTTCTGCGGGGTTCTTCAACTCTGCGAGTCTTGGAAAAAAATATTATTCAGACATTTTGATTTTTTTTTAGCCTGGATGCCCGGCAGGATGAGATTTGTACCGTTTTCCTATTGATGTTAATGGGAGAGCGTATAAAGGAAAGGGGGGCACGAGAGATCAAAGGTCTTCTTGGCCAGTTCTTGAATATATATTGACTATTAACAAACAAGAGGACAAATTACGTATCGTTATACGCATCACTGGAATATGCGCGCGTGTGTGTGTGTGTGCGTGCACATGTAAGTATGTGTATAATCATATGCACCATTGCCATATGTGAATGTGTGTATTTCGTCTGTCCCTTGTGCTACAGATATACAAATTATCTGTTGTTATACTTATGATGCGTATGCGTGCGTGTAAATACACACATATATATATATATATATATATATATATATATATATATATATATATATATATAATAAAATATGGAACTAAAAGTATACTTTTAGTAGATAGAACCTATAGTGAAATGGTTTAAGCTCAATATACGAGATAGAACAATTATAAAGATAGATGAAAGAAGAGGGATAAACATGTACGAATGACAACTCACTCTCCATTACTTAATTTTTTTTTCAAATTTTGAAGTTTGGCTTTTCCACTACCAACTTATCTATCTATGTAATTCCTCTGATGATAAGATGTTAATCTTTGAAAAGCCGTGGCTTAAGGAAAGAATAATACACATATTTTTACCGAGTACACCTTGCATTGAACAATCGAAGTTGAAATAAATTTGTCATTCGTACATGTTTATCCCTCTTCTTTCATCTATCTTTATATATATATATTACTATTTCATGTGTCCACATAAAATTTTATAAGGAAATATAATGTTTTATATATCAATTTTACTTCAACGGGGCTCGATACATAAGTAGAGCTAGGTAGTAAGCTATGCAAATATATTTATGGCAATTAAGCTACACAGAGGCTCCCGCGTTTCATCCCCAGGGGGAATCTTAAGGGTATAATTTAAGCCTCAAGATTCCCCCGGGGATGAAACGCGGGAGCATTTGTGGAGCTTAATGGCGATAAATATATTTTCATAGCTTACTATATATATATATATATATATATATATATATATATATATATATATATATTAACTTTAAAAAACAAAATATGGAGAGAGAAAGAGAAAAAGAGGGAAGGGGGGAGAGAAAGAAAGAGAGAGACAGGGAGTGAAAGAAAGAGGGAGGGAAAGAAAAGAAGGGAAAGAGGGAGAGAAAAAGAGACGTGATGCGTCTATAAAGTGTAATGAATATTGTTTTTCACTTCAAACATTTAAAAATAATGTTTACATAGATCTGGTGGGAAAATTCAACGTCGATCTGAACAAGAAGTAGGGATGTACAAAGTTTTGTCGGGAATGTAGTGTATAAATAGCAAACCTGGAGCTAAAATGAGGTTTTGTTCATTTAGTAGTATTCTATGTTTTTCTTCACAGCAACGATCTTGAGAAAATCTTAAAACAATGAAGACGAAACGTCGATGAACACCATAAACAATTTTCACTTTTTCTGTTTCATTATGTTGGATTATAAATTCCATAACTATCTCCCCCTGTCTCTCTCTTTCATATATATATATATATATATATATATATATATATACATATATATATATATATACATATACATATACATATACATATATACATCTCTATCTCTCTCTCTATATATATACATCTATATATACATCTATATATACATACATATATATACATCTATATATACATCTATATATATACATATATATACATATACATATATATACATCTATATATATACATATACATATACATAAATACATATGTATATATACATATATATATATGCATATATACATATGTATATATACGTATATATATATATATATATATATATATATATATATATATATATATATATATATATACAGGGTGTTTCAAAAGTCTTGGGAACATAACGATTTTTAATAACTCAAAAACTATTAGGAGTTGAAAAATGAAATTGGTACCGTTGGAAAGGTTAAAGTTTCAAGCTTTGTGGGGAATTTTCAAAGTTGCTCAATATGAGCACCATTCGTCACACGGCAGACATCTAGTCGATAGTCCATTTCCTGCCAAACGCGTTCCAGCATCTTGACGTCAATGGTTCCCACAACTGCCGTTACTCGAGCCTTTAGTTCGTCAATATCTCTTGGAAGGGGCGGCACATAGACTTGTTGCTTGACAAAGCCCCAAAGGAAAAAGTCACACGGGGTAAGATCTGGAGACCTAGGAGGCCAGGGTATGAGAACGTCATCACCTCGCCCAGATCTCCCAATCCATCTACCAGGCAGCCTTGTGTTAAGAAACTGCCTTACTCTAAGACTCCAGTGTGGTGGTGCACCATCTTGTTGAAAAATGAAGTCATCAGATTCTGCTTGTTCCAACTGAGCCATTAACCAGTCTTCCAGCATGTTGAGATAGGATTCACCAGTGATAGTTGCCTCTTCAAAGAAGAACGGTCCATAGACACCTTTCTTGGAAATTGCACAAAACACGTTCACTTTTGGTGAATCTCGCTCGTGCTCAAGAAGTTCATGAGGATTCTCAGTACCCCATATGCGAGTGTTATGCTTGTTAACTTTGCCATTCAGATGGAAGGTCGCCTCATCGCTAAAAACAAGCCGGTCATCAAAGCCGTTATCTTCCAACTTCTCTTGCATTGCAATGCAAAAGTCACGGCGAAGTGGCTTATCAGTGTCCTTCAACTTTTGGACCAACTTGAGCTTGTAAGGTACCATTTGCAGTCGTTTCCTTAAGACACGCCAGACAGTTGCTGGAGCAAGCTGAAGTTCCCTGCTGGCTCTTCTCACTGATTTACGGGGGCTCCGCTGAAAGGCTGTCCGAACTTGCTCAACTGCATCTTCTGAAGTTGAAGGGCGACCTGTTCGCTTACTTGGGCACAAACACCCATCTTTCACAAATTTAGCATGCCATCTGACAATGGATTTCCTTTCAGGGGCTTCTTTTTTAAATTTCCTGCGAAATGCACGCTGAACACATGTCCACGATTCAGTCTTTGCAAATTAGAGGACGCAAAATGCCTTGTCTTGTTTAGAGAACGCCATTACTGCACCTGGAAAGATAACACGAAAATCATTAGTATGACCAAAAACTTGATTAAGCAAGCTTTAAAATGACACCAGTTTCATATTTTTACCTGGAATAGTTCATGAGATATACGCATTTGTAATGTTCCCAAGACTTTTGAAACACCCTGTATATTGATAACATTATTTATATCAGCTATATGAATTCAACTACAACATCTTCTGGTTTACGATTAATCATGTTTAGGGTTTTAATTTTTTCCCTTTTAGCAACTAGGTTAAAATTTAAAGGAATTATGAACAGAAGAAAGGAAAATGTAATTTCTATCAAAATATCTTTTCGGTCGACCCTTTTTCAAGTTAGTTGTCAACAATATAATGAGGGCGAAATCACGGATGAAAGCGTGGTCAAGAGACCATACAGAGAATTAGCGAACGAGGGTTAAATACTATGAGTAATGTATATCAACGTACACCCATAAGATCTTAATTGTGGGGGTACTCTTTATTAGCACGAGGACGGTTGACCAAAGTTAAGGGCAACGGCTTTGAGAAGCTTGAGATGATTTCTCGAACGAACTTCGTGCTAAACAGAAACCCTAACCTGGTCAGAGTACCCTCTCGTGCACAATTTGAACTCGAATAAATCGTCACCAATGGTCGACTCATTGAGTTTGTAAACGCCCGGATGTAGCCCACTGTCTGTGCCAACGTATCGAACTGGGGACATGTTGGGAAATATTTACTTCTAATCTTTGAGTAGTACGCCCCACGTAGTCAGTCTAGCGACACAAATCATCAATAGCAAGATTATATTGAATTGTGGAGATAATAACCTTCCGAAAATAGGGAAAGGCACTTCGTCCTGAACATCGTTCGCACATTGCTCGCAAAATGACATGGTGCCGATCCATGACAATTTCACATAATCAGGGCATTTATGGAGGCCCAAACATTTTTTTTATATTTAAACGAGGCGATTCTGTCTTTAATCAATTTTCAACGTTAAAGTGGGAAACAGTCTCTCCGCACGCGTTTTATTACTCTTTTTTTGTAATAGTTAAACGCGTGACAATAACGTCTCTTTGTGCGTTTCTTTTTCCCCTATGTTTTTACCGTTATCGAATAAATTGAAAATGTTCACTTTTTCTTAAGACGTTCGTTGATCCGAACGAACCCGGTAATACTCTCGTTTACTGATGATTATTTCCTGTATTTAAATTTGTTTTTTCCGTTTGTCTTTTTCACACATCTTGTCTTTCACGGCATTTAATTTTATGTTATATAGTGCATTTTATCTTCATGCATGTATATATATATATATATATATATATATATATATATATATATATATAAAGGTGAGTCAATGAAAAATAATTAGACCTGCAAAAGGAAACAGATCAATATCTTCAGTTGTTCAGAACAAGGAGCATTTAGTACATAAAACTATTTCTTCTTCTTCTCTTTCAATTTCATTCCTTAAGCCAGGCTTTTCAAAGATTAAAATCTTATCATCATTTGCCTTTTTTTGCAAAAAGCAGCGAACCAAATCTCAATGCCTTTGGATCTGTTTACTTGAAAACAGGAAGAAATGCGTTTTCTTAATATGGCTAATTTTGTCTGATCCCCCCTCTAAGGACTAAGGACTTGGGTGGAATCGTCGCCGTTGGATTTTCATGCAGATTCTTCTGGATTTACCAATTACATTTGAACCCCATACAACCTGGATCTCCGTATTTGGTGAATTTCATTTACATTGAGACATGCCCGTTTGAACTTTTAAAAACTTTTTAAAAAGACGTTTAAAAAAAAAAACTTTTTTCAAATTTTGAATATTGACTGTTCTTATCTGTCAACTTATCAATCATTACTTCCTCTGATGATAAGATTTTAATCTTTGAAAAGCCTGGCTTAAGGAATGAAATTGAAAGAGAAGAAGAAGAAATATTTTTGTGTACTAAATGCTCCTTGTTCTGAACAACTGAAGATATTGATCTGTTTCTTTTTACAGATCTAATTATTTGTCATTGACTCACCTTAGTTTTGCGCTATCCAGTATATTGAGCTTTCCTCACCTCACAATAGGTCTAATTCTCTAAAAGTTACCTTTTAGTTATAAACCCTCATATATATATATATATATATATATATATATATATATATATATATATATATATATATATATATATATGTGTGTGTGTGATGCCATCCAGCGTTGCTGAATTTAAAATCGTCAATGACTTCCTGGAACAATGCAGAACACGTTCTATGCGCGTTTCTCCACCGTCTTTTAAAAATTCTCTTCTTTCTCCAGCTTTTTTATTCATTTGCTTTTGACACCTGAGGATGATTCGACGAAGAATCGAAAAAGTTCGTGAAACCTGTGAAACCTATGGGACATTTATTATTTACTTTTTATTTTAATACAAGAAAAAGACCATCAGAAAAATTGAAAAAATAAAAAAGGTACAATTAAAAAGACGAATTCTGTTATTTTTAACAATGCTTGTATAAATGAGAAAATTGTGTGTGTATATTTAGTAGCATTTTCTCATTTATGCAAGCATTGTTAAAAATAACAGAATTCGTCTGTTTAATTGTACCTTATATATATATATATATATATATATTATTTGTCGCTCCTCGAAAAAGTAGAGCACTGTAAGTGTAGTATTAACACAGCATGACGTCACTTGCTTTAAATGTACCGTCCCTTCCATTAAAAGAAATAGAATGCTCCAGACGTTAAGCTGCCGATAAAGTGTTAAAATTATCACCGTTTATTCGCTATTTAAAATTGGCCGTGTGGTTAAGGCGTCGAATTTGAGTTGCAATATACTTGTAATCCGGGGTTTCGAATCGCATGACCGGCAGTGAATAGTCATATATCTATGCTGATGAGTCCCGATTATTAAAAAAAACGAAACGTATACGTACATAGATAATAAACAATAACAAATATTTATATATATATATATATATGCGTGTGTGTGTGTGTGTGTGTGTATGTATTCATGTGCTGATAGATGTTTCACAGCCAAAACACATATTTCCAAGTTGTTATCACTAAATAAAAAGTAACGACAACGATGCCATATATATTTACTGAGAGGAGGGAGGGGGGGAGGTCGTACGCTCAACATCTCATATCTGTAAAATGGCGCGTAGGCAAAACGAGCGTAAATATCAGCCAATCCGAAATAGTATTTTTTTTACGTCTTATAAACTGAAGGTGTAACACTGTAGCATTAACGTTGCGAAAACACTTGGCCAACGTCGTTTGCTTCATCATCATCATCATCATCATCATCATCATCATAATCACCATCACCACCATCACCATCATTATTATCATTATTATTATCACTTACCTAATACTTATAAGTAATGCACACAAATGCTATTTACTCGCAAAACAATGGCAAATTGTTGCCAAGACCCAAGGGAATGTCTTCAGATGGGAAATATATTTCTTTGACTTGTTTTATTTCCTTCTTGCTGCTTCGCGGTCTGAATGTCTACCATAAGTTTACATTAGTGCCAGTTCCATGATCAATGGAAAGAATCCTTTCCGCTGTCTTTTATTCCCTTTTGTCTATGTTTTTACAAATATATCTCGTCTATTCATACACGGTGTCTACCTTTGTCTGTCGTGTATATGAATGTAATTCAGTGAGACATAACAAGAGTGCTCAATTACTCGTGAAAGAGCATATATTTTTAATCAATGGACGCTATACATTATTTAGATCTTCCATCAGTACCTTCGGTTTCATGTAAACAATGGAAACTCAACTCGCAGAGTCAAACGAAATGTGATCGATTCATCGGCCGACATTTTGATAGTGTGAACCGAAGATTCACACTAGATGGAAGATCAAACTAATGTATTGCGTCCAGTTTCGATCCCGGCTTGAGGCACTAGCTGGTCTAGCCGCACTGAAGAGCTATGATACAGCGAAACAGTATGTATGTGGATGACTATATAAGCTCCTTGGGTAGAGCTTTTTTTGTAAGGAAATTGCCAACAGCCACTAGCTTTAAGGCATTCCCAATTCGAGCTCCTGGTACTTGACAATGTTAACATTGAGATTTTATTTACATACATCGAGTGCTCCGTGATAGCACAGGGGTAGAAGCGCCGACTGTCAGCGCGACGGTTAAGTTTCAATCTCGGCTTTAGGCACTAGCTGGTCTAGCTGCACTGAAGAGCTGTGATACAGCGAAATAGTCTGTATTCGGATGACATTTATATATATATATATATATATGA
>OY744528.1:15249991-15279991 GCA_963556195.1 Sepiola atlantica | reverse complement strand
ATAATCTGAGGAATCATCATAATATAAGGCCATTAATTAACTTGGGCTTCCTATCAGAAACTATAGTTCGTCCAGTCGATGCCGGGTGATTTATTTGCATATGCTATCAGATTTCCGAGACAGACAGACAGGCCGAACGAAACACCGGCTTATCGCAAAATGGCATCCTGGCCGATTTCAAAGAGTCCGACCAGTCACGTCTTTATGATGACGCAACCGAACACAAACAATAGTTATAGTTTCACATATCACGTGATCAAGCGTTGGAATTCAACCAGGAATAGAAACGTTTCAGCTTTATTTTAACAGAGCCGACACGGCTTGAATAATATTTATTTGCAAGGGTCAAGTCTAATGGATCCTTTAAGCGAGGACATCATTGCTTGTCACACCAGCAGACCATAAACATTTTGACAAACGTTATCACAACCACATCACCATTACTGATCTGGACAACAGACCTTTAAAACTATTCGCTTGAATGAAGAAGAACGTGTATGTTTCGATCATACGTACGGTTATAGTTGTCAGTATTGAAAGAAAGTCATTTTTGATTATATATATATATATATATATATATATATATATATATATATATATAATATTTTATAAATATATTAATTATTTATTACCTACAGACATCAATATTTCATGCTTACGCAATCTTCAGTGCAGGAAGTTAATCAAGGGAGGCGCGAGAGCGCTCTATCCCTTAATAGACTGCACGAATGGCCTATCACAACAATATCACTAATCACTATTACTGATCTGGATAACAGATCTTTAAAACTATTCGCTTGAATGAAGAAGAACGTGTATGTTTCGATCATACGTACGGTTATAGTTGTCAGTATTGAAAGAAAGTCATTTTTGATTATATATATATATATATATATATATATATATATATATATATATATATATATATATATATATAATGAAATAATAAAATAAGGTGCGAATCAAATTTTATTAGAATTCAAAATTCAAGCAAAATATCTCAACGTCCTTAACTCATGAGTTTTCAAAGATAATTCTTCTCCTCAGAGGACCATTACCGCAGTGACGTTACTGCAGGTGATAAAATTACACTTTGAAAATATATAAAAATATATACAAAAATACATAAAAGTACATAACACGTCAAATATATCAAGCCAAAAACACTTATTTGTTAAAGTTATAAAATCCATCCAAGTAATACAAATTAAAACATATTCAGGAAATATATCCAAGAGGTTGATTGAAGATTGATCCAGGTATTGAGTGAAAGTCCAAAAGCGAAAAATTTGAAAGAACTGAAAAAAACGAAAAAGTTATCCAGTCGGGAAATGCGTCCGCAATCGATGCAGTAAATAACAGTGAAAAATGCATCCAATGTTTATGTTAATTAATACAATGATAAATGAACCAAACCAATTTGATTCGCAATTTGATTATTTCATTTTATATTATGCTATTAATGCTCTATCCAGTATATTGAGCTTCAGTCTTTATCCGGATGTTTCACTAATTAAAAGATATTAGCTGCCTCTTATATCTTTTGTTGGATTAACTTCATATATATATATATATATATATATATATATATATATATATATATATATATATATATATATATATACAGGCAGCATCTTTTCTTGCAGGCAAGTATTATTTACCTCCTCTTCAGGAGGTTAGGCACAAGGCCAGTTTTATCTTACTCCCACAAGGTAAGATGTGACCCAAGGTCGGGTCGGGAAAGTGGGTCTTGAAAAGCCAGCGCCCGAGAAGGTGAGCACTCTGGCCATTAAAAATTGCCTGGGCAGCCCCGTCAGCATTCCCCGGTAGGGGCGCCTCAGGCAGTAAGCAATAAACTTACTCCTCCCCAAAGAGGGGGGGCAAAGCCTGGGAGGGTGGATCTCCTAGAACTGCACAGAACACACCCACAGACCGGCGGAATCAAGGCCCGAAGGACAAGACGACACCGGTCTATAGGGTGCAGTATCCATCGGAACAGATTGAATATAAGAGACAACTAATGTCTAGATATCCTTTGGTAGATCCTTTCAATAGTCCGAATCAGGATCTTTGTTTCGGAGGGGAATTGGCTGATGAATTTGCCATTCCCCTGAAGATCGACCCGGATGGGTCTGGAAGTACTTGGGAAACAAATCCAAACTATGGCAAATTCATCAGCCAATTCCCCTCCGAAACTAAGATCCTAGTTCGGACTATTGAAAGGATCTACCAAAGGATATCTAGACATTAGTTGTCTCTTATATTCAACATTATATATATATATATACATATATATATATACATATACATATATATATATACATATATATATATATATATATATATATATATATATATATATATATATATATATATATATATGTATGTATTGATTGTTTTGTTTCACGGCATATCAACCCTTTTCGGTTATTTTAATGCTGAAACCTGTAATTTTGGTAAAAGTTTTAATGCTTCAAGTTCTTTATATGTTCAAGTATTTATTTATGGTTTTTGGTTGAGTGAAAGAGGGCGAGAAATGGTGAAAGGGGGAAAAGGAGAGGGGAGGAGGAAAATTGTTGTTTTTTGTTTAGGATTTTGCAGAACATGATCGAGTTTTGCAAAGAGAAAAAGAAACAATAAAACATCAATGTTTGGTGCATTTTGGGTCAGGAAGCCGATATCTTCAGACAGTCTGATCTGGTAGCACAATACATTATATATATATATATATATATATATATATATATATATACACAGACAATAATATCTAAACTAATTAACGGATCATTATAAATTTTTTAAGATATATACTAGGCAACACGGTGAGTAACATGGCGCATTATTTCTTTTGTAAATATTAACATGTAAGTGGTGCATATATATAAATGTAGGTATGTGTTTATGTTCATCTATTTCGTTGTAGAGAAAACTTCTAAACTAATGAGACGATCATTATTAATTTTGGTATATATATTCTCAGCAACACGGTGAGTAATAGGGGCACCTTATGATTTTGTAAACTGTACCATTTAAGAGATACACCTACCCAAACTTAGTATACTTGTATTTTAATAGTATA
Source organism: Sepiola atlantica (assembly GCA_963556195.1). Classification (NCBI taxonomy): domain Eukaryota; kingdom Metazoa; phylum Mollusca; class Cephalopoda; order Sepiida; family Sepiolidae; genus Sepiola; species Sepiola atlantica. Next base: position 15,276,912 of record OY744528.1, on the reverse strand, counting down.
CCAGTATTTTAATAGTATACCAGTATTTTCGTAGTATACTAGTATTTTAGTAGTATACTAGCATTTTAATAGTATACCAGTATTTTAGTAGTATACTAGTATTTTAGTAGTATACTAGTATTTTAATAGTATACTAGTATTTTAATAGTATACCAGTATTTTAGTAGTATACTAGTATTTTAGTAGTATACTAGTATTTTAGTAGTATACTAGTATTTTAATAGTATACTAGTATTTTAATATTATACTAGTATTTTAATAGTATACCAGTATTTTAATAGTATACTAGTATTTTAATAGTATACTAGTATTTTAATAGTATACCAGTATTTTAATAGTATACCAGTATTTTAATAGTATACTAGTATTTTAATAGTATACCAGTATTTTAGTAGTATACTAGTATTTTAGTAGTATACTAGTATTTTAATAGTATACTAGTATTTTAATATTATACTAGTATTTTAATAGTATACCAGTATTTTAATAGTATATCAGTATTTTAGTAGTATACTAGTATTTTAATAGTATATCAGTATTTTAGTAGTATACTAGTATTTTAATAGTATATCAGTATTTTAGTAGTATACTAGTATTTTAATAGTATACTAGTATTTTAATATTATACTAGTATTTTAATAGTATACCAGTATTTTAGTAGTATACTAGTATTTTAATAGTATACTAGTATTTTAATATTATACTAGTATTTTAATAGTATATCAGTATTTTAGTAGTATACTAGTATTTTAATAGTATACCAGTATTTTAGTAGTATACTAGTATTTTACTAGTATATCAGTATTTTAGTAGTATACTAGTATTTTAATAGTATACCAGTATTTTAGTAGTATACTAGTATTTTACTAGTATATCAGTATTTTAGTAGTATACTAGTATTTTAATAGTATACTAGTATTTTAATATTATACTAGTATTTTAATAGTATATCAGTATTTTAGTAGTATACCAGTATTTTAATAGTATATCAGTATTTTAGTAGTATACTAGTATTTTAATAGTATACCAGTATTTTAGTAGTATACTAGTATTTTACTAGTATATCAGTATTTTAGTAGTATACTAGTATTTTAGTAGTATACCAGTATTTTAATAGTATACTAGTATTTTAATAGTATACCAGTATTTTAGTAGTATACTAGTATTTTAGTAGTATACTAGTATTTTAGTAGTATATCAGTATTTTAGTAGTATACTAGTATTTTAATAGTATAGCACACCCTCAAAGGTCTAGACGGTTCAGGTCACGAGTTTTCGAGATAAAATGTTATAAAAAAACTTCTGCTCCCATTCCCTCTCTGGTTTGATTGAAGACATCACCAAATGATGACGTCATCCCCTGTGCACGTTTATCCCCACCTTTTCTAATGGATGACGTCACAAAACGATGATGTCATCTCAAAAGATTAAACTAACCAACCGGCTGTCTAGTTTCCATACAGAACCACACATCAGATCCGCAAACGTCGTACCCACCAATCATACCTCGACCCTCGCAATGAAGTCTGTAACAGCATCCTGTAGAAACTAGACAAAAAAGTGGCCTCTGACCGGCTTTTTGATTGGTGTATAACTATTCACACGAATAAGGGAGAAAGCCTACTTATCGATTGAACGTACAATAGCGTCCGGTAGTTTCGAAAAAGGTTCACTTTTTGCTTTGTTTTACTTATTTATACTTTATTTAGGTGGTATGCCCCAAAGAAGGGAGTATTGATTTACTCCTCTCCAGGAGTTAGGCACAAGGCCAGTTTTTTATCTTACTCCCACAAGTAAGATATGACCCATGGTCGGGTCGGGAAAGTGGGGTTTAAAAATTGCCTGGGCAGCCCCGTCGGCATTCCCCGGTAGGGGCGCCCCAGGCAGTAAGCGTAAGCAATAAACTTACTCCTCCCCAAAGGGGGGAGGCGAAGCCTGGGAGGGTGGACCTCCTAGAACTGCACAGGACTGACCCATAGACCTGCGTAAATCAAGCCCCGAAGGCCAAGACAATACCAGTCTATGGGGTGCAGCATCCATCGGAACAGATACTACACTTTGATCTTAGTCAAAAGAAGGGGGTAGAGGGAAAGGTGGAATAGAAATAGTAGGAAACATAATAAGAATACAATTAGATTTAACTAACATTTTAACAGCCTTCAAACGCGGCTTTTGCGCAATATCTAAATTTTTCATTGATCACAACTATCCGTTCAGCCTAGAGAGACAACGGACACCCCCTGTACGAGTAGGTGCGCACGTAATTGTGAAGCAAGGGTTGTGCAATCCTAACCATACCTCTCCTGAATTGACACTTAAATCCAAAACGACTAGAAAAAATTCCGGGATAAGCGGAGAGCACATACAGCACCTGATATTCTCAAATGGTCACCCATTCAGTTCTGACCAGGCTGAGCGTCGCTTAACTTCAGCGATCTCACGGGAACCGGTGTGTCAACGTGATTATGCCGTATAACACCGTAAAAAAGGGTTATTGTGATTTAAATCAATAATACAACAGTTGGTTTGAAATTATATATATATATATATATATATATATATATATATATATATATATATATATATGAAGTTAAGGGCGACTAATAATGCAATTTTCTGCATCTTAATCACTTAGGAAAGTGAGACAATCGAAATAATAGTACGCAAAAAAACAACGAATGCTTCAATCACCAATAAAAATAATTCCATAAAAATACATTAAATATTTAGGTGATAAAAACTGTACATATTTCTAGACGGGGCGTCTTGGTCCAGTGGTAGAACGCTGGACTATAAACATCAATATCGAAGGTTCGATCTCTGTCTAAGTTAGCCATGCTGATGACGGCTGTGAGCCAGAAACACGTGTCCATGGATTACTTTTATGTACGTATAAAAAAAATTTAAAAAATAAAATATATATATATATATATATATATATATATATATATATATATATATATATATTAAAATAAACATACTCAAACTATGTTTATTTTAATATAAAAACTTTTGAAAAGTATTGGGTTTGTTCATTTTGTTAATATTTGAACTTAATTAATTAATTTGTATATTATATATATATATATATATATATATATATATATATAATATATATATAATCTAAATACATCCTTGTTTGTTAACTTATTTATTTTCATACAATTTCTTGACTTTACATTCACCCCTATATATTTGCGCTTTTCAAATGCCCCCCCCCCCCCCAATCTGGCATTGATATAATGTTATCAACCCGTTTCGAGTATTAAATGGCGTTCATCCGGGTACGATAAATGCAAATCAAAAACCCGGGTAAATGCTTAAGAGCAGCAGAAGCAAAAGGAAAAATGCCAATTTTAAAATGGAGAGAAAAAGAGAAAGAAAGAGAGGGAAAAAGAAATAGAAAGAAAGAGAGAGAAAGAGAGAGAAATAGAGAAAGAGAGAGAAATAGAGAGAGAGAAAGAGAGAGAAAGAGGGAGAAAAGAGAGAGAATAAGAGAGAGAAATGGAGAAAAAGAGTGAGAGGGAGAAAGAGAGAGAGAGGGAGGGAAAGAGAGAGGGAGAAAAAGAGAGAGAGAAAAGGAGAGAGAGAAAAGGAGAGAGAGGGAGAAAAAGAGAGAGAGAGAAAAGGAGAGAGAGGGAGAAAAAGAGAGAGGGAGAAAGTGAGAGAGAGAGAGAGAGAAAGAGAGGAAAAAAAGAGAGATGGAGAGAAAAAGAGACATGGAGAGAAAGAGTGAGACAAAGAAAGAGAGAGAAAGGGAGAAAAGAGGGAGAAAAAGAGAGAGGGAGAGGATGAGAGAAAGAAAAAGGGAGAGTGAGAGAAAGAGAGAAAGAGAGAGAGAAAAAGAGAGAAAGAGGGAGAGAGAAAAAGAGATAGATAGAGAGAAAGAGAGAGAGAGAAAGAGAGAGAGAGAGAGAGAAAGAGAGAGAGGATGTGAGATAGATAGAGAGATAGATATAGAAAGAAAGATAGAGAAAGACGAATAAAGAGAAAAGGATTGAGAAAGATATATATATATATATATATATATATATATATATAGAGAGAGAGAGAGAGAGAGAGAGAGAGTGAGAGAGAGAGAAAAGAAAACGAATAACATTCGGTTGCTTTTCTCCAAGGCTACAAAACCATTAAAAGGATTTCGTGTTTCTTGATATTTTTTTGTTTCCCCTTTTCTTGTTGGCTTGTGGCTTCTGCGAGTCGACGGTTTGCCTTCGGTAAAAGAAGCTGAACATTTTCCAATTGCTTAAAATCGAGCAGCGGATAAATGAATAAGAGATCATGCGGTACAAAACGCCAGATTCAATTAATTTGCCGTCAGTCGACATTGAAACACATGATAGCATCTTTTGCAACAGAAAATACAATGCTGTTTATTTAGTTTTATACTTCGACACCCAGGGGTGCGTTATTGGCTTAATGGATACCGATGCAGACTTTAAGGCCGGCTGTGTCGGGTTCAAATCTAACCGGATCCGTTTGATTAAATTAGCAGAGTAGGAAGTAGACCTTCGGTTTGCTTTCGAACGCTCGTAATTCTCCATTCCCTTTATTTTTTTCCTTTAGCTCTTGGATTCCATTTTTTGACAAAGGGGAAATAATTGCTGTTTTCTGGGTCAGAATCTATCCATCTAATACTTACTGTTGGCTAGTTTTTGACCTTGGAGTTGTATTTTTTTAGCTTCTTCTATCAAGTGGCTTCATGCCTTGTCTGGAGCAATTCCCACAAAAATATTAAGTGCCTTATTATACAATAATGAGCTTGTGCTTTATGGAAGAAGATTCGGCAGAGATTCTTGTTGATGAGTGATCGCATTCATAACCGTGGTCACCAAATAGAGATTAAATAAATTAATATATATATATATATATATGTGTGTGTGTGTGTGTGTGTGTGTGTGTGTATATATATATATATGTGGGAAAAGAAGGATGAAGGTAATCCGACGTGATGGGAAATGAAAAAGGAAAAACCAAAAAGGAAGTTTTTTATGTGTTCATCAACGTTTCGTCTTTATTTGTAAGACTTCTTCAGGATGATAATATAAAGAAAAATGTCATGCAAGTACGTGGACATATAGGGTTGACATGGTGGGTTGAAGGGAGGAAATAGTAGCCACTACATTTTTCTTTATATTATCATCCTGAAGAAGTCTTACAAATAAAGACGAAACGTGGATGAACACATAAAAAAACTTCCTTTTTGGTTTTTCCATTTTCATTTCCCATATATATATATATATATATATATATATATATACATATATATATATATATATATATATATATATATGAAAGAAGGATAAAATAAATCTGACCGTATGAATTAAAAAGGAACAGCAAAAGACCTAAAACTCAACGTTTCGCCCAGCTGTTGCGTGGGCTCTAAAAAAAGCAAAAAAAAAGCTCTTGACAAAGCCCACACAACAGCTGGGCGAAACGTTGAGTTTTAGCTCTTCTGCTGTTCCTTTTTAATTAATATCAGGGTGGGCCAAAATAAGAGTCCTATTTTTAAATTTGAATAACTTGAATTTGAATAACTTCCACAAAATAAAAGTTAAACTCACCAAACTTTATGTGTGTGTAGACTGACCCTTCCGAGATTTTTTGAAATAAACAAAACAAATTTTAGCCGAAAAACACTTCTTAAAACTTACAAAAACTAAAGTATTGTTTTTTACACTGTTTTGAGTTTTTTAAGCAAAAATAATGTTTTCTAAATGAGGGTACGTTCCTTAGGGCTAATACGGCTCATGCTTGCTTCGGAAGGGGTCCTTTACTTATTCTAAAAAAAAAAAAAAAAAAATCAATAAATAAAAAAGTTATGAATTTTTAAAAATAGGACCCTTATTTTTGCCCACCCTGTATAAGCAAAGTTCATTTATATTTCAAAAGCCATGATTATTTGGATTTTTCTTAGAAAACATTTTCAAAACAGATACATTTTAGTGCAAATTATCTTAGAAATCGTTTCGCTTAAAGTGAACCAACCAATATTATCATGTAAATATTGTATCTGTCCACCTAAAGCTCGTGAGGAACTACATAAAAAGTTCTTAATTTGAAAAATAATTATACAACGTAGTATGACATGATAGACAAGCGTAAAACAATCTTTGACCTCACGTGCGAGCCTCGGAGGTCCGCCATTTTTAAACGACAATTCAGCAACAGAAATCACGTTACCTATTCCATCAATTTTAATTTAGTTTAATTCTTCTATTTTATCAAATGACACTTATTGTCTACCTATAAAATACTTAATACTCGATTCTATTTCAAACCAAACCTTTTATTCTATCGACTGTCGACTTTTTATTTGCAAAATATGCAAATCCGAAAGACATTAGTCTACAAATGATTATATATATATATATATATATATATATATATATATATATATATATATATATATATATATATATATATATATATATATATATATATATATATATATATATATATATATATATATATATATATATATATATATATATATATATATATATATATATATATATATATATATATATATATATATATATATATATATATATATATATATATATATATATATATATATATATATATATATATATATATATATATATATATATATATATATATATATATATATATATATATATATATATATTCTGGTACAGAAAAATTAGTACAACATTCCTACCGTCGGTTTCAAGCATGGAAGGTCTTACCCATCCGGCTCTCTTCAGCTTCTGTTGTCATCTCTCTCTCTCTCTCTCTCTCTCTCTATATATATATATATATATATATATATATATATAACGTTAATACTAATTTAAAGATGAGTGATGTATCCTTAAAAATAATCTATCGTGATAATATAAAGCTCAATATATTGAATAGAGCAATAAATTCAGAAGATGAAAGATGAGAATTGAAAAATTGTATAAATACAATATTTCATCAGAAGTTCAAAAGCAAAGAGTTTCATTATCCTTAACCCATGGATTTTCAAAGACAAACCTTTTTCATCAGAGGATAAAACTCGGTAATGTAACTGTTAATATTACCGGTAACATTTAACTTTGAAAATTAATACACACACACATATATATATATATATATATATATATATATATATATATATATATATATATATATATATTTATATATATATATATATATATATAGTACATGTATTGTATTAGTTTCTGTAAATGTAAATCCGTAGAAACTCAAGTGTTTATAAAAAGTGCTCAATACCAAGTAGAGCTGTTTATAAGTATAAATTTTTATTTATACAAACATTATTGGTTACATATGTGCATACATTTTTCGGTTGCACTTTTCCAAGAAAGTATACCTCATCAGACCAAGAATTGTTGGCTTTCTTGGAAAAGTGCAACCGAAACATGTATGCACATATGTAACCAATAATGTTTGTATAAATACAAATTTATATATATATATATATATATATATATATATATATATATATATATATATATATATAAACCTGTGGCGGAGAGGAATGTAAAGTTAGGACAGTCACCGTCACCAAAAATGCTGTTAAAGTAAAGAAATTTTGAAAAAGTATTTTTCAAAATTTCTTAACTTTAACAGCATTGTTCATTCTATTAATCATATTCAATCGTCTCGGAATATTTTTCATCATTCAACTGACAATCCATCAATCCATCAATCCAATTAACCATTACATTTGAGTTTTTATTTAGCTTCTCTTTAAGAGGTTGCAGGGGCGGGCAACGTCTGGCCCGCGGGCCACATCCGGCCCGTGAAGGCTTAGCGTCCGGCTCGCCACCCTGCTATTCTTTATTATTGCAATCCGACCCGAGGATCTCCCAGTAAAACTAATATCGTTTTGTGACATAGACGTAAAAGTAGGTTTCAATTAAGATTTACAGTTGGATGAAAATGTATAAATATCAGCGAGCGATGATACATATATATTTCATTTTTCTTTAACTATTAATTTCAAATCCTTGGCCTGAGACAAAAAAAAATAGAAAGAGAGAAAGAGAGAGGCAAAGAGGAAACGAGAGACGAGGAAATGGCATGAAATATGGAACTTATGTGAGGTGTGTACAAAACGAATGCTGGATCAACTTGCTACTTCCCCGTCATTATTTTTTATGATTCCAAAATGGCTCTTCGTCGGCATCTTTTATAACATAACATACAAAAGTCTCCTGAGAAAAAATATCAGATTTGTCGAGTGTTCAATGCAATTTTTGTACAATTTATTCATGTAAAATATAATATAGTAATTCTGAGATTTCGTTTTTCACTCCGGCCCGCGATCTCCTTCCAAAAGTCTCATCTGGCCCTCACTCTGAAAAGGTTGCCCGCCCCTGGGTTAGCAACTAGGCCAGATGCGGTTTTTAAAATCCAGCACATTAATCATTATTTCCATTAACCAGCATCTTCAGTAACCATCATCCTTGAGTGGCTTTTGGCCTTGATAAGCGGTGCTTTATTTTTTAAACTCTTCTTCTTTATATCTTGCTTAATGCTTTCGACACCACCTCGTCGTTTATGTAGGATTAAATCACGACCCCGTTATAGGAAGCCTAGTCAATTAAACCTGAAATACTCGCGAGAGAAAACTGAAGACGGCGTTTGTGAATTTTCTTCGATATTAACTCGTGTCCCTTCTCCATGCCCACCTCTTTATATTTCTCTTAACTTCTTTCATACTTACCCGATCTCTATCTACTGATCATATATTCTTTCGTTTATATATGTTATCTGTTTTTATTTTTGTTTTTTGAACATTCCTTGTTGCTTAAGTCGCATTGTGTTAAACGACGGGTTATATTGATTTTGCGCATACAAAGGAGGTTCCTCCCCCCCCCCCCCTTCTCCATTAATCTTTGTTTTCTTTTGTAATAATGACGTGTTCGATATATCGGGAAAAATATCCAGTAAGAAACGACGTCAAACCACCTTCCTGCGAAAGTGAGCCCAAAATATCGGTGCCACGTTAATTTTATTTTCGAAATCTAATTTATCTTGTAGAAACACCGAGCTTGCACTTGCTGCTCCTGATATTATTAAACTTGCTGCTGCTGCTGCTGCTGTTGTTGTTGTTGTTGTTGCATTCATTGGCTTACATGTGACGTAAAAAAGATGACAGCAAAACTTAAATCAGTTTTGGCATCTGTGAACATGCATGGAACGTATAATCTACCAGCTCTATTGGATTATTCCTCATTTTCAAGACTACCTCGATTCTTGGTTCTTTTCTTGATTATTTCACTACGTTTTGGCCTTCATGCTATTCAAATACATCGTACGAGAGGTTTCTTTATCCGGAGGTAAAAGCCTCAATATCTATTACTTATAGAGACTAGACCCTCCAGGCACAGACAGTTTGTCTAATATATATATATATATATATATATATATATATATATATATATATATATATATATATATATATAGTAGAGAATGGTAGTTTGCTTGAAGCATTGCTGGTATAGTAGTAGTAAGTTTTTGAAAGGCTGTGGGCAATGCAAATTCCGGGTAAGATGCAAGTTGTAAGGAACAAAAACAATAAATCGAATACGAAATATGACTTACTATTTATTTTTCCTAAAATCTTACATAACAGCAAGAGTGATTTTAGCTGTTTGTGTGATGTCCGGTTGATTAAAAATCATTATTTAATATTTCGGGAAAAGAGACTTCCCTTTGTCAAAAATAATTAAACCAGAAGAAAAATTTCTCCGACTGTGCAGAGAATCTTACAAAACAAAATGGCTGCTACTTCTGGTTTAATTATTTTTGACAAAGGGAAGTCTCTTTTCCCGAAATATTAAATAATTATTTTTAATCAACCGGACATCACACAAACAGCTAAAAACACTCTTGCTGTTATGTAAGATTTTAGGAAAAATAAATAGTAAGTCATATTTCGCATTCGATTTATTGTTTTTGTTCCTTACAACTTGTATCTTACCCGGAATTTGCATTGCCCACAGCCTTTCCAAAACTTACCACTAATATATATATATATATATATATATATATATATATATATATATATATATATATATATATATATATATTGAATGAGATATATGTATATAGAGAGAGATGCATATATATATATATATATATATATATATATATATATATATATATATATAAAGATAGATGAAAGAAGAGGGATACACATGTACGAATGACAAATTAATTCCAACTTCGATTGTTCAATGCAAGGTATACTCGGTAATAAAATTATGTTTATTATTCCTTCCTTAAGGCAAGGCTTTTCAAAGATTAACATCTTATCATCAGAGGAATTACATAGATAGATAAGTTGGCAGTGGAAAAGCCAACATTCAAAATTTGAAAAAATATTAAGTAATGGAGAGTGAAAAAAAGTTGGTGTGAAAAAGATTTGGGGTTTGTCCAGTTGGTAATTGTCCGTTGATGAGGTGTCCAATGAATGGAGATTTAGATGGAAAAGAAATGTTTTCGTGAAGGCAGCATGGACAAGGGTTAAACATGAAGTAACTCCAATAGTCAGATGTTGAGTTCAAATCGTAGGTGGAGCGCACTTAATCGGAATTAAATATGAGAAATCGGGCCACTACTTAATATTTTTTCAAATTTTGAATTTTGGCTTTTCCACTGCCAACTTATCTATCGATGTAATTCCTCTGATGATAAGATTTTAATCTTTGAAAAGCCTTGGCTTAAGGAAAAAATAATAAACATAATTTTATTACCGAGTATACCTTGCATTGAACAATCGAAGTTGGAATTAATTTGTCATTCGTACGTGTGTATCCCTCTTCTTTCATCTATCTGTATAATTGCTCTATCTCGTATATTGAGCTTAAACCATTTTACTATAGGTTCTATCTACAAAAAGTATACTTTTAGTTTCATATTTGATTATATATATATATATATATATATATATATATATATATATATATATATATATATATATATATAGGTTCTATCTACTAAAAGTATACTTTTAGTTTCATATTTTATTATATATATATATATATATCAAGACTCCGAGTAAGTTTGTTGGGTTTTCTAGTCTATCTTGATGCTTACACCGTAATGGGCATAAATATAAGTACGTAGTAATTTGATATGGCCGTGAGGGTAGAGTGAAAGCGTGCAGATCCAAAGATGGCTCTGTGAACTGGGTTCGCGCCTTATGATCGTCTGAAATTATCACTTTCCTACACTGAAAAGAGCAACAAGCTCTAAACGACATCGTCTGTAGGTAGAAATATAATTTAATACATCCATATATATATATATATATATATATATGTATATATATATATATATATGAGTCCAAATTCTAGTATATATTACATAGTTTTAGAACGCCAATACGTAGTTAAAGCAACATAAATTGTTTTAGACTATTAAAAGAATTTCTAACGCTATTGACAATAGTTAACTATTCATTTATTTAATTTATGTTTGAATTCATGTTTTGAAACATGACCTAAACATAAATCGCGGACGTCAGGTCAAAGCTATATTTATTGTTTTGAAGTTATGTTTTAAGATATATTCATAACAAAATCTAAAAAGCTCAGTTCGTTGAACTGAGGATCTCAAGGTGTCAGTTTCAATTTCCGGTCATGGAATCCGCTTTATTTGTTGGGGATTTATTATTTATGCTATATTTTCTATTTCTTAAAAAAGTCGGGTAGACAGACACAGAAAGTGACCCTTGATTTCGTGTCTGAAGTCGAAACTCTACTTATTCTGCTAATCATCTCATCAATTACTCATTGCGCTTTTATATTCTGTCTGAAACCGAAACTATAATATTACTTCTATATCTGAAGCCAAAACTATACTATTACTTCTATATCTGAAGCCAAAACTATACTATTGCTTTTATATCTAAAGCCAAAACTATCCTATGTACAAGATTCAGAACTAACCTACGCACGCACACACACACATACACGCGTGCGGGCACAACAGCCAATTCGGCGACAGGGCAATAAAAATAATAAATTTCAAAAGAAAATCCAAGCACTCCGAGAAATAGAGATGACCGATAAAATTAAGGTCAAAATAACACGTACTTAATAAACACACACGACTTTGACCAATAGAAGCAGAGGAAAAAAATAAAATTAAAATAAAAGATATAAAAATATCAAAACACGTACACGCACACCCGCAAACCCACACACCCGCAAACCCACACATGCGCAAATACGCCAAACAACAACACATTTCCTCAAATAAAACAACACTCTTTCAAATCGAAAGACATTTCTTCAAATGGATTTACATATCTGATGAAAGCGGACCACCGCTTGAAACGCGTTATATAAAATTATAAAATGATAAAATAACAAAATAATGAATAAATGTTGAAAAAAACTTTTTACAAATGTTGGTAGGCTTACTCCTTTACATATATACTTTTCTCTTCTTGGAACTGCACTAATACTGCATAACCCTTTTTTCTCTCTCTCGCTCTCTCTCTCTCTCTCTCTCTCTCTCTATATATATATATATATATATATATATATATATAAAGAGATGTGTTTATACATATATAGAGAGATGTGTTTATACATATATATAGAGAGAGATGTGTGTAAACACATCTCTCTATATATGTATAAACACATCTCTTTATATATATATATATGTATATACACATCTCTTTATATATATCACTTTGTCTTTATATATATACATTACTTTGTCTTTATATATATACATTACTTTGTCTTTATATATATATATATATATATATATATATACATCACTTTGTCTTTATATATATATATACATCACTTTGTCTTTATATATATATACATCACTTTGTCTTTACACATATGTATACACATCACTTTGTCTTTATATATATATACACATCACTTTGTCTTTATATATGTATATATATATATATACATCACTTTGTCTTTATATATATATATATATATATATATATACATCACTTTGTCTTTATATATGTATATATATATATACATTAATTTGTCTTTATATATGTATATATATATATATACACACATCACTTTGTCTTTATATATGTATATATATATACACACATCACTTTGTCTTATATATATATATATATATATATGGTGGAAACATTTTTTACTTCGAAGTTTTTTACACTATAAAAATGCTATAGAAGACGTTTGAAGGTTCCTTGTTTAGTTTTTTTCAATTAAAAGCCAACACGATTCACTTTAATAATAGCCATATCATGTGAAAGAAACGAAGAAGACACTATTTTTGCAAATGTCATTACAATGCATGCTAAAGAAATAGACACTTTTCTCTTTATTTAATATTTTGTGTGGTTCATATTTTTTGAAGTCTGTGAACGAAAATCCATTACTACATGCGATCGAAATTCAAAGGAGCGTATTTGCTTATAAGTAAGTTTCATTAAAAATAAAAATAAGTCAACATTAAAAATAAATAGTCGGTTATGAAGCTGACATTTATTGTGGACAGTTATTACGAAAACATAAGGAGATATTATTTAGATTATTCGAATTACTTTTTTAATATTTAATCTTATTTCCACAAGGTTTCAGCCGATGTAACCTCCGAATTTCGTTAGGTGGATCGAACTCCGGAATTTGTACAAAAATTCCGAACGAAACGGGGGTAGATTGTTCTCGTTCCGTCGGCCATAACACGGTAGAAGTCTTATGTAATTCGTAATTGTATTTTTAGTATTGCCTGCACTGAGGATTGAACCTTCAACCTCCAGAAGACTGTCACTTAGAACTGATTATTACTTAGCACTTTTATCCGTTACGTCACGGGTCAGTACGAACGATACTAAGAATACAATTATGAATTACTTAAGACTTCTACCCGGTCATGGCTGCCGGAACGAGAACAAGCTACCCCCGTGGATTAAATAAAAGGTTTCGTTCGAAATTCCGTATACGTAGTTGGGTAGGTAGGTAGTTTTGTTTTACTGCATATCAACCCTTTTCGGGTTATTTAATGCCGAGTCATTTTGGTGAAGGTTTTTATGCTTCAAGTTCTTTACATATTTCAGTATTTATTCAGGGTGTTAGGTTGAGTGAAAGGAGGGAGAGGGGGGAGGGAAGAAGAGGGGAGGGGAATTGTTTTTGTTTTGGATTTTGCAGAACATGATTGAGTTTTGCAAAGAAAAAAACAATAAAACATCAATGTTTGGTGCATTTTGAGTCAGGAAGTCAATAACCTCAGACAGCCTGATTTGGTAGCGCCAGTAGGTTCTATTTGACCCATAGATGGGGCCCTTACAGGTACAACCACTCTGGGCTAGAATGGACCTGGGAGAAATGACAACCACATCCCCCACAGCTCCCAAATGGAGACCTCATCACTGGATGTTTTTTAAGGTCATACCCAGGACCGAAATTCGTATAGATTCCCGAGTTCGACAAGATGCATCTGAAGAAGGTCGGTGATTACATCGGCCGAAACGTTGTGAGAATAACATTCAAGTTGAGAACAATAGTCCGGAACATCCAAATTATAAATCGGCCGAAACGTTGTAAGAATAACATTCAAGTTGAGAACAATAGTCCGGAACATCCAAATTATAAATCGGCCGAAACGTTGTAAGAATAACATTCAAGTTGAGAACAATAGTCCGGAACATCCAAATTATAAATCGGCCGAAACGTTGTAAGAATAACATTCAAGTTGAGAACAATAGTCCGGAACATCCAAATTATAAATCGGCCGAAACGTTGTAAGAATAACATTCAAGTTGAGAACAATAGTCCGGAACATCCAAATTATAAATCGGCCGAAACGTTGTAAGAATAACATTCAAGTTGAGAACAATAGTCCGGAACATCCAAATTATAAATCGGCCGAAACGTTGTACGAATAACATTCAAGTTGAGAACAATAGTCCGGAACATCCAAATTATAAATCGGCCGAAACGTTGTAAGAATAACATTCAAGTTGAGAACAATAGTCCGGAACAGCCAAATTATAAATCGGCCGAAACGTTGTAAGAATAACATTCAAGTTGAGAACAATAGTCCGGAACATCCAAATTATAAATCGGCCGAAACGTTGTAAGAATAACATTCAAGTTGAAAACAATAGTCCGGAACATCCAAATTATAAATCGGCCGAAACGTTGTAAGAATAACATTCAAGTTGAGAACAATAGTCCGGAACATCCAAATTATAAATCGGCCGAAACGTTGTAAGAATAACATTCAAGTTGAGAACAATAGTCCGGAACATCCAAATTATAAATCGGCCGAAACGTTGTAAGAATAACATTCAAGTTGAGAACAATAGTCCGGAACATCCAAATTATAAATCGGCCGAAACGTTGTAAGAATAACATTCAAGTTGAGAACAATAGTCCGGAACATCCAAATTATAAATCGGCCGAAACGTTGTAAGAATAACATTCAAGTTGAGAACAATAGTCCGGAACATCCAAATGATAAATCCGTATCTTAAAAAATCCGAATCACAATGAAATATTTTTGAAAATTGTCGATCAGTTGGCGCTGGTTTTGCAACTTCCGTCTTAAAAAAAACTGAAACGTTTTCGTCTGGGTCAGAGCAAAGGTTACGCGGTCATGTTTTCCATTTGTTTGTTGTTTGGTTCGTTCTTGGAAGCGAAGCGTTCGACGAGCTAACATATGGATTTGGCAACCTGCTGGCTTTGCTTACCTTTACGAAATGAAAGGCGAGTTTCACTTAATCTCATGATGGACAAATAGAAAGGTTTCTTTGACTTTCTTGCTAGAATGCAGAGATAAAAAAAAAATATATATAGATAAAAGTATGACGGAATAACAACAAAGATATGTAGACGCGTAGACGAAGAGTGAAAGGGGGGGGGGGGTGATGTTGGTGATGGTGGAACGTGGTTGAAGTGAAATGGTGGAATACCGAGAAATGAAACGAATAACAAAGTCGGGAAAGATTACAGTTAAAATAAGACGAACAGAAGAAAAGTCAACATATATAATACAAACTGAAGTACACGTCTACGCTGGGTTTCATAAAGTGGCCTTTTCTGCACGACGAGAAATTATGATTACTATTTCTTATTTGAAATTCGTCTGATTTACTCCCTGCTTCTATTGTTCCAGCTCGTTTGACTCGTTGGTCTACTAGTCTTCATCAATTCGCTGTTCTGTTACCTCGTTAAAATACATCTTATTTCAGTAGCTTCTTTCCAAGAATTGCAGGCTTTTGGAATCTTACCTGCTGACTGTTTTTCTCCTACCTATCGTGGACTCGGTCTTTTCAAGACTAAGGCCAATAGGCATCCTCTGTAACAGGAAAAAGAAACATAAAACGAGAAACTGAAAGGATAAAGAGAAACAGAAAGGAAAACGAAAGTGGGAAGTAACAAAAAACGGGGAAAAACGGTGAAAAAAACTGTAAGAAAACGAACTGAAAAAAAAATAGAAGAACAAAAAAAACGAACAATAAATAATGAAAAAGAGAAACTAAAAAGAAAAAAAACTGAAAGAAAAAAACTGAAAGGAAAACAAACGAAAGGAAAAAACGAAAAGGAAAAAAAAACTCGAAGGAAAAAAACGAATAGAAAAAAATAAACTGGAAGGAAAACAAACGAAAGAAAAAAACAAACGAAAGGAAAAAAAACGAAAAGGAAAAAAAACGGAAAGGAAAAAAAACGGAAAGAAAAAAACTAAAAGGAAAAAAAACAAAAAGGAAAAAAATACTGAAAGGAAAAAACTGAAAGGAAAAAACGAAAGAAAAAAAACGAAAAAGAAAAAAAACTGAAAGGAAAAAAAACTGAAAGGGAAAAAAACGAAAAGAAAGAAAAACTGAAAAGAAAAAACTGAAAGGAAAAAAACGAAAGAAAAAACGAAAAGAAAAAAAACGAAAAGGAAAAAACTGAAAGGAAAAAAAACGAAAAGAAAAAAAACTGAAAGGAAAAAAAAACGAAAAGAAAAAAAACGGAAAGAAAAAAACGAAAAGGAAAAAAAACGAAAAGGAAAAAAAAAACATTTTTAAGGTCAAATTTTATTAAGATTTGATCAGAATTTCTTAAGTTGATGGCAGACATACAATCTGCACAGGAGGAAGATCATTCCTACTAAACGGGGAAGGGATATAAAATTTGAATTCCTATTTTATAGCGACCACGTGGTGGAGAATCTTTTCCAGGCAAGTGGTCGCCATCTAGAATATGCAGTTAGCGAAAGGCGGTATGTTCTCTCACTTGGACTGCAAGTCCCGCTCTCTTCCCCATTCTCTCTCGATTGGTGATGTAATTACAACGATTCTTTTTAACACATTCCTCGAATCAGCATATCTCAAAATAAAAGCAATAACATTTTTATACTTTCAATTTTCGTTTCAATCTTGAAATTATCAGAACAATCGCAGTCACATCCCAAACGCGATGTCTACTAAAACAACTAACCCACATCTAGGTTATAATTCTTATTTACTATATTGAATTTTCGATCACCACGGGGTAATCTCGTTGCAATATTTCACTAAATAAGATAGACATGTTTGAATCCACCTTATCCATTAATGGGGCTTTCTGAAATGTAAAACATTTTTAAGTCAAACTGTTTGTGCTATGTACGTATTTCGTTTCAAATGAGAGTTTCAGCGGGGTAAACATTAAGTGTTATTATCACAAAGTTTCGGCCGCTGTAACCCCCGGCCTTCTTAAGGTGTGTGTCTTTGAACTCGGGAATATTTCTGTCGAACTAGGGAATCTGGACGGAACCCTTTATTTAATACACGGGGGTAGCATGCTCTTGTTCCGGCAGTTATGACTGGGAGAAGTCTTCAGTAATTAATTCGTAATTCTTCGTATCGTCCAGAGTTCGATAGAAATATTTTCAAGTTCGAAGAGATACACCTGAAAAAGGCCGGTGGTTACAGCGGCCGAAACGTTGTGATGATAACACTCAAGATGAGAAATGTAGTCCGAATAAGCAAAATTATGCAAATCGTCAGGCTTCATCTAAAAAAATTTAGAAATATAAACACACATTGTCCTTTATTATAGAGTGACGGTTTGGAACGAGATCTGCGTGAAGTCCTTGTGGCACCGGTTTTGTTGAATCTGTGTTGTTGCCATTATCTGCTGCCTTTTGTCTATCTCAAATGAATTCTTCTGAAAAATGTCCAGAATCTTTGTATCTAGTTTCCCAATCTACAAGTCTTAATCCCTGATTTCTATTGAGAAAGCTACATCGAATCTTATAAAAGAAGCGACCAATAAACTTGTCGTCGTGTTTTATTCTATTGAATGTGTAAAACAACCCGAGGGTGTCATCTTGGACAGTCTCATTGACAGAGAAATCAATCAAACTATTTTTTTTTCTTTCTTTTTAGGGAGTGGGGGGTGGAGGCGTAATCGGACTAAGAACAATGGCGGTTTAATCTCATCGAATTGTCAGCGATTTTCACACTCCTTCTCGTCTGCGTCGCTGATTTTCTTTCAGGAAGGGGGCCATTGAAAACGGTTGTTAGCCTCGTTCGGCGTCTAACTCGTATCATTTATTTATTTCCTCTACAAGAAGTTAGACAAAAGGTCAGGTGAGATCTTGCAAAACCAGCACACTAGAAGTTCACTCTGGCTTACAAAAAATGCCTGAGTAGCCTCGTCGGTATTCCTTTCCATAAAAAGAAGGTAACTCCTGAGAGAGTCAATCTCCGAGGACAGAACAGAAGCATACCTCAACCCGACAGAACCAAGGCCACTGGCGGGCGGATTATAGAGAACGTATCTTTGAATGGAAGTAACACTACCTACTAAGCTGTGACAGGTAAGTCGTAGAAGATTTGAAGCAATTTTCAAAACCAGTTAAGATGACGTTTTGCCCGATAACATTGTAATTTCAGTTTGATTGGTTGTTTTGTTTTACGCCATATTAACCATTTTCGAGTTAGTTGGTGCCAAATCCGGTCATTTTGGTAAAAGTTTTTATGCTTCAAGTTCTTTATATCTTCAAATATTTATTCATGGTATTTGGTTTGGTCGTTTTGTTTCACGGCATATCAACCTTTTCAGGGTTATTTAATGTCGAATCCGGTCATTTTGGTAAAAGTGTTTATGCTTTAAGTTCTTTATATCTTCAAATATTTATTCATGGTGTTTCGTTCGGTCGTTTTGTTTTACGGCATATCAACCTTTTCAGGGTTATTTAATGCCGAATCCGGTAATTTTGGTAAAAGTTTTTATGCTTCAAGTTCTTTATATCTTCAAATATTTATTCATGGTATTTGGTTTGGTCGTTTTGTTTCACGGCATATCAACCTTTTCAGGGTTATTTAATGTCGAATCCGGTCATTTTGGTAAAAGTGTTTATGCTTTAAGTTCTTTATATCTTCAAATATTTATTCATGGTGTTTCGTTCGGTCGTTTTGTTTTACGGCATATCAACCTTTTCGTGTTATTCAATGTCAAATCCGGTCATTTTTGTAATATTTTATGCTTGAAGTTTTTTTTTATATCTTCAAATATTTATTAGTGGTTTTTGGTTTGGTTGTTTTGTACAGCAAACTTATTGTTTTGGGCTTAGCAGAACATGATTGAGTTTTACAATGGGGAAGGAGGAAAAAAGAATATCATCAATGTTTGCTGCATTTTTGGTTTGGAATCCGTTATCTTCAGACAGCCTGATCTAGTAGCACCAGTGTCAGAGTTAGATTGAAGATGATTGATTAAAACAAGATGTCTCTACCCGGCGTTGCCCGGGAGTCTTTGGAAAATCTATGGTGTGGTAGAAGACGGGTTCTTGCTGCGAATGTTTTATAAGAGGGAACCAGAAATTGGAGCTCAGCCGAGCATCTTCCATGGGAATCAGGATAGAGTAGAGAAAGACTAGCAACATCTCTTTCTCTACTCTATATCGTCATTTCCATGGAAGGTGTTTGACTCAGCTCCACTCCCTGGTGTGCCTAACATCAAACAGAATCTCCCATCTGTGAAACACATTACAATAGGACTGCTTCCCTGCACACTACAACGTGGTCGTCTTCAAATCTAACGTCAACAAATACGTATAAGTAATCAACATCTCTTCTGTGAGAAAGCGGATGTAGAAAAGGGAAGTTATCCATCACTAGATGTAAAAGTCGAATTTGTACTCACTCAAAGCAACAATGAATGCTCTAGGTGGCACCTCCCCAAATGTGGCAGCAATACTCCATCTAAGGGCGTACCTTAGAGGATTGCATCAGGAGTCAGGTACTTTCGGGGGCAGTAGAATGATCCATTTCTCAGCGATCTTAGCAACATATTTCCATTTTAGGTCTGGAGTGAAAGTCAGTTCTAGGAGCTTGCCAGAACAAGTGGCTTCTTTAACGAACGAGGTATTCGTTTCAACTCAAGCAAAATTAAGATCCGATCATTGGTGGTGAAAAGATAGAAGCTTGTTATTAAGAAATATTCTCTAAATGTTAATTTCTTCAGAGTATTTTAAGGAGATCTGACGGGCCATAAAAAGGGGCACAATCCCATCATTTAAAAAAAAATCGCTGACACTTCTACGGAATTTGAACAAAACAAAACTGACTTTTGCATAAACAGTCGGAAACCACCGAAGCGTTTATCCAATCGGAAACCGATAAAAAAAGTAATGCAGACGACAAGTCAATGTCAAATATAGGACGATTGGTTGACTGTTATTTTTTTTTACCTTAACCCTAACTTAACGTTAACTTAATCCTAAACAATGTACTAATTGACTGTTTTTCGACGACAGAGACCCTTGCGTTTTTCGTAACTCACAAAAAGAAATTCTGAAAATTATTTTTTTAGAAAACTTGATTCATTGTTTACATTCGTCCGAAATAAATCCTTCTTGATAAAGAAAAATGCATTGAGGTGAGTGTTTTTATTTATTTATTTTTAATTTGGACATTTAACCGACGTCTCGGTTTGAACAAACCTTCTGTAAATCTGCTTCGGCATAAGTCGGGTTTGTTTGGTTCAACATCAGTAGAAGTACTATTTCGCTTTAATATATACGTAATTATTTCCCTTATATTAAAACACAGAGTAATACATATTTATACACGTATATTGTAAGAAAGACAAAATGTATTATTATCATTTCGTTTCCCATCGTTATTTTGCGGTCTTATTGATCTCTGCCCTCGTACGATTTTATCTATTCGCCGTCCTCTCATGCTAACCTATCGTAACTAGTCATATATTTGCTTAGAGACAGCATGTCTACCTCCATCATTGGATGCATCTTGGGAGAAAGATACCGAAAGATATTCCAGTTGAATCCTAAATATGTAACTATATTTATAAAATATACTGGACCGAAGTGGTCTATGAGAATCTTTTGGCTACTAAACACGTAGCAAATTTGTCTTCGTCGCGAGTCCGATGTGTTCAAGATAAATTCACCCGGATTCAAATATTGATTTAAAAAGATTAATCCTTCTTCCTTGAGATATTTATGCGCATGCATACGATACACGTTACGCCATTGCAGCAATTTAAGTGTTATTCTTGTAAAATATGTAATAACCACATTGTATATTAATGTTTGATACATGTTACATATATATATATATATATATAAATAAATATATATATATATATATATTATATATATATACATGTTATATATATTATATCTGTATATATGTTATATATATATATATATATATATATATGTCATATACATGTCATATACATGTTATATACATGTATATATGTTATATACATGTTATATACATGTATATGTTATATATATATATGTGTGTGTGTGTCATATACATATATATGTTATATATATGTTATATATATATTATATACATGTATATGTTATACAGGGTGGGCCAAAATAAGGGTCCTATGTTTAAATTTGAATAACTTGAATTTGAATAACTTCCACAAAATAAAAGTTAAACTCACCAAACTTTATGTGTGTGTAGACTGACCCTTCCGAGATTTTTTGAAATAAACAAAACAAATTTTAGCCGAAAAACACTTCTTAAAACTTACAAAAACTAAAGTATTGTTTTTTACACTGTTTTGAGTTTTTTAAGCAAAAATAATGTTTTCTAAATGAGGGTACGTTCCTTAGGGCTAATACGGCTCATGCTTGCTTCGGAAGGGGTCCTTTACTTATTCTAAAAAAAAAAAAAAAAAAAAAAAAAAAAAAAATCAATAAATAAAAAAGTTATGAATTTTAAAAAATAGAGCCCTTAATACATGTATATATAAGTGATATACATGTAAATATGTTATATATATGTTATATATATGCAATATATATATTATAGATATGTTATATATATATATGTTATATATGTTATATATATGTTATATACATCTATATATATATTATATATATGTTATATATATATATTTTATATGTTATATGTTATATATATTATATATATATGTTGTATATATATATGTTATATATATATATATATATATTATATATATTATATATATGTTATACATATATGTTATATAGGTAGGCCCTCCGTTCAGTCTAGATAGACTATGGATACCCTTATAAGGGGCTGGCTGCGCGTGTAATTATGAAGTAAGCGTTGCGCAATCCCTTACAACACATCTCCTGAGTCGGCACTGCTTGATTCCAATGGCAAGCAGTTCAAGACGACTGGAAACAATGCCGAGATAAACAGAGAGCACATACAGCACCTGGTAGTCCCAAATGGTCACCCATTTAATACTGGCCAGGCTCGACGTTGCTTAACTTCGGTGATCTAACGGGAACCGGTGTGTCAACGTGATTGTGCGTGATTGTGCCGTATATATATTATGTTATATATATGTTATATATATATATGTTATATATATATATGTGTTATATATATGTTATATACATGTGTTAACTGTGTATGGACGCAGGTTTTCGAAGCTCTGTGTTCATTGGAACCATCCGAGGAACGGAAAGGGAGAAGTTTTGTCTTGTCTTTTTTCCCTTGTTTCGTCATATTATTTGAGCTACAGAGAGAGAGAGAGAGAGAGAGAGAGAGAGAGAGAGAGTTAGATGAAGACACAACTTTTAGATGTTACCTAACCACTGCAAGCATCTTCAAAACTAGACCATCACCAACTACTTCAGAGAGACAAACTGTTGTTTATGTCGATGAAAAATGATCTATGCGGATCAACGATGCTATATTACAATACTATTTTGGGGGGGGGTGTATGTCAGCACTGAAGTTAGGTAGTTTTTTTTATTATTATAATTTTAGCTGCATCCAGACATCTTAGTCGGACGCGGGTCATTTTTGGATCTTTTTTACGGCGTATAAACCATTTCGGGGTTATTTGATATCGAAAAAGTACCTATAAGAAATCGCTCTTTTACCATAGCTAAAATATTTTTTAAATAATAATGAATCACCATATTGGATGGCTAAAATCCACTTGAGGATAAAAATCAATGAGAGAGAGATTGTTAGAATGATGAAGAATATTATGAGAGGATTGAAAATTATAAATGAATAGATGAAAATTGTATCATAAGGACCGGTTAGGACGAGTATATGCTGACATTGTATATAAAGACGGACATTTTGTAACCCACAGGGAGGCAATCCTATGGTAACGTGTTCCACAGATTTGAAGTTCTTTGGAAATAAACTGTTCATGGAAATGTTGGGTTCATACCTTTCCTAACAGTAGTGGTACATAGTTGAACGCAATCGCCCCGATACGATTTAAACTCTGCTAAACCGATCGCATAGTACGAATCGGTATCCATTTCGCCAATTAATGCTCACTATATATTTATTTTTAAGTCAAGCCATATTTTCGGAGATGACTAAGTGTTTATCTCCATCCGAATTGATATTCTTGAACTAAAATCTTCCTTTTTGCTAGTAGTTTCGCAATTATTTTTGTTTTAAGTTTTACTTTTAGAAAATATTACTATTCACCCAATTCCCAACAACACCATTGCTGGGGGCGTATTTAAAGAAATAGTAATTAAAAATGGAATTCATTTATATCTGATCGTGATAGTCATCTGCGCGGGAGGCCATGTCTCTTCTAGTTGAGGAGATTTCGTGCGGAAATCAACACAAGCCGAAAAGATGCAGTCGTAAAGAGTAAACAGGCCTTACTGGAATAGTTGGACTCGTTTATGGAATCGTTAGAATGAGAGAGAAAAAGAGAATTGAAGGAGATGTGAAACGAAAGAAGAGAAAATAGGAAGAGAGTTAAAAGAAACGAAAAGTGAAAGTAAAGGGAGAAATGTTGATAAAAGAAAATTGAAGAAATGGACAAAGAAATAGAAAATAAAGAAAGGAAATGGAGAGAAAGGAAAAAAGAAAGAAAGAAAAAAGAAAAAGAAAGAAAGAATAGAAGAAAGAATTAAGGCAAA
Source organism: Sepiola atlantica (assembly GCA_963556195.1). Classification (NCBI taxonomy): domain Eukaryota; kingdom Metazoa; phylum Mollusca; class Cephalopoda; order Sepiida; family Sepiolidae; genus Sepiola; species Sepiola atlantica. Next base: position 15,252,552 of record OY744528.1, on the reverse strand, counting down.
AAGTATAAAGAAAAAAAAAGAAAGAAGAAAGAAAGAAAAAGAAAGAAAAAGAAAGAAAAAAAAAAGAAAGAAAGAAAAAAGAAAGAAAAATAGAAATGAAGAAAAATAGAAATAAAGAAAAATAACAATAAAGAAAAATAGAAATAAAGAAAAAATAGAAGTAAGAAAGAAAGAAAAAAAAGAAAGGAGAAAGAAAAAAGAAAAAAGAAAAAAAAAGAAAAAAGAAAAAGGAAATAAAGAAAAAAAGAAATAAAGAAAAAAGAAATGACGAAAGAAAAAAAAAGAAATTAAGAAATAAATAAATAAGAAAGAAAGAAGAAAGAAAGAATAAAAAAGAATAAAGAAAGAAAAAAGAAAAAAGAAAGAAAAAAGAAAGAAAGAAAAAAGAAAGAAAGAAAAAAGAAAGAAAATATAAAGAAATAAAGATAAAAAAATAACGAAAGAATAAAAAAAAAGAAAAAGAAATAAAAACTAAATTAAATAAACGAAGAAAGTAGAAAGAAACAAATAAGAAAGAAATGAGAAGAAAGAAATAAGAAATAAGAAAGAAAGAAAAAAGAAAAAAACAAATAAAAAACAAAGAAACAAAAATAGAGAAATAAGAGAAAAAAGAAATAAAGAAAGAAGAAAGAAAAAAAAAGAAAAAAGAAAGAAATAAAAAAATAAAGAAATAAAAAAAATAAGAAAAATTTAGAAAAATAAAGAAATAAAAAAAATAAAGAAATAAAAAAATAAAAACTTTTTTATTTTTTATTTTTTTTATTTCTTTATTTATTTATTTTTTTTTCTTAATTTTTCTTATTTTTTTTATTTCTAAAGAAATAAAAAAGAATAAAGAAATTAAAAAATAAAGAAATTAAAAAAGTAAAGAAATAATAAAAAAGAATAAAGGAAGGTTTATTTTTTAAAGAATTAAATAAAAGACACCGTTTTTGTTCAGAATTCTATTTTAGACAAGTTGATGTTTTTGTCTGTTTCCCGGTACTTTCTTGGTTATGTGATGCCGAAGCACAATACATTTTTCAACGATTCATTGTATATGATTAATTGAACACAGATTGCTATTCGTGCTTAAATATCCACAATAAATTCGCAAGAATTTGAACTCTGCATAGCTAAGTTCACTGTTAACGACGAGGTGATATACGTTACGCTGCATTTGAATTCATTTCCGTGAATTGAATTCGGCACAATTTTATAGAAATGATATCTCAAACGATTTTCTTTCTCCACTGGAAATTGTACTTTTAGAAAAGTGTACGATTAACTAATATATATATATATATTAATGTTTGTCAGAATAACATCGGTACCGTCGGTTTTAAATCCCAACAAAGAGGACCTATAAAGGCCTCCTTATCCGACCCTTTTTAAGTCTCATATATATATATATATATATATATATATATATATATATATATATATATATATATATATATATATATATATATATATATATATGGAGTAAGGCGCACGATAAGTCATGAAAATGAAATGTCGTGGTAGACAAAATGTTTGAAAAAAGACAAACGGAAAACAGGTTAAAATGCATGAGAAAAACAAAAACAAGAGATTTGACCGGTTTCGTTCGTATTAACGAACGTCTTCAGAAAAAGTGAATATTTGGAAACAGTTTTATTTTGAAGGCACACACATGGGAGAAGGAAAAGATGATCTGATTGGACCATATGAGAAGACTTTTAGCGACACTGAAATATGATTTGACAAGTAGGTGACATATTCTTCTTTATTTCTTTTTTCTTATTCTTTTTTTTTGTCAAATCATATTTCAATGTCGCTAAAAGTCTTCTACGAGAACATTAATGTAATACGAAGAAAAATTAATTCATATTTTTAAATAAATCGCTGCACTATTGTGGTCCTCTTATGATTCAGATATCCGTCGTGTACGATGGTGACACTAGCATCACAGATTGTGTGGTGGTAGCTATGTCCCCTTATACTGTCAGACACACATTACAGTCCCCCAGTGTTGAAACATAGCTTATAGAAGATGTGTCGCTTTCTCTGCATAGCTCATTTAAAACAAAAGACAGCACGCAGCTAAAATACGGTAGTGGCACTATACAAACAAAAACAATTAATCCACGTATGAATAGCAGGTGTAAATGAACATGGAAGACTAGCTAGGATCACGTGTTGGATAATGGCCCTGTGAGGCCGGACGCATGTTGAAGTGGGCGTATGTGTGGGGGGATCGTTTGGTTTGGCTTGCGCGATTTATTGCGGGTGAACCCGTACAACCGAGTGCAAAATAGGGCTGTTCTCACAGTCGGAGCTCACAAGCGTTGACAGGGCCACGACGTTGACGAGACTTCAGGTTAAGGGTCTAGTTGTATCTGCGCATTGGGGTTCTGTGACGTCACGGGCTTTTGTGTGGGAAACAGAGTTTTGCCAGTCTGGTTTTTGGAAGCAAGCCGAACAGACGTATTTCTCTATGTAGTCCGAAATGAAAAATGGGGATTTATTTCCCTAAGAGAATACAGGCATGAGATTCTTTATTCCCCCCTCCTCGAATGGCTAAGGACTTAAGCTAGGAA
>OY744528.1:15227491-15244991 GCA_963556195.1 Sepiola atlantica | reverse complement strand
CTTTGCCTTATGGGAAGGTAGCATTATCCTGCATAAAAACAGGCTTTTCGTCACCAGAATTGTGCAACACTGAGAAAAAACATACTGTTCTAAAACATTCTTGTATACAGTGGCATTTACTCTAGTATTTAAGCGTACAAGTGATGATGTATTCTGACATGATATCATGCCAAAAAGCATCACGCTACCTCCACCAAATTTAACAGTTTTTTTATGCAGCTAGGATCCAAACTTTCGCCTTTTCTTCTTTTTACAAATTATTTTCCATCACAGCCAAATACATTAAATTTCGATTCGTCACTGAAATAAACTTTTTTCCAATTTTCTTCTGACCATATAACATGCTTTTTGGCGAACGCCAATCTAGCTGCTTTGTTTTCTTTACTTATTAGCGGCTTTTTTCGAGGAGATCTTGCAAAAAGACCTATTTCGTGCAACGTTCTGGACAGTTTGTCGTGAAACATTCCTGACACCTTTGATTTGTTTAGAGATGTTGCAAGCTGTAAGGAAACGGTCTTTTAACACTAGGCGTTGTATAACTCTGTCCTCTTTTTCCGTTGTCTTTCTTGGTCTACCAGGTTTCTTTGTGTTACTTAACCTTCCAGTTTCTTTATAGAGTTTGAGAACTCGTCTTACAACACTTTTTGAACGTTTCACACGTTTTCCGATTTCTTCTATTGTCAACTTTTCCTTTCTTAATTTGATGATTTGCCGCTTAAATCAGTTTTATTTCTTTTTGACATGATTGATATTGCGTGATTGCAGCAGTGATGATAATTAAAGTTTAGAATATTTATTTTCATCCTTTTATACAAAATAAAACCTACTGTTTTAAACTTTCAACAATTATTTTTCCTTAATGTTATTTTAGGGAACTTGGAATATGTAAATGGTGGATTACTTCATAATATTATTTTAATTAATCTGAAAATCTCGGTAAAAGTCCAACTACATAATTTACATATGTAGTGAAATTTTCACAAATATTAGAATATAATTTATTTGAGATTAGGAAGATTTTATTTTTGTTCCTTAATTTTGGACGGTACTGTATATATAATGTATATAGTGACTTATATATATATATATATATATATATATATATATATATATATATATATATATATATATTTGTGTAATTAGGCAACATTCCTTCTCTTGCGCATGTTTGGTTAAACAGTAGCCATTTATGGCTGTGTTCTTGGTTAAAATATTCCTGAATTCATTTTTGGGGATGCTATGTGTTATCAAGTGTTGGTAGATGGAACTTTGAGGGGAGGTGAGATGGCAAGTTAGTCGGCGTGATATGCTAGTTCTAGTCATGCCGATATACGTGTTGTTTGCAGAGACACATTCTCTGATAGGGCATTTAAACACGTATATGGCATTAGTAGTTTTTAGTAAGCTATTGTCGGCCGTATTATTTTTTATTAATACATTTGTGGTTTTAGATTTCTTGCAATAAATAATAAATCTAATTTTAAAGTCATTATCTACAGGGGATATATGTTTATATATAATATTTTTAATTATTTTTTCGTCGACTTTATAGTTGGGGTGTATTTGGTTACAATCAAACAAGTTAATATTATTATTATTAATGTTGTTGTTGTTAGTTTTTATTTATTTAGAGTTTACATTTGTTTATTCAAGTAAATAAACCTAGTATAACCCATGCTCGTTATGAGAGGGGGGGGCGAAGTTATGTTGAAGTGTTGTTGAAGTGGTATTGAAATGTTTTTTAAAAACGTCTTCTTCACCAATCTTTTATTTTGCATACTCATTCATCCGCCTGAAGATGACCGACGTCGGTCGAAAACGTTCGCGAAAATATGGCGATTTTTTATACAACATCGACGACAAATCGGTCGTGCGACGAATCGAAAAAACGAATAAAAAAGTAAATAAACAGAAGCTGTCGCTACTGTTTAACCAAACATGCATAATAGGTGCATGCACGATCCGAATACGTAGATGGCCGAGGGGTTAAGACTCTTGACTACAAATCAGTGGCGATTTGTGATCAGGGTTCGCGCCCGCCGACCGTTGAGAATCAGCTTCCTGCACTGAAGATTGCATTAGCATGAAACATCGATGTCTGTAGGTAGTAAAATAATTAATATTTATTTATAAATATTATTATTAGTCCCCGGGCACTCTTGAGTGACTTTAATAACAACCAGTACTAATAGCTGCATGCACGATCCGAATACGCTCGTAGATCACTCTAGCTGTAAATTTAGTCGCCGATTCGCTATTTACAAAGTTAAATTCCTCCATAATTATTAACTAATTGTCTATGATTAAGACTCTTGACGCCGACCGTTGAGAATCAGCTTCCTGCACTGAAGATTGCGTTAGCATGAAACATCGATGCCTGTAGGTAGTAAAATAATTAATATTTATTTATATATATATATATATATATATATATAAATAAATATTAATTATTTCAAACACGTGAAAAACCTCCCACGTAATAATTTGAAACACGACTTGTTGGGGTCCTCCCTCCTCCCCTCTCATGTCCCATGTCACCGTTATAGACAAAGCCCCAACTCTGTCCCCCTCCCCCCTCCAATGTATTTTCAATTTTCAATCTCCCGTTTAAGTGAAGTTAAAACTTATGCCATTTGAATTCCATCGCCAACCCGATGAGTTGGTCGCTATTTGCACCAATGAAACAAAACTTGTTTTGTCGCAACTAATGGAATAAAATCAATATATATATATATATATATATATATATATATAATGTAAAATCAATCATTACCTTTTTCCTTCGTTTACTTTTTACCCTCCTGTGTATGAAAGAAAGCGCGAGACACAACATGGCGACCGCCTGCTTGGAAAGAAACGCAACCCCGTGGTCGCTACAAAAAAGTAAAAAATAGACTATCAAATATGCCTAGTTTTCACCACTAACAAAAAAATCATTCTTTAATTCGGTCAATAGAATTATATCTTCTATAGAATTATAAAAGTGAAGGAATTATAATAATTGGCTAGAAGTCTGATCTGTCCAATGTCACATCACGTGACAACTATTTGGCCAAAATTCATTACATTTTCTACAGATATAACTGTACTTATCTATACTGAGTAATCATTATTACTATTACCGACATAAATTATTTGGTACTGGTACATCTTTTGAATCAGAAAAAAAACGACTTTTTGTTCGGCATCTTCCGGAACTTTACGTAAACAGCCGGAAGATGCCAAAGCGCTTAGCCAATCAGAATGCTCAAGAAGCAGACGACAAATTTACCTGTACATTGAATAAATCTAAAATTGCTGGCAGGTAGGAAAAAAAAAGTTTAACTTTTAACTATCCCATAAAAATTTTTTTTAATTATTGATTACCGTCGTCCAAAAATAAATAAATTGTCATAAAAAAACATAAGTTGAGACGCAGCCTCGTTTTGATTTTGACGCTGGTTCGTTTCGATTCGTCTTTTTCGGCTGTTTACGTATTTCTGCGTCGACAAAAAGTCGGTTTTGTCTGTTTCAAAAGTTGTACCAGTACAGATTATTTCAAAGTCAATATAGTCGGCAAATTAGTCAAACACAATCTGGTTTGCTTCAGCTACTAGTCTGTGACCTATTTGCGTTAAAAAAAATATGTATTTAATACAAGTTATAATCCTTTTAAGTTAACATAAATATCGATTCTGAGCAAGGTAGCCATCTTGTTTAACGTAAGCAAAGGTGCTAAAGAATATGGCTACCTTACGCAGAATCGATATTTAATGCTAACTTAAAAGGCTTATAACTTATATTAAATACTTATTTCTTGACGCAAATAGGTCACAAATGAGTAGATAAAGCAAAATTAATTGTTTTTGACTAATTTGCCAACTGTCTTTCTTTTAAAATAATTTATGTCGGTAATAGTAATGATTACCCTATACTGTATCTTTTCTCATGTCTGATAATATAATGGATATATAATTTGATCAGATAAGTAATGCAATACTTTATTACATCTCTTCAGATATTTATGATCACTTAGACGATAGTGATTTAGGCATCATCAGAGATAGAGAAAGAAGTATATACATGCACAGAGTTTATTCCCACCCACCCAACGCTTCAAATTGTGTGACTTTTCAAAATATCCTTCCACGCCGACCACGTGACACACAGCCATATCGACACTTTTTTCACTTCGTCAAAACACCTAGACGGATTTTCAACTTGGCCACGAGAATGTCTCAACCAAGAGAAAAAAGAAAAAAAAGAAAAAGAAGAAATATTCTTCTGAAGATGGTAGATTTACCGAAAGTACTCAAGTTTAAGAAAAATGTTTTTGAGATGAATAAATAATTTATTTTAAAAACAAATAATCTGCGTTGTGCAAGGTTTTCTAAATATTTTATATATATATATATATATATATATATATATATATATATATATATATATATATATATATATATTAGTACTTCATGTATCCACATAAAATATTATAAGGAGATATAATTTTTTTATGTGTTAGTTTTCAGTATTTACTTCAGCAGTGCTCGATACGTAAGTAGAGCTAGGTAGTAAGCAATGAAAATATATATGGCAATCAAGCTACACATAGGCTCCCGTGTTTCATCTCCGGGGGAAATCGTCAGGCTGACGATTCCCCCCGGGAGTGAAACACGGGAGCCTCTGTGTAGCTTGATTGCCATATATATTTTCATTGCTTACTATATATATATATATATATATATATATATATATATATATATGTTATTACTGAGATATAATTCTTACAAGAAATGAATGCGGAGGGAAGCAAGAGTTATGCATTATGCGTTATTTTTTCCTTTAGTCCTCACATTCCATGAGCGATGTTTTTGACAATGGGGAAAAATGCTGTTTCCTGGGTCGGCTGCTGTTTTTAATACTCACACAGTATTCATCACCATTTATCTGTCAATCTATCCATCTTGTTGACCATAATCTTCGAGTGTTGACTCATTAGTAAAAAAAAAAGAAAGAAAAAAAAGGTTCGTTGTGAAATCAGTTGATGCTGTTTCCAGGCAGCTTTAGAAGCTGGTGGCGACTGCTGTCACCCATATCGAATGTTGAATAAAACCTCATGCTATACACTTTCTTATCATATTCATTTTTTGTAAAAAATGGTATTACAGTAATAAATTACGAACACTTAATAATACGGAGTTATTTTCCATTCACTCTCTAGTTTAAAAAATAAAATAAAATGATCTACTGATAACATAACTAACAGAAACGTTTATTACAGCAAAGTCGTCATAAAGTTGTGAAATATTACTTACAGTGAATTTTATTCGGACAAGATACTTTTTACAGCAGGCATTTATCTTTTCAGCAAAAATATCAGATGCTATCTGAATCTCACATCTGAATCTCACATCTGAATCTCACATCTGAATCTCACATTTGAATCTCACATCTGAATCTCACATCTGAATCGCACATTTGAATCTCACATTTGAATCTCACATCTGAATCTCACATCTGAATCTTACATCTGAATCAACATCTGAATCTCACATCTGAATCTCACATTTGAATCTCACATCTGAATCTCACATCTGAATCTCACATTTGAATCTCACATCTGAATCTCACATCTGAATCTCACATCTGAATCAACATCTGAATCTCACATCTGAATCTCACATTTGAATCTCACATTTGAATCTCACATTTGAATCTCACATCTGAATCTCACATTTGAATCTCACATCTGAATCTCACATCTGAATCTCACATCTGAATCTCACATCTGAATCTCACATTTGAATCTCACATTTGAATCTCACATCTGAATCTTACATCTGAATCAACATCTGAATCTCACATCTGAATCTCACATTTGAATCTCACATCTGAATCTCACATCTGAATCGCACATTTGAATCTCACATTTGAATCTCACATCTGAATCTCACATCTGAATCTTACATCTGAATCAACATCTGAATCTCACATCTGAATCTCACATTTGAATCTCACATCTGAATCTCACATCTGAATCTCACATTTGAATCTCACATCTGAATCTCACATCTGAATCTCACATCTGAATCTCACATCTGAATCAACATCTGAATCCAACATCTGAATCTCACATTTGAATCTCACATTTGAATCTCACATTTGAATCTCACATTTGAATCTCACATCTGAATCAACATCTGACTCAACATTTAAGGCAGGCTTTAAAAATCTACAAGAAATCAAGTTTAAATATTCATGAATGTGTCGCCGTTATCTTTCACACGGTTCATTCAACATTCTGCTTAGTACAGTCCTGTTTTAACTTTGATGTAGCAACTATCTAAATACCCGATTAGAACACCGAGAAAAACGTTCTAGCTCAGACGTTTATCTTCACAAAGAAGGACTGTATTATTGACAGCAAATTGGACACCCATAAAACAAACGAACTGGTCACCTCATAGGAGACGTCATAACTTATAACGAAAACTTAAAGAGGATTCAGGCAGCAACTAAAATAAATAGTTATAAAGTCAAGTCAATAGTAATATATATTATACCAGCAGGGATATCCAACGTTGTACGGGATTGAATAACACCATTTTATAAATGTTATTATTTTTTAAATATTTTATAATAAACAATTCTAGTGATGGGGGCATTAATTGTATGAGAAGATGTGCAAGTAAAAGGACATTAATCGAAATACATTTTGGTAAATTTGTAGTTTTTAACCCCATTGAGGCACATCCGGCGTTTCAATAAGAACCACTGTTTTTAAACAGCAAGGTTACAGAGTCTTTAAAGTTCATTGTTAGTGACAATAGGGTTCTGGGTTGTGGTGAGAATTTTCTGTATATATATATATATATATATATATATATATATATGTGTAGAAGGATGAAAAGGAATTAGAAAAGAAAAAGTCAAATCGTATTTCTATTCAGTTGCTCAGAGCAAGGTATATTCCGCAAAAAGACAATTTATTCAAGTTAAATTTTTCCTTAAGCCAGGCTTTTCAAAGATCAAAATCTTATCATCAGAGGAAGTCAATAGTAATATATATTATACCAGCAGGGATATCCGACGTTGTATGGGATTGAATAAGAAACCATATGTCCTTTTGCGCTTATTCCATGACACCATTTTATAAATTTTATTATTTGTTTATATTTTATAATAAACAATTCTAGGGATGGGGACATTAATTATGTGAGAGGGGGTTCAAATAGAAGGACATTAATTGAAATACATTTTGGTAAATTTATAGTTTTTAACCCCCTTGAGGCACATCCGGTGTTTCAATTAGAACCACTGTTTTTAAACAGTAAGGTTACAGAGTCTTTAAAGTTCATCAACCCATCATGTCAACCCAATATTTCGATGTACTTGCATGACATTTTTCTTTAAATTATCATCCTGAGGAAGTCTTACAAATAAAGACGAAACGTTGATGAATACATAAAAAAACATCTTTTGGTTTTTCCTTTTTCATTTCCCATATATATGGGGGAGATATAGATATAAAATATATCTTTGAACTTTTTTAAAATCATCGCAATTTTTATCACGACGAACTTTTCCGTGCCATGTTACTGGAGCCTTCTCTCTACTTCTGCAAATGGATATATTTCCCCTATAGGATTTGTTGTCCCTTATTTCTAAGAATCGGATTTCTATACAATTCTAGCTGCCTAAATTCTTTCCACACACAGGACCGGGATTTTACCATTCACTGGATCTTCGAATTTGATCTTACGAACTTTTCATGTGTTATCAACTGTAAATTTTTGCAAACATCCTCAACTTATTCGTATATTTTTTAATGTTTTTATACCTTTTCAAATGTTGACATTATGGTAAATTTTATTTTACTAACTTATTTGTCGAATCTCCTCTGGTGATGAAATTACATATTTGAAAAGCCATGGTTTAAAGAAGAAATAACATAATAAAATGATTTTCCTATATAAATCACTTGTTTTGAACGATTGATGATTTAATAGATATTGTATTCTATCAGAATTGTGATGCTCATCACTCATTCATTTCTAAATCTCAGTATATATGTGTATATATATATATACATATATATACATATATATATATACATACATATATACATCTATGTATATATATACATCTATGTATATATATATATATATACATACATATATACATCTATGTATATATATACATCTATATATATATATATATATATATATATATACATACATACATATATACATCTATGTATATATATATACATACATATATACATCTATGTATATATATATATATATATATACATACATACATCTATGTATATATATACATCTATGTATATATATATATATATATACATACATATATACATCTATGTATATATATACATCTATGTATATATATATATATATACATATATACATCTATGTATATATATACATCTATGTATATATATATATATATATATACATACATATATACATCTATGTATATATATACATCTATGTATATATATATATATATATACATATATATATATATATATATATATATATATATATATATATATATATATATATATATATATGTTGCACAATGCGTGAGCTTTTGGAGAGCTAAGTGCTTCCCGTTAAATTCGTAATCCTTATGCCAGACTTATTTAAAAAACAGTCATTCTCTGAGTTTTGAGATCACTGAGTGCACCTGTGCCTCAGTCATATTTGGAGGACTGAAGGTCGGTGTCAAACCAATTCAATGACAGGTGCATGTGATGGGATCAGAGATCAGACCAGTCGTCGTTCGAGAAAATCAGTTATGAAACTCAAAAATAAACATTTGACAAGGCGTACTCTGATGACGTCTGTATTCCCTCTTTCTCTCTCCCTCTGTCTCTCCTTCCCCTTCTCTCTCTCACTCTCCCCCCCTCTCTCTCTCTAGTAAAGAGATTGAAAATAAAGAGACTGGTTTGAAATCCGAACGAGGAAGACGCGTTTGTCGTGCGCTCTGAGATGTTTCTTTTCAAAATATAATAAATCATATTTTATATAAAAAGTAAAATAGCTTGTTCCATTGTTACACAAAGTTTGATTTGCAGCACGATGGTCCCGACCAAACAGCCGGCTAGCCAGTCCCAGAAGCAGACGACAGTGACTATCGTCAGACAATGATTGCTCACTGGCCATAGCAAGATGAGACATCGCACATCGTCCCGTCGTCACATAAAGTCCGGCAAAGATCGTCCAGCCGTCCAAGGCAAACGATGTTGCCACATTGGTACCGGTCCCAAGAGATACCCTTTCGGCCAAAGCAAGTAATATTGCCAAGATTAACACAACTTCCAAAGTAATTCTGCCACATATATACACATCTCTCTCTCTCTCTCTCTCTCTCTATATATATATATATATATATATATATAAATCTATGTGTATATATATATATATATATATATATATATACCTCTATGTATATATATATAAACATCTATGTATATATATACACACATCTATGTATGTGTATACATACATCTATGTATATATATATACATCTATGTATGTGTATACATACATCTATGTATATATATATACATCTATGTATTTATATATATATATATATATATATATATATACATCTATGTATTTATATATATACATCTAGGTATATATATATATATACACATCTAGGTATATATATATATACACATCTAGGTATATATATATATACACATCTAGGTATATATATATATATACACATCTATGTATATATATATACACATCTATGTATATATATACACATCTATGTATATATATATACACATCTATGTATATATATATAAACATCTATGTATATATATAAACATCTATGTATATATATATATATATACACATCTATGTATATATATAAACATCTATGTATATATATATACACATCTATGTATATATATAAACATCTATGTATATATATACATCTATGTATATATATACCTCTATGTATATATATACATCTATGTATATATATACATCTATGTATACATATACATCTATGTATATATACATCTCTCTCTCTATATATATCTATGTATATATATATACATCTATGTATATATATATATATACAAATCTATGTATATATATATACATATATACATCTATGTATAATATATATATATATATATATATATATATATATATATATATATATATATATATATATAGCTCGCTAACCCACAGACAATAACATCTATCGTATTAGTATAGGTTAAAAAAAGAAGAAAACAAAAACGAAGAAAACAAAAACGAAGAAAACTAAAAAGAATAAAGATAAAAAGAATAAAGATAAAAAGAATAAAAATAAAAAGAAGAGGTTCTTCATTTGTTAAACGAGATTAGGTCAAATCTATGCGTAATCTGAGACGTAGCGTATTAGCTGGTTATCGTCTGATCAGAAAAGAAAGACTCATTTTTGTTTAATATTAGACGATATATTGAGACTTATCAAATTACATTGATATTTTTACATTTTTATTTGAAGTCCGTGACGCATCCAGGGACACACATTCGTCTTTTAGTAGTCAAGGTGGACAGTGACAAGAGAATCGCACCAAATATCGGCATTCTCTTAATATCGTATTCTCTAACATTTTTTTTTTCATGAGATTTCATTTTAAACGTTTTAATGAAAACTGAGATGTCCTCATTTAAATAAGAGACGCCATTTCTGACTGAGAGAGAGATAGAAAGAGACAAAAAGAGAGAAAGAAAAAGAGAGAGAGAGACAGTAAAAGAGAAAGCGAGAGAGTAAAAGAGAGAGAGAGTAAGAAAGAGAGAAAGAGAGAGATAAAGAGTAAGAGAGAGAGAGAGAGAAAGTAACAGAGAGAGAGAGAGAAAGAAAGTAACAGAGATAGAGAAGTAACAGAGAGAGAGAGAGAGAGAGAGAAAGTAACAGAGAGAGAGAGAGAGAAAGTAACAGAGAGAGAGAGAGAGAAAGAGAAAGTAACAGAGAGAGAGAGAGAGAGAAAGAGAAAGTAACAGAGAGAGAAAGTAACAGAGAGAGAGAGAGAAAGTAACAGAGAGAGAAAGAGAGAGAGAAAGTAACAGAGAGAGAAAGAGAGAGAGAGAGAAAGTAACAGAGAGAGAAAGAGAGAGAGAGAAAGTAACAGTGAGAGAGAGAGAGATATAAAGTAACAGAGAGAGAGAGAGAGAGAGAGGGGGAGAGAAAGTAACAGAGAGAGAGAGAGAGAGAGAAAGTAACAGAGAGAGAGAGAGAGGGAGAGAAAGTAACAGAGAGAGAGAGAGGGAGAGAAAGTAACAGAGAGAGAGAAAGTTACAGAGGGAGAGAGAGTAAGAGAGAGAGAGCAAATTAGAGAGAGCAAATTAAAGAGAGCAAATTAGAGAGGGGGAGAAAGAGAGAGAGATGGGGAGAGAAAGGGAGAAAGAGAGTGAGAGAGAATGAGAGAAAGAGGGTGAGAGAGAGGGTGAAAGAGGGTTGGAGAGAGCGAGAAAGAGAGTGAGAGCGAGGGAGAAAGAAAGAGAGAGAGGGAGAAAGAAAGAGATAGAGGGAGAAAGAAAGGGAAAGGAGTGGGAGAAAGAAAGAGAGAGAGAGATAATAGTTCCTAATAAACAACTATGAACTAATAATAAAGTCGCGCTTAAGACCTTTTTTAATATAAAGCCATGAATAAAGATTTGTAAATTGTCGAAATTGTCGAATCTGAATGTATTGCGTGTCAGTTGTAAGGCGAGCCTTTCCATCGTCTTATTGTTTTGTGTATTTGGTTTGCATTTGCAATCAATGGATCCGTTACAAGATACATTGGAAATCGTTTTTGATGACGAAAGAAAAAAACACTAACGAAATAGATACTTGAAAGAGTTAAGGAAGCTGCAAAGAAATCTGAGCTGAATGATAAACAATATAAAAAAAGACGAGTACATTCATAATGTGATTATGGTTTTAAAACTCATTATCCCGGCGGCCGAAGGCTATTATTATGCATGGAAAAGATTGTCATTTCAGATAGTGAGAAGAATTATTACTGGCAGACGCTAGAGAGGATACCTGTAAAATAGAAAATCAATTTGTCAAAGATTTATTAGATAAATTATGTGTACATTATATACACACACACATTTATATATATATATATATATATATATATATATATGTGTGTGTGTGTGTGTGTGTGTGTGTGTGTGTGTGTGATTCATCCACAGACAGGTGTGTCGTAGTATCACAGCTATTCAGTATGTCTCGAAACGAGCGGATGTTTCTAACTGGGATTAACATTTCATTTTAGCAGTCGAGCGTCGGAACTACTGAGCCATCAGCCACCGCCACGTGGAAGAGTATGAAAGAGAGAGACAGAGAAAAAAAGAGAGAGAGAGAGAGAAAGAGAGAGAGAGAGAGGGAGAAAGAGATGGTGAAAGAGATGGAGAAAGAGATAGAGAGAGAGAAAGAGAGAGAGGGAGAAAGAGATGGAGAAAGAGATAGAGAGAAAGAGAATAGAGAGAGAAAGAGAATAGAGAGAGAGAAAGAGAGAGAAAGAGCGAGGGAGAAAGAACGAGAAAAAGAGAGATGGAGAGAAAGAAAGAGAGAGGGGAGAGAGAAAGAGCGAGGGAGAAAGAACGAGAAAAAGAGAGATGGAGAGAAAGAAAGAGAGAGGGGAGAGAGAAAGAGAGAAAGAGAGAGAAAGAGGGATAAGGAAAGAGGAAGAGAGGGAGAAGGAGAAGGAGAGAGGAAGAGAGGGAGATAAAGAGAGAGAGAGGGGGGGGAATTTCTGTAGGAAATATTTAGTCAGAGAGCTCAATATAAAAACAGATCAATAATAGAAGTTAGAAAGAAATAACTCAAACCAACAATCCAGTCATGTCACGTTATAATTTATTTCTTCCCGCCAGGACGAGAATCATCAGACGTGGTTGTGAGGCTGGTGGTTTCTGAATGAAAACTGGATTGTTGGTTTGAGTTATTTCTTTCTAACATATATATATATATATAAGGTAATATATTGCGTATATATATATATATATATTTTCAATTGCTCAATAAGTGAGTAGAATTTAGTAGTAGCATATATATATATATATATATATATATATATATATATATATATATGGTGGCTGTCTACTAGCTTGCGAGTATGACCACTTTTTGCGTATCAAAGCCGATACTAGTGTAAAACCGCACGGTGAGAGGCGCTTCTATGGCTTTTTAGGTCTGCTAAACTTTTATAGACTACACCACAAATGTGGCAGTTGCTGTAATGATCGTATGGAATGCTATAATCGAAGCCACCTCTTGCCTGCACTTGATTCTGCTGCACATGCACGCGTTTGTGATTCACCAAGCCGGCACGTGACATGGTTACCAAATTGCAAGCTCGGACTGTTAGCTGTAGTTAACCCTTCCCCCCCCCACGCCGTAGGTCTGAAGAGGTTTATGATGCAGCAAGCTGCACACATAGTCGATACCTACATAAAGATAACAGTCTCAAAAAGTGCCGGCACAGCACCAATATTATATTGACCAACATTGTGCGACACGACGACAACTCTCTGGTTATCGGTAACTATGCCCCGTGTAGTCACGTGCCGGCTTGGTGAATCACAAACGTCAGCCCTACTGTTTTCTCCAGTAGTGGCTACTACTTTCCTCCCTTCTTCCCATAATGTCAACCCTACATGTGCACGTACTTGCATGACATTTTTCTTTATATTATCATCCTGATGAAGTCTTATAAATAAAGACGAAACGTTGATGTACACATAAAAAAACATCCCTATTTGGTTTTCCTTTTTCATTTTCCCATTACGTCGGATTACCTTTATATCTTCTTCGTGAGGTTCTCAAACCGTCCAGCTATCCTTCTGCTTTCAGGTGGCAATCCGTATAGTACTTCTCAGATAGTTCTTAATTCGGCCATTTTTTTCGAGCGCTTTCGACTTTCGAAGTCGTCTTCAGGATTAGGGTTTAAAATAAGAAGACTTGAGTTAATGTTTTTGTTGTGAAGTTGTCCCACAGTAAATAATAAATAAAGGAAGTCAAGTCGATGGTTGGTTTAACAAGTGTACTAACAAAGTAAGAAACTGACTAGCTCTTGGCTAGACAGTTACAAAACTGTGCTTTGTCTTCCGTGTCTCTGGTGACTCGCACTATTTATAGTGACAACCGGTGTAGTTTCTCCTGTGTAAGAACGGCCGGTGTAACAGTTTTATAGGTATAGATAAGGCCGAATGAAAGAAAAGAGAGTTTGTGTGGTTGAGTTGATTTTATTCTATCGTTTGTGTTTGGTTTCCTTGTTTATTTAAACCAGAAGGATAGCTCGACGGTTTGAGAACTTCACGAAGAAGATATACAAACGCGAAAGTTCCGTGACGTTCAACAACGCTTGCTTATATATATATATATATATATATATATATATATATATATATAGATGTTATTTATGCAAACATTATAAAAATAACAGAATTCTTCTGTCTAACTATATCTTCCTTTATATTTTTCAATTTTTCTTATGTTTTTTTTGTCGCCGAGTTAAAATTCGTAAAGGGACATTTTATCAATTAATTATTGTTTGTCTCCCTATTTTCTTTCTCAATATTTTATTCGGCTGTACGGAACAGATTCAGTTATTACTTAAAATAAAAAATTAAAATTAATTAATTAAAAAAGAATGACATTGTCAACGTCTTTCCTGGAACAATGTGAAAACGCTTTTTACGTGCGCGTCTCTCTGCTGTCTTTTAAAGATTCCCTTCTTTCTCCAGCTTTTTTTTTGTTCATTTGATTTCGACGCCTGAGGATAATTCAACGAAGAATCAAAAACGTTCGTGATACCTATGAAGCATTTATCATTTTTGTCTTAATACAAAAAAGACCATAAGAAACATTGAAAAAGTAAAGAAAGGTATAAAACAGACGAATTCTGTAATTTTTAACAATGTTTGCATAAATGAAAAAATGCTGTCTAAATACACACAATATATATATATATATATATATACAGGGTGGGCCAAAATAAGGGTCCTATCTTTAAATTTGAATAACTTGAATTTGAATAACTTCCACAAAATAAAAGTTAAACTCACCAAACTTTATGTGTGTGTAGACTGACCCTTCCGAGATTTTTTGAAATAAACAAAACAAATTTTAGCCGAAAAACACTTCTTAAAACTTACAAAAGCTAAAGTATTGTTTTTTACACTGTTTTGAGTTTTTTAAGCAAAAATAATGTTTTCTAAATGAGGGTACGTTCCTAAGGGCTAATACGGCTCATGCTTGCTTCGGAAGGGGTCCTTTACTTATTCTAAAAAAAAAAAAATAAAAAAAAATCAATAAATAAAAAAGTTATGAATTTTTAAAAATAGGACCCTTATTTTTGCCCACCCTGTATATATATATATATATATATATATATATATATATATATATATATATATATATATATATATATATATATATATATATATATATATATATATACTTAGTGCGATTTAAACTATATATATTTAAAAATCAGCTGCCCCTATTTGCGCGAGCGAGATTAGAATTTGTCATTGTACACTATTCTTAAAATAAATTATTACTAAAACTCGCAACATTTTCAGTCATGTCTACTTTTCCATACATTTATCATAGAAGAAGATATAATTAAGAGTGTCGTTCTTACAAAATATTAAACACGTTACATTTCTATAAAAAACTAACATTTCCATACAATTTACGTGATCAAAACAGTAATT
The DNA here is from genome assembly GCA_963556195.1 of Sepiola atlantica. NCBI lineage: Eukaryota > Metazoa > Mollusca > Cephalopoda > Sepiida > Sepiolidae > Sepiola > Sepiola atlantica. The sequence continues at coordinate 15,229,260 of OY744528.1, read as the reverse complement.
ACTGACTTAATGTGTTTATTTAATCCACCTCCAATAATTTAATTCCATTCATTTCATTACTTTGTTTCATTCTTAATTAAATACGAAATAATAAGAGTTCTTTTTTAACGCAAATACATGAAACAAAAAATATTTCGTTAACAACATCTCACAACAAGGACACTTCTTACTACACTGTGGCAATTTTTATTTTTGTTCCACTCCGAAGTGCTCCTTTTCGTGGTTACATACATTTTCCACAATTAAAAATACAGTGTTGCAGCAAAGTGAACGAAATACCAGGAGGTGCCGAGGAGCGTGTTGAAACCCTTGATGTACGAAATCGTCGCCCCTATGTCTTTCAGCAGGATTCTGCTCCTGCACACAGGACCAAGAAACCCCAAGAGTGACTGCTCAACAATATTCCTCACCATTAGTCGCCGGACACGTGTCGCCTTCCTCGCCAGACTGCAAGCCCCTTTAACTATTTATTCTGGGGCGTGATCGAAGTCAACACCAACAAGCACGCCCACAACAAGGTCGAATCTGAAGGCTGCCACTGTTGAGGCGTTCGCTGCTATATACAAGGACATGGTCGCTAACGCGTGTGACTCGTTTCGCGTCCGCGTAGAGATAGTTGTCTCCACTGGCGGCGGTTACATTGAAAAAATAAAGTAGTATGTAATTTTTTTTTAATTATTATTATTATTATTATTATTATTATTATTATTATTATTATTATTATTATTAATTTATTTATTTATTTATTTATTTTATTTAAATTTATTTTTATTTGCTTGTTATGCCTCCTTGGGCATCTCCCCTTTAACTATAATCTCTATTCAACTGTTAAAATAAAATTTAAACTCTTAGTACAGTATCGATATCCAGATCAAATTCTGTTAAATATTTCATTTAACAACACTCAAAAGTGGCCCCTCAATTTCTCCCTCCTACACCTTTCTCTGAATTCATCCAACCTCATCTTAAACTGTTGCTAAATAAACTGTCGGGCTTCCGCATGTACAACATTTGCTTTATTGCCTATTTCGTTTCCTTTTCATCAAGTGTCGGATTTTGCTGCAACACCCTGTAGAGTGAAGGGGTGGGATTTTGCTTTAACACCGAGTATAATTAGTTATTTCTTGAAGAGATATACACAAAAAAAACGTTATATAGAGTTATCCTTAATAATCACCTCCATTGTCAGCCGAAAGCACGCTGAAAATGGGAAATCATTTTCTATTTCTCGCATGTCACGAGTAAGGCCCATGCGAATGACTCATAAAATTACACTTGCGGCGTCTCGTTCTTAACAAAATGTATAAGAACGAGGACTTGCTGTTCAAATATAACTTAATTAAATTCGAGAATATGGACTTTAACAATATAGATAAATTAAATATTAAAAAAAAAATAGAAAACGTTCATCACTGTTCATATGAATTGATATTAATAAGTACGTACAAAACCATATTTATACATGCATATACCCAAAGAAAATGTGAGAGAGCTATCCACATGGGAACACACAGACAAGCGTTTATACGAACACGCATATCTGTTAAGACTTCATTTGAGATATTATCAGCCAGACTACATTAACACAACTGATAATACGCATGTGCAAATAAAACGCCTATGCAACAATTAGTCAATCGGTGTGTTGGGTTATTGTCATTATTACCTCATGACTCCACGTCTAAACAATTTACACATTTCCCGACAACAAATTTGCGCAGAATTGATCTCAGCTAGTTTCTCTGAAGAAATACGCGCTGCTATATTCG
>OY744528.1:15204991-15222491 GCA_963556195.1 Sepiola atlantica | reverse complement strand
CTAAATTCTTCAAATAACTTTACGAAAATATGTGTAATTTAGTTTTATGCAAAGAGGTAAAAAGGGAGAAGAATTCCTTCATGAAAATTCTGATACCTCCGATTATTCCGAAATTCAAACATCAATTGATACATTTCTCCAGATTTTAGTTTCTATGGAGAATTAAAAAAAATAATATATATTAGATTTTCATTCAAATTGATCCATTATATCGGGATTTTAATCTTAGCAAGGAGGGCATAAAAACGGTTTTTTTCAGATAATTAAATTTTACCCATCCTAGGACGGGTATTATTCTGGTATATATATATATATATATATATATCAGTAACAACAGAGCATATATAAGTCACGTTCATTTTATATTCCAATAACCATGTTTTTATTTTTGTATCTTTTCACATTTCCGTGAGATGTATTTTTACGGTCTGTTTCATTTGACGTAGGCCAAACAACATTTTTATGTCAATATCGTCTCTGCAACATTACAAAATCATCAGAAAAATCCACAAAGAATAAAAAGTTCTCTCTCTCTCTCTCTCTCTCTCTCTCTCTCTCTCTCTCTCTCTCTCTCTCTCTTGCAATATATATATATATATATATATATATATATATATATATATATATATATATAAACTATTCATGGTTTATGAGGTAATTGATATACATATTCAACAAAAACTATTTCAGCTAATTAAATCTGCCCTATAGAACACTCAACAGCTCCTACATAACAGGATTAGATTATACAAATTTAAATAAAGTTTTCATACATAATTAATATATCTTAAATTTCTGCATTAGGGATTGACGATATTTTTTGGTTTGTTGAACTAATCACTTTAAGATGACTAAATATGTTATATATCACTCTTTATTGTTAGGTGTTCGGAAACAAATTACACACCCTGGTCTTTATATATTTAGTAGTATGAAAATATATTTATGGAGAGTATTGATTTACTCCTCTCCAGGAGTTAGGCACAAGGCCAGTTTTTATCTTACTCTCACAAGATGTGACCCAAGGTCGGGTCGGGAAAGTGGGGTTTAAAAATTGCCTGGGCAGCCCCGTCTGCATTCCCCGGTAGGGGCGCCTCAGGCAGTAAGCAATAAACTTACTCCTCCCCAAAGAGGGGAGGCAAAGCCTGGGAAGGTGGACCTCCTAGAACTGCACAGGACAGACCCATAGACCGGCGTAAATCAAGCCCAGAAGGCCAAGACAATACCAGTTTATGGGGTGTAGTATCCATCGGAACAGATACTACACTTTGATCTTAGCCAAAAGGCCGAAGAGAATATTTATTTACTCCCTCGCTAGGAGTTAGGCACAAGGCCAGTTTTTATCTTACTCCCACAAGTAAGATGTGACCCAAGGTCGGGTCGGGAAAGTGGGGTTTAAAAATTGCCTGGGCAGCCCCGTCTGCATTCCCCGGTAGGGGCGCCTCAGGCAGTAAGCAATAAACTTACTCCTCCCCAAAGAGGGGAGGCGAAGCCTGGGAGGGTTGACCTCCTAGAACTGCACAGGACAGACCCATAGACCGGCGTAAATCAAGCCCCGAAGGCCAAGACAATACCAGTTTATGGGGTGTAGTATCCATCGGAACAGATACTACACTTTGATCTTAGCCAAAAGGCCGAAGAGAATATTTTATTTATCTACCTCCCACAAGGTAAGATGTGACACAAGGTCGGGAAAGTGGGATTAGAAAAACCAGCACTCGAGAAGTTGAGCACTCTGGTCATTAAAAAAAAAACACCGTTCTATAGGGTGTAGTATCCATCGGAACAGATACTACACTTTGATCTTAGCCAAAAGAGAATATTTATGGAGAGTAAGCTACACAGAAACGTTTATGTTTCATTCCTGAAGAAATCACAGGTAAAATGTAAATACTAGAAAAATCTATATGCACACTATATTATATTACCTTATAATAGTATGTGTGTATATTCATGAAATAGTAAATTTTATATATATTATTGGGGACTGATCCGGATTCACTCACAGTGACAGGATGGATTCGTCAGGTCACTATGAAGTCGACACCTTTTCTCTTACTAAGGAGAACCGCTTACCACGTCTGCCTATAGACAGTAATGGCGACCAACGTACTATAATTAAGTTTTCTTAATACAATTCCTATTCCTTTCAATTCCTGTCTTGGGTTTCTTATTTACTTATTGTTATTCTTACAATACACCATTATATATATATATATATATATATATATATATATATATATATATATATATATAAAGAGAGAGAGAGAACTTTTTATTCTTTGTGGATTTTTCTGATGATTTTGTAATGTTGCAGAGACGATATTGACATAAAAATGTTGTTTGGTTCACGTCAAATGAAACGGACCGTAAAAATACATCTCACAGAAATGTTGTTTTTTAGAAATATAAACTTTTTAAAAACATGGTTATCTCCTATATGAAGGGCATTGGTATATAAAAATGAACCTGACTTATATATGCTCTGTTGTTACTGATTGACAATCATCGAGCTGAATCTTTTAAAGTGACTGCAACATAAAAAGTCACTTATAGTATATGCTAATACATATATTGTCATAAATAATATATATATATATATGTGTGTGTGTGTTTGATAGACTGACTGATTCGCTCTATCACAGCTCAACAAGCAAGCGCTTTAAGCCGAGGTCGAAACTGTCTAATTACAGTTGGTGACTTTAACGATTCGGCCGTCAGGCACAAACCAAGAGTAAGCGAAATCTGAATGTTTATGTAAAAGCTACCAAATATCGAAGAGTGCTCCATTTGGTTTTACAAGAAGTTTTGCATTATCGCTAATTGGACTTTCCTATTTCACCTAACACAAGCCAAGAGTAAGCGAAATCTGAATGTTTATCTAACCGCTACCAAGAATCGAAGAGTGGTCCATTTGTTTTTACAAAGAGTTTTGCATTATCGCTAATGGGACTATTTCCCTTAACACAGTGCTCAACCGAAGAAGGAGGACATAAAAGATAATTTCTTTGGACCTTATTGTAAATCAATATGTTAATAGAAAATTCTAATTAGTTCCAATTATGGTTAAATCTGTTCAAGGAATTTGATGACATAAGTGTGAGTGCAAGTAACACGAAAAAATAACGATATTGCAGGAACATTATATTAAAGTTTAAATATTAAAGAGTTGAAAGTATAATATGGAGTCAATATTTGAATATTTGGTGAACAGTTTTAGATTTGACTCCGAAGAGACGTTACAACTCTAACTTCAATCTCTGACATTTCTGTAAAACTTTCACAGCAAGAACTCGTCTTCCTACCAGAACTGCAAAGAACTTGTCTTTCTTCGTCGTGTGCTTAACATGAAACATAACTTCCATGAACAGAGTTTCTTTCCAAGAACTCCCCACCTGTGAAACATGTTTACGCAAGATTGCTTTCCTGGGGGCTACAATATAGTCATCTTCAAATCTAATGTCAATAAACAATTATTATAAACCGTACTCATATGTCAAATTTTAAGGGTCCGGAAAGAAAAACACGAACTCGGAGTTTAGAAAAAACGAGTATATTGAAAAAAGTATAATACAACAGAGAACAAGAGTGGTTGTACGTCAGTCTTGACTGCCAGCAGAGACTGGTGTGGTTCACGGTATTTAATTCCTTCCCACCGCAGGAAGATGTGACACAAGGTCGGAAAGGTGGGGGAGAGTCAAGCCAGCACCCCTGAAGAAGGAGCATTCTAGCCTATAAAAAATTGCTTGGGAAGCCCCATCAAAATTCCTCGGTCAGGGTGTCTCAGGCAGTAAGCAATAAACTTACTCCACTCCAAAGAGGGGAGGCAAGGCCTGGGAGGGTGGACCCCCTAGGATTACCCAGGATCTATACCTCAGCCCGACAGATAAAAGGCCACCTAAATGGCCCAGTTCCTGCCAGACTGATTGTCGAGGACGAATCCTCGACTGGTATTGACCAGTCCGCTGTCTCTGAGCAACTGACGTTACATAAAGACCGCACGGACTGGTGTGGACCCAGCTATGTAATTCCTTCCCACGGAATATGTGACAAGGTCAGAATGGGGGGAGTGTCACGCCAGCGCCCCTAAAGAAGGAGCCCTCTGGCCTAGTAAAAATAGCCTGGGGAGCCCAGTCGGCATTCCCCAGTCAGGGCGCCTCAGGCAGTTAGCAATAAACTTACTCCACCCTAAAGAAAGGAGGCAAGATCATAGAGGGTGCACCTCCTAGAACTAACCAGGACCTATACCTCAGCCGACAGTTAAAAGGCCACCGAAATGGCCCAGTTCCTGTCGGACCAATTATCGAGAACGGATCCTCGACTGGTATTTCCCCATCTCGACGTCCTCAATCAACCGAAGTTAATGAAATACTGAACGGAACGAGGGGGGGGGTGGCAACACTGAGAATCAGATGCTCCCAGTATTTATGGTGGGTGGAAGAGTCCAAGTAGTCCCTTATAAGTAAGGTAATATAATCAGTTTCAATCCTCTCATAATAGTCATCATTATTCATCAGAATCTATCCATCTCATTAACCATCCCCGAGTAGCTTTTAGCCTTGATAAGTGGCGAATCATTAGTAAAAAAAAAAAAACTGTATTCGTTTCATTAAACAGACGTTGATTTTTTTTTACTGAGTGAAATTTCGGGTTAATACCTCCCCCCCCCCCCCCCAATGGTATTAGTGCGAGAGATCCGATAAGTATTAAACTCGACATAGCTGTTTACAGTACTGAATCTAAATACTTCAAGTATCCGTTCTAGTGGTTTACCCTGTAAACAGAGCGTTGGTCAGACACTTTTTGGCTTGGGTAATTAGAACAATCATCACCTTCTTTTGGAATCTTCCGAGAGAGAAAACAAAATGGCGCTTATTAAGTAGTTTAGGCTTAATTATTATTCATTTAAAAAAGCGAAATGACAGAATCATAGAAAGTTTGCAGAGACAAAGCCGCGTTGTACTTTGAAGGCAACTTGCGAAAACCATTTATATAAAATCGGAACCATTTATCTCTATTTCATCCTGACAAGCGAACATTATTAACGGAAATTCATTTACTTATCTGGCTATTTACAGGCGAAAGTGTCCAAGAACAGGAAACAGGAAAATATAGCAAGAACATAATAAATGGTAAAAAGTACGACAATCAGGAAGGAGACTATCAAATATCAAAATAAAATAAAGAAATAAAAAGTATCAGACTTATTTAACGAGTGTAAAGGAGACGCACATAAGGTTTGACGTAAGCGCCGAAGCCAGTAAAGAGTTTTAAATTTGGTCACTTTGTGCCCGATTACGTGATTATTCCAGAGTTGAATTGGAGATAATTGATTATAACAAAGCTTTTACAGAAACGACTAGTCATAATTTGGCCATCAATGGAAGTGACAGATGGCGTTAACTGAGACTGTCTTTTCGTATGAAGACGCAATACAAGTTAATACACCGGGAAACTAGATTTTTAACCGAAAGAAAACGAAACCGATTGTTGGCCTTCTATCTCTAGACACAATGGAAACCACGTGTTATGAGCCGGCTATGATATGTCATACAAGAAAACGCGGTATCGCCAGCCACAAACAATAATTTTACAGATTAAAATATAAATATTTTTAAAATAATTTCAAGTGGTTATCCGTTCTCAAACTCCGTTTTCGGACATAGAGAAGATATCAATACACATATTTTCCAGATTAAAATATAAATATTTAAAAAATAATTTTATGTGGTGATCCGTTCTCAAATTCCGTTGTCGGGCATAGAGAATATATCAATACACATATACCGTTGAAGAAACAACAGTGACACAAAAGATTGTATAAAATATAATATATTCAAAGCTTAAATTTAGATAAAAAAACAAAGCAAACGAAGCTAGCAAACGGTTTTTGGTCTTCTATCGTAAGAGACATTGGATCCCCTCTGCGCGATGAAGTGGTTAGGGTTAAGTTTATAGTGAAGAAAAGGTTGCACAATCGTTAACTGTACCTCTCTAGACAACGAATTTCTTAAATCCAGTGGCTGTGAGAATCGGAGGCGACCGGAAGTAAAGCTGGGATAAGTCGAAAACGACTGCTGCTATTTCAGTTTTCCTTTCCGGTTGTTAGCCTTCTATCCCTAGAAACAATGGATACCCACTGATAGACGTTACTAACTGTCTATGATGTTTAACAAAGAAACGCGTTATCGCCAGACACAAACAATAATTTTACGGATTCAAATGGAAATACTTTTTTTTTAAATATAAAGTGGTTATCCGTTCCAGAACTCCGTCTTCGGTCTAAGAAAGTTGGTTGGTTATTTTGTTTTACGGCATATTAACCGTTTTCGGGTTATTTAATGCCGAATCCGATCATTTTTGGTAAAAGTGTTTATGCTCAAAGTTATTTTTATCTTCAAATATTTATTCATGGTGTTTGGTTTAGTTTGGTTGTTTTGTAGAGGAAAAATGTTGTTTTCGTTTTTAGCTTTGCGAAACAGGATTGAATTTTGCAAAGGGAAAGAAACAAAACAATAACATCAATGTTTGGTGTATTTTAAATCAGGAAGCCGGTATCTTCAGACAGCCTGATCTGGTAGCACCAGGGAGTCTCAAAAGTTACCAATAAAGACAACACACTGAAGAAACAACAGTGACATAGAAGATTGTATAGAATATATAATTTGTATATATATATATATATATATATATATATATATATATATATACTTTATTCAAATAGATATTAATAAAACAGGCATGACAAGAAGAGATAGAACAAACAAGTTGTGGGAAAGATGATAATGTTTTGGCTTTAATTATAAGTAGCAAAAGAAATCTCATTTTTATAAAACCCGCTAATCACACAGTGCGTCTGTGCGGTGAAGAGGCTTATACTGGTCAACTCTGATGATGGAATATTATTCCGAAATTAATAAGATGAAATAATAAATAATAAATTAATATTGCATTGATAAAGGCTTCTATTTTCAATTTTAATAATACTGACCAACCAATGCTTTTGAATGAACGACCCATTTTCTTAAAATATAATTGTTTTCAAATAAACCGCAATCCCTGAACTAAGGTATATCTTAGTATGTATTTTGTGTAATTAAAATATATAGGGAAAAATCCGTACAGTTATAAACGTTAACTAACTCATATTTAATATAGGTGCACTGGTGAGTTGCAGCGACGACGAAACACGTGTCTGTGGATAACTATTTTATAGATATATATGCTCTCTTATGGAGCATTATTCAGATGAGCGGAACAATGATTTCACACTTAGCATTAAGGTAAATGCTTTCCTGTAAAGATAACTGAATGTATTCAGTTATCAGTATCACAAATAAAATAACAAATATAAATAAATAGCAACATTAATAATGTGATACATCGTTTCAACTACTAGCAAGGTTCGTGGTAGAGCGTAGGACGTCAGTCACTAAAGGGGTCCTGTTTTGAATCTCGCTAGGTCTAACCACACTAATGAGTTGTAGAGACAACGAAACACGTATCTGTGGATAATTATATTTGATTTATAAATTGTGAATTTTTCTGACAAATACAAGGTGTTGTATTAATCAAAATTCGTCTTTATTTCAAATTGCAGCTGTTTCTTCATAGCCAATACAAACGGAACATTAGTAATGAAGTCTGCATCTTAGCGAGAGATGAATCTTATGATTTCACAAAGAAAACTGCTTACTTCGGATATGTTTACGGCGAAAAAAAATGAAGATTTATTGTCTTTATTATTACTAATGTTCCGTTTGTATTCGATATGGAGAAACAGCTGCAATTTTTTTAAAATAAAGACTAATTTTGCTTGATACGAAACTTAGTATCTGTTGGAAACATCTCACTTTATAACTGCTCTAGAATTAAATATTAGTACCGTTGAAGCGTTTAATATCATTGAGGTTACTACTTGGGTTGCAATATATATATATATATATATATATATATATTTATTTTTAAATACAGATTTTAATCAGACATGGACCAGTGGTTTCTGACAAGAAACGGGTTTAATTCCCGATTCCCTATTCTTCAGCATAGTCTGAAATAGTAAATGATGAAATTTCTTCAAAAAACACTTATAACCGTTATGAAACGCTATGTACACAGAATTTTGAAATGTGTACATAGCGTTTCATAACGGTTATAAGTGTTTTTTGAAGAAATTCCATCATTTACTATTTCAGACTATGCTGAAGAAGACGGAATCGGGAATTAATGAATAGTATGATGTTGCATATGTCGTTGATGTGGGTATTTTGTAGGTGCTGGGTGTGTAGGAAACTCCTGCATGCGGATATTCCCTCTTCGTGTGGAATGTTGGTGTAGAGAGCGGATACGTCCATTGTGACGAGAATTGAGTTACTGGGTAAATTATTTATCCTGTTTAGAATCTGTAGGAAGTGTGTGGTGTCCTTGAGGTAGCTGGGGATGTTTGTCAACAGGGGGTTGAGGATACTGTCTATGTGTCCCGAGATGTATTCAGTGAGGGTTCCGATGCCCGAAACAATAGGTCGTCCGGGTGGTGTTGATTTTAGAGCCTTAGCGATATGATATAATCTTGAGGGATCATTAATGGATATTTCGGTATTTGTGGTATTGTCGGGTGGGAGGTGTTTTATATATAATTATTTAATTAATAAATATTTAATTACCTACATACGTATACGTTTCATCCTTACATAAGCGTCAATATAGAGATAATTATTCAAACCGGTCGCATGATTCGAACCCCGAAACAACAGTCACGTTTAATTCCAAATCCCCACGCCTAACCGATGTGGCCACCGTGAATAATTAAATGAATTGGAGAGAGTTAAATCCGATTGAGCCGAGCAAACAGCGACAGTCAACTGTCGTAAACAGTGTTCAACAAAGGAGGAACATACATGTATAGCTATGATCTGGAACGGCAGTATTAATACTTCTCACTAGAGAGCCCAGCCGAAATGGGGGCGACAAATACTTATTTGAATAACAACTATTCTCTCGTGTTTCATTTTACTTAAGTCGAAGTTCTCATAAATCAAGCGGCCCCTTCCTAGGACTAACACTTTATCTATATACGAGATACATAGATATTCGAATATTCCATTAAAGTTCTCCTTTACGTGTCAAACGTTGAGTTAGTAAAGAAGTGTAGAACATTACGTTTCCTCTTCCTAATTGACCAGTTAACTATGTTATAGTATATATTTCTTGTGGTCTCTTGGTCTTACCGGATTCCAAGACAAGAATTCATCTAGTCTGGTGGAGTATTTAGCTAAGTGCTGTAACTTGAGGTAACATTACTTGGAAAAGGTGTATCATTCCCCGCACGAGCCAGTGTATAGCCGGGTCGAGGGGATCTTATTTGGGCTTCGAATACTATGTTATTTTGAATATTTGGTCAGGGTTTACTTGTAGGGGTAACTGTCCTCATGTCAGGTTGTCCTGACACACCCTTGTACAGAGAGACCGAAGACACTCGAGGGTTGTGCCTCAAAGGTAATTCAAACGTGTCTGTCTGTGCGTGTTGTTTGTTATTTGTAATTGAAACCGCGAAAATTATACCGTTCCACTAAACGCTGTATAATATTTGGTTGTCCTTAATCGTATAAATATTAAAACTCGTCGTGGAAAACGCGAGACACAACAATGGGCACCTCCATTTTCTGTTTGGGGCTTGTTAGTTTTCGAATGATGGAGAAAGTGTTTCACACACGCACTCCCTCCAGTTTGTCCCAAAAGAAAACAAATCTGAATGCCGCATCGCATTGCAAGTTGGCCAGCCACTTTAACTCCTCAGCGTGCACCGGTTGATTTCAACGGCCGTGTGCGACTTCTTATATTGTCGAAAAAGCAACCGCAGGGGGAAATCTATTTCAGCCACAATAGACAACACATTTGTCTAGTCTTTGTATAGAAAAACGGCACCGAACTTCTTGGAAAGTTTGAACATTTTTCATTCTTTCTCAACATTTTAAAAATCTATTCTTTTCAGCGTTTCGATTCCAGCGTCTCTCGTTTTTCGCTGTTGTTTTCAAAACTACACATGAATAACACATTTTAATTGCATTTTTCATTATTAAAAGAAATTAAGGTTAAAAGATCAGATCGTGGAAACAAAATGGCGTCGATTCATGAAAATACAATAAGAAATGAAATGAGAATCACTGTTTATACAAAAGAGACTCTCTTTTTCTATTCCACCAATTATTAGTGCATTGTCTTCTTTGTTCACATCAGGATTTTTACGTAGTCACACAGAATAATCACAGTGACTTAATAATAATGAGATATACGTGCCTGTCTGTCCGCTAACAGTTTTTAGACTATAAAACAACTTTTGTTGGAATGATCACCTTCCGATGTATCAAGGGAGGCGCGAGAGCGCTCTATCCCTTAATAGACTTCAAAAACGACCTATGCTAGAAATCTCATTTCTTTCATCAGTCATAACTCAAAAACAAATAAACCAAATTAGTTAAAACTTTGCACAAAATTTTCATTTGATAGGTTCTATAAGTGTGTCGAATTTCAGCATCATTAGTCAAGAGATCCAAAAAGGTCAAGAGTGATTTTGTGTTATCCGTGTGTACGTACGTACGTGTGTGCCACCCTGTATCTCATCAACTATTTAATGGATTCAGCTGATTTTTGGCAGAGATAGAGGTTCTAAGGTCTAGTTGATGGCATTTTAATTTCAGTTTACCATATACCTTAGTTTTCCAGAAAATTCCAAAAAAAAACTTTAAAATTACCATTGTCTTGAGGCATAGCCTTTACAAAAGTAGTGACATTCCATGATAAATGCCAGTATACTGAAATCATGTGCCCTAAATAGGGTTAAGATGAAAATTCATATACACTAAATGTACAAAAGCAAGGAAATTCCCAAATTTTTACACTTTATCGTCATTAATTAAGGGTATGACTACATATCAACTAAACCATTTCATTATCACACTATGTGAGATAAATCTCTATGCATGAGTGGATGAAGTGTGTGAGGTGCGCTGAAGAAAAATTCCTACCAGTAAGATACATAGCCCTATTGTGCTCGCATACCCTTAATGACAATAAAAGTGTAAACATTTGGGAATTTCCTTGCTTTTGTACATTTAGTGTATATGAATTTTCATCTTAACCCTATTAAGGGCATATGCTTTCAGTATACTGGCATTTATCATGGAATTGTAATTAAACGTATTTATTGACTAATATAAAATAACAAAACTGCGATTCGCTTGGGTCAGCCATTGAGCTTAGGTTAATAAAATCAGGAGAAAGTAAGTTTGTAAAGCCAGATTAATTTTTTACTAACCTATTTTCCCACCTCATGGCAAGGAGGTAAAATAGTTTTTTTTCTTCTACTTGTATTTATAAGACAACAATTATAAGTCTGTCTCATTACTTTTCGATTATTGAACCAATAAACTTTAAATTACGTAGGGAGTATACCCTACTTATGTAGAGTGTTCTAACGCGGTCATATTTGTTTTTTTAAGCAGGTCTACGAGAGAGCATGAACTCGTCCATTTAAAATTTGTTCATCTCTGATTTTTATCAGATATAAAGCATAGTTACAATTTCTGCAAACTCACTTTTGAAATATTCCTCACACTTTATGCCTTCCTCATCAGACCATAGTTGGAGTATTGTGTCCAAGCCTCTGCTCCATATCTAATACGTGACATTCAGCATTTGGAGAGGGTTCAAAGACTGGCTACTCGAATGGTGCAGGGTCTATGGGATCTGCCCTATGAAAGCCGACTCAAGAAACTTAAACCTTTCTCCCTTGAATGCCGACGATTACTTGATGATCTCATTTTGGCCTACAATCTGCTCAATGGTCATTACGATATACCTCAGGACCTATTATTCACTCCTGCACCAGAAAGAGGTCTACACGGACACCACAAGAAACAATTTCACTGCCGATTTCAATTGAACTGGAGGAGAGACGCGTTCTCAATCAGGATCCCTGAACCTTGGAATAGTCTCCCAAGAGAGGTTATAGATGCACCAACAACGCAGCAATTCAAGATGAATTTGGACAGGTGCTGGGCTACTGTATCCTCTTTTCTGTAAATTTCTACCACCCTTTCCCCACATGGCAACTTAAACATGCTTGTTTTATTTTTTGCCAAATTAATTAATCTGAATACACAGAATTAAGATTCTAAAATATTTGCAAATTTTGGTTAATTAAGACCATCGAATAGAGACTATATTATTAAGGGGAATAAGCTTTTTTTCTAAGCCCATGAGATTACCGATGACTATTTTAAGACATTTTTCTTGAACAAGTCTAAAAATAAGCCACTTTATGAATAATATTAAAGCAAAAGAGTCTTATTATTTTGCTATCTAATGTACATGCGTTCTACGGTGTATACGAATACACTATGTAAATTAGATGGTAAAATAAAGTAACTAAGTAGCAACACTGAAAAAAAGAGTCACTCTTTCTCTAAATGCTAATAGAGACATAAAAAATATCAGAGAATGTTTGAATCAGTATACAGTGAGAAATACTGTCCAGATTTAATCTTCCTCTTAAGTCATCAGATCTAAACCTTTTTTAAACTATCACTTGCTAGGTTTCAATTTCATACATCATCACACTGCGTACACATCCCTGATAGACCCTTCCCATAGTTAACTGTTCGAAACGCTCAGCTGATTAGTAAAGTTGTACTAAATGTTTTTGCAATAATATTGTAGAGCCTGGATATGTACTGGACATCGATAAACAGGAACGAGGTTTTATTTTATTTACAACTTTCAAATGGGTGCTGGAAGAGATGAAAAACAGGGTACTCTTATAGATGAGGCACCATGTTTCCGTGACTTCGCGTCGTCAACGTTCGGGCAGGTCTCGGAAGCGCCCGAGAGTTGACGAAACTATTAACCAATCTGTCAGCTCGTTGAATCTCCTGAAGGACTAATTGAGTTTTGCCAGCAAAGGTTTCTTTTCGCGAAACAAAAACGGAAAAAAATGCGATAAATGTTAACGTATGTGTCAAAAACAAAAAATTATTTGTTTATTCGGTGTTTATGTTTACAAGAAAAAAAATTGACAAAAAATGAAAAAAAAATATTTGAAAAAAATTAAAAAACAAAAAAAATAATTTGCTTATTCGGTGTTTATGTTTACAAGAAAAAAAAATTGATAAAAAATGAAAAAAAAATATTTGAAAAAAATTAAAAAACAAAAAAATAATTTGCTTATTCGGTGTTTATGTTTACAAGGAAAAAAAATTGACAAAAAATGAAAAAAAAATATTTGAAAAAAATTAAAAAACAAAAAAAATAATTTGCTTATTCGGTGTTTATGTTTACAAGGAAAAGAAATTGACAAAAAATTAAAAAAAATATTTGAAAAAAATTAAAAAACAAAAAAATAATTTGCTTATTCGGTGTTTATGTTCACAAGAAAAAAAATTAACAAAAAATGAAAAAAAAAAAAAAAAAAAAAAAAAAATAATTTGCTTATTCGGTGTTTATGTTTACAAGAAAAAAAATTGACAAAAAATGAAAAAAAAATATTTGAAAAAAATTAAAAAACAAAAAAATAATTTGCTTAGTCGGTGTTTATGTTTACAAGAAAAAAAAATTGACAAAAAATGAAAAAAAAATATTTGAAAAAAATTAAAAAACAAAAAAAATAATTTGCTTATTCGGTGTTTATGTTTACAAGAAAAAAAATTGACAAAAAATGAAAAAAAAATATTTAAAAAAAATTAAAAAACAAAAAAATAATTTGCTTATTCGGTGTTTATGTTTACAAGAAAAACAAATTGACAAAAAATGAAAAAAAAATATTTGAAAAAAATTAAAAAACAAAAAAAATAATTAGCTTATTCGGTGTTTATGTTCACAAGAAAAAAAATTGACAAAAAATGAAAAAAAAATATTTGAAAAAAATTAAAAAACAAAAACATCTGGTTAACAAATCAAACAAAATCATCTTTTGAAACTTTCTGGTGATCAAGCAAAAAAAAGACATTATTTAAAAACATTTGATTAGCAATGTTTTTTTTGATACAAAAAAAACTAAAAATAAACATCGAATTAATAACAGTTGTTTAGCTATGGTTTGTGCGTTCTTTATTTTTATATACGTATTTTAGTTTGATTTAATCCGTCGTAATTTATCGGCTGCCAGTCTTCAATTTATCGTTTGGCAGTTTTCGCCTCTTCAACTTCCGTAACCTGCTCGAACGTTGACGACGCGAAGTCACGAAATCGCGGTGCGTCATCAATAAGAGTATCGAAAAGAGTATGGTTATATGGTGTTCAAAGCTGGGCGCAAGAATACACAGGGCTCCTAATTCATTCCCGGGTAACGCCAGCGATTCCTGCTAGTTGAATGTAGACATAGGCTTTACATATGCATGCGAGCAAATATGAACACATTGTGTATATTCTAGCATCTGTCAAGGCTGACAAAAGGTGCAATACTATTGAAACGGTTATTATGGATCTCAGCAGCAGCAGCAGCAGCAGCAGCAGCCACTATAGAAATGTAGTTAGCTCAATTGACACTTCACTATCAAACATCGGAACACACTGGAACAGTTTTATCAAGTTATCTGCAGATAGGTCAGAGTTCGGAGAGAATTGGATTAATATCTTTCTTAAGGGCATCAAAGTTGAGTGAAGATGAAACAATTGAATGTGCGAATAGATGAAGGAAAACCTATACGTTCACTACATAAGAGAGACAGATAATCAATCCAAACTTCTTACTATCGATCTGCTGTTGTTTTCTTATAAAGTAGAAGGGCGGAGGTGCTCCATTCTCTTGCTTACAACTCTTTTCTCACAGAAAAAAAAACGTTGCTAGTCTCTCTCTACTCTATCGTAATTTCCCTGGAAAGTGCTCGGCTGAGCCCCAGTCTTTGGTTCATAATTCATACTGATTGGTCAATTAGTTTAGGCGTGAATCCTGTACACACAATCTATAAAGTAACAAATTAGTGCAAACACTAGCAAAGCATATTATTTCCTTTCATTTTTTCACAGAAGGATGTATACTCTGTCTTCTTCCCTCTTATCGCCTTTTACCCCCTCCCCCACCGCCTCCCCCATACTAGCTCAGTAGGTGTGAAAGTGAAAAAGAAAAAAGAAATAAAAAGGAATATAAAAAGAAGAATAAGAAACAAAGAAGAATGTGTCACCCACTTGTCATATTTCAACATCACTTAAAGTCTTCTCATATGGTCCAATCGGATCATCCTTTCCTCATCCCATGTGTGCCTTTGAAAATAAAATTATTTCCAAATCTTCACTTTTTCTGAAGACGTTCGCCAACACGAACGAAACCGGTCAAATCTCTTGATTTTGTTTTTCTTCTGCATTTTAACCTGTTTTCCGTTTGTCATTTTTCACACACACACACACACACACACACACACACACACATATATATATATATTATTAATAAATATATATATATATATATATATATTATTAATAAATAAATATTTTATATCTATAGACATATATATGTTTCGTGTTTTTATTTTATGTTCGTCAGTATGAAATTACGTAACTGTATCGCCGGTCGAACAATTTGAACCCTGGATCTAAGAATTATGAACCCTGGTCTCATAACCATTCGGTCAACAAAATGATCACGCTTTGAAATGTGAGAGAAATACGCCTTGCATTATTTCAATGTAAACACAAGTACTGTGATTCTGAAGAGTTATATCTCCCAAGGAAGAGAACGATGCAACGTGGCTAATTTATTAATAATCAATTTATGCTCTATCGAAAGGAATTAACTTTATAGGTACTTAATAATTATTATTAATATATATATATATATATATATATATATATATATATAGGCAGAATCTTCTCTTGCAGGAAAGTATTGTTGAATATAAGAGACAACTCATGTCTAGATATCCTTTGGTAGATCATTTCAATAGTCCGAATCATGATCTTAGTTTCGGAGGGGAATTGGCTGATGAATTTGCCATAGTTTGGATTTGTCTCCCAATTACTTTCAAGCCCATCCGTGTTCATCTTCAGGAGAACCTCATTCAGGGGAGATAGGCATAAACAGAGGATGAAGAGAGTCTGATAAAGAGGTATTTCATAGGTCCCTTTTGTTAGGATTTGAAACCGACGGTACAGATGTTGTTCGGTAAATCTCAGATCAATTCATTTATATTTCAAAATTTGAATATAAAGACAGTAAATTGTAAAATGGGCTTACTGTTAAATATTTAAATATATATATATATATATATTCCATGAACAATGCCAGTATACTGAAATCATATGCCCTTAATAGGGTTAAATTAAAAATTCATATACACTAAATGTACAAAAGCAAGGAAATTCCCAAATGTTTACACCTTTATTATCATTAAGGGTATGCGAGCACAACAGGGCTATGTATTTTACTGGTAGGAATTTTTCTTTAGCGCACCTCACACACTTCATCCACTCATGCATAGAGATTTATACTGTAGTGATGGTATAATGAAATGGTTTGGTTGATATGTAGTCATACCCTTAATTAATGACAATAAAAGTGTAAAAATTTGAGAATTTCCTTGCTTTTGTACATTTAGTGTATATGAATTTTCATCTTAACCCTATTAAGGGCATATTATTTCAGTATACTGGGACTTTTCATGGAATGTCACTACTTTTGTAAAGGCTATGCCTCAATACAATGCCTTCTCATGAACTTTTTTTTTAATTTGCTGGAAAACTAAGGTATATGGTAAACTGAAATTAAAATGCCATTAACTAGACCTTAGAACCTTTATCTCTGCCAAAAATCAGCTGAATCCATCAAATAGTTGATGAGATACGGGGTGGTACATACGTACGTACATACGTACGTACGTGCGTACACACAGATAACATGATTTCATGATTGAACTTTCTGGATCTCTGGATCGCCTTGACTAATGATGCTGAAATTCTACACACTTATAGAACCTTTCAAATAACAATTTTGTGCAAAGTTTTAACTAATTTGGTTTATTGGTTTTTGAGTTATTATTGATCAAAGAAATCAGATTTCCAGCATAGGCCATTCGTGAAGTCTATTAAGGATAGAGCGCTCTCGCGCCTTCCTTGATATTAAATTGGTAGAGTTCATTTTTTTATTCATTAAAAGAAAAGTTTTTTAACACCTTTTAAAGAATTTAATAATAATAAATGAGTCTAAAAGCCTCGAAAGCATGTTTAGATGCGATATTTATTAATAAAACTAAAATCAGAACGGATTTTTAAAAAAGTTTTACTTGTGTTCTTTGACTAATAATTTCGCTAGTATACCTAGCTTCATCAGAGTATGAGATTGTAACAATTCCATCGCTATTTGTAGTTATCCGTCAGAATTGAAAATCGACGTGGTGTTGTTATTAACGGATTTCTCACATTTTTACATATGAAGTGACGCGCATGCATGCATATGTGTATTTAATTGGGAGAGTTAATATATATATATATATATATATATATATATATATAT
>OY744528.1:15157491-15199991 GCA_963556195.1 Sepiola atlantica | reverse complement strand
CTACAAAACTATAACCGATGTATTAATGTAATTTTGTTTTAATCTCCATTTATAAAACCATCGGATGTAAATAGCTTCAAAAGGTTTCACTTAATGAAGACTTACTAAATGTAATTTTGTTTTAATCTCCATTTATAAAACCATTGGTTGTAAATAGCTTCTAAAAGGTTTCAATTAATGAAGACTTACTAAATGTAATTTTGTTTTAATCTCCATTTATCAAACCATTGGATGTAAATAGCTTCAAAAGGTTTCAATTAATGAAGACTTACTAAAGATGTTAAATTCTTTCAAAATAAGCTTCCGGAACAATATCTTCGTTATCTCTATTCCATTATAATGAACGGAGAAAACAGCATCCACTGTAAATATTTTCTGACATAGTTGAGCACTATAGTAAGTGAAATCGCCAACTGCCATCATCGAAAATTCAAAGCACTTTGTGTAAACAAATGGATCACCCTCGGCAATTGACAGTGTTTATAAACTCATGGCAGGTGATTCGTTGCTGAATGGATAGGAGTGCCAACAGTCTACTAGACTGTAGAGTTTTGTTCTTGGCTCGAGACACTTGCTAGTCTAGCCACAATGAAGAAATTTGATACAGAAAACTGGTCCGTGGATAGCTACATACACTAGAGTTATTCGATAAAACAAATCACCTTTCATCTGGGCAAAATCTTTGCTTTATTCTTCATTAGAATCTTTTTTTCTCTAAACCACATTTTTCGCATCAACAAACAAGCTTTTTGTATTCCTTTCGTATTCTTAACAATTTGCTCGTGGTGGTATTTACTTCATTTTGGGAACCCACCGATAAAATGACCTTAGAACAGACAAGGTCATCATGAACAGCTTAACATTTTTCCTGGCAGCTTCTTAGTGGACATAAAGGATTTCTACTCGTTTCTACTTTTCTTACCGATTCCAAATGTGGTGTTACTTTTTCCTTAGGATACTCAATTCCTGAGATATTAGCCAATGTTCACTTCTGCTAACATTCATTCATAGCCAAATTATACACAACTATACATTTACCCACTCACCTTATTGACACACACACACACATATATATATATATATATATTATATATATATGTATGTGTGTGTGTGTGTGTGTGTGTGTGTGTGTGTGTGTGTGTGCTATTGTAACTTTCAGGTGAAAGTATATAGGTTTATGGACAGATGCCCTGAAGCAGTTATCGACTGTTCAGTCAGTTCATAGACACAATTATGTTGTTTTTTTACTTGAAACAAAGTAGGAATTATGCTTTTGTCTTTCTCGCTAAATCTGCATCTTCAAATTCCTCCATAATCACGTCCATGCAGATGTAAACACAGAGAGAGAGAGAGAGAGAGAGAGAGAGAGAGACAGACAGACAGAGAGAGAGAGAGCGATATATATATATATATATATATATATATAGAGAGAGAGAGAGAGAGAGAGATAAAGAGATAGACAGAGAGATAGAGAGAGAGATAGATAGAGAGAGAGAGAGAGACAGAGAGAGAACGAGATAAATAACGAGATGGAGAGAGAGAGATGGAGAGAAAGAGATAGAGAGAGATTAAGAGAGAGAGATGAAGAAAGGGAGATGGAGAGAGAGAGAAATGGATATATATATTATATATGTATATATATATATATATATATATATATATATATATATATATATATACAGAGAGAGAGAGAGAGAGATGGAGAGACGAGAGAGATGGAGAGACGAGAGAAATGAAGAAAGAGAGATGGGGAGAGAGAGATGAAGAGAGAGATGAAGAGAGAGATGAAGAGAAAGATGGAGAGAGAGATGAAGAGAGAGATGAAAAGAGAGATGGAGAGAGAGATAAAGAGATGGAGAAGAGATATTGAGATAGAGAGATGAAGAGAGAGAGAGAAGAGAGGTGTGCAGTGATGTAGAGAGGGTGGTTGTGACGGGGATGAAATAACGGTTTTTTGCGCTTATAAATCTGTGCCAAAACAAAGAAATTACACTGCTTAACACATAACGATTACCCATCTTCCTGTACAGTTTATACTTTATATAGGAACAAGCGATTGTTCAACACAATGGAGATGGAACTATATTTATGGGCATGTACTTATTTGAACACTGGAGCAACGGTTGTATTTTATGTATTCATTTGCTTTTATTGTTGATTTTTATTAACTTTTACTATTTTCTTTTTCTTTTCACAAATGAAAAATAAATAAAGACTGTCTTTGTCTTTATATGTCCGGGTCAAATGTGGGTTTCTCGTTTTGCAAGTAACCATTGGCTTAATCACACTACATTTAAGTAAATCACACGACCTGTAAGTACTTGCCTTGTTTAATGATGTAGGTCCCATTTACCTGTGTTGGTTGGAGTCTTAGGAAAACAGTTGTGGCAAGTTTTAATTCATTCTTGTGCATCTTTACACCAAAACACTAGCTAAGATATTCATCATGAGACGGCATCATAATAGAAGTTATGCAACAGTTAACGGCACACTGTTGTCTTAGCATGCAATCTATAAGTTCTATCAGAGCTGTAAATTTGGTTTTCTTGGCCTTTTGGTCAAGATCAAAGTGTAGTATCTGTTCCGATGGATACTGCACCCCATAGACTGGTATTGTCTTGGCCTTCGGGGCTTGATTCCGCCGTTCTATGAGGTTGTCCTGTGCAGTTCTAGGAGGTCCACCCTCCCAGGCTTTGCCTCCCCTCTTTGGGTAGGAGTAAGTTTATTGCTTACTGCCTGAGGCGCCGCTACCGGGGAATGCCAACGTGGCGGCCCAGGCAATTTTTAATAGCCAGAGTGCTCACCACTCGAGCGCTGGCTTATCTAATCCCACTTTCCCGACCTTGTGCCACATCTTACCTTGTGGGAGGTAGATAAATAAATTGTTTTTCCTAATACCATTTGAAAGAAGGTATTAATTCCATTCTCTCTTTAGCTACTAGTGAAACCGTAGGGTAGATTACACTTTCACACCTTGGTAGGGCAAATAATTTAGGAGAAGGGGTGTACGTATTTTCGCTATGATTTGTTTATGAATTTGTATGCATATATTTAATCAGCAGGATTCTACAACAGTCACAGAACAGATTTTTTGTACAAATTTGGTGGAAAGGTGTCACACGAAGAACATGAAGAATTTGAATAGTTTATAATCTGTTTCATCAAGTTGAGTAACGCGTGGGTAGAGAAATTAAATTAATTCTCGACGAACGTGGGGTTGTTAAGATTCGCCGTGTATTATTGTTGGCAATATAGACACATGTCATGAAGTAAAATATGGTTAAGAAGCCGTAGAGGACAAATACATTTCATTTGTTAAAAGCTTGTCTACGACAAATACATTTCATTTATTAAAAGCTCGTCTACGACAAATACATTTCATTTATTAATAGCTCGTCTACGACAAACACATTTAATTTATTAATAGCTCGACTACGTCAAATACATTTAATTTATTAATAGCTCGTCTACGAGAAATCCATTTCATTTATTAATAGCTCGTCTACGACAAATACATTTCATTTAATGATAGCTCGTCTACGACAAATACATTTCATTTATTAATAGCTCGTCTACGACAAATACATTTCATTTATAAATGGTTTGTCTACGACAAAAATGTTTAATTCGTTAATAGTTTGTCGTATACAAACTATAAAGATACTAAATAAGACATGTTAGAAATCAGATTAACCATAGATAATCTATTGTTCCCATACAATAGAAATATGCACAAGCTATCCATTTAGAAAGTAAAATCATGTGCAAAGATGAAGCAAAGTGTTACATCTTTCCGTGGTATCCTTTTTAATAATTGACGTGCCAAGCCCCGTTCGTTTAGTTGGATATCAAAAGGCTAATGAGGACGAAATTTAGTCTTATTTCTCGACCACGAGGTGGCGCGAGAGTTCCAAATAAAATCTTGTTTTTCTTGTCTAGATATTTTTTCAGGTATCTTCGTAAAAGTGATTTTTGTCCTTTGCGTGTACAAATGTTTAAAGAGATAATGTTAATTAAACCCCACACATTTACTTTCATATAATATTGTTCCCGAACTAAAGAAAAAAAAGCTTTCTCAGTAATTCCCAATGATGTGTTATATATGAAATCAGTCGATTATCTAAGACAGCTACGTGGAATATTTGAATGAAGCGAAATTCAATTATTGAATAAATAAATTTACATTGAGAAAAGCAGTCTAAAAAATATCCCGAGGATTAGTATTCTATTTATATGTAAATATTATACAAAATGATAAATAATTAGAACTAATGTAAAAATACAAAACAAACTGAACTGATAAAGGAATATATATATATATATATACATATATATATATATGCATATATATATACATGTATATATATATACATATATATATATATACATATATATATATATATATATATATATATATACATATATATATATACATATATATATATATATACATATATATATATACATACATATATATATATATATATATATATATATATATACATATATATATATACATATATATATATACATATATATATATACATATATATATCTATACATATATATACATATATATATATTATTTGTCGTTCCTTGAAAAAGTAGAGCGCTGTAAGTGTAGTATTAACACAGCATGTCGTCACTAGCTTTAAATGCATCGTTCCTTTCATTAAAAAAGTAGAACGCTCTAGACGTTAAGCCGCCGTATAAAGTGCTAAAATTATCACAGTTTATTCGCTGTTCAAAATTGGCCGAGTGGTTAAGGTGTCGGATTTGAGTTGACAAATACTCGTAATCCGGGGTTTCGAATCGCATGACCGGTAGTGAATAGTCATATCTCTATGCTGATGACTCCCGATTATTTAAGGACGAAACGTATACGTACAAAGATAAGAAACAATAACAAATATATATATATATATATACATATATATATATATATATATATATATATATATATATATATATATATATATATATATATATATATAAGTAATAAATAAATAAAGGTAGGAAATCACACATCTAAAACAATAGGTTTAAGGCCATCAAGATTCATACTAGAATTGTCCGTAAGGAGACGTGTCGCAACGGCTATACGTACTAACTATAATAAATTCTAACTGACTGTCTACTGGAGGTTGAAGGTTCAATCCCCAGTACGGGCGATGCTAAGAACACAATTACGAAGTATTTTAGATTCTACCCGGTTCTGACTGACAAACTACCCACGTGGATTAAATGAAGGTTTCCATTTGAAATATCATAACGATTCTCAAGCCTAGCAGAACGATTCCCGAGTTCTACATGATGCGTTGTGAGAATAACATTCAAGATGAGAACAGTAGTCCGAATAATCCAAATTATTAATCTCAAAAATAAAATATTATTTTGTCGCTTTTCTTGTTAAACGTGTGAAAGAAAAATGTGCACGACAAAAAATGTAATTTATTGACATATATCTCAAATGTGGGTTGCGTGGGATTTATAAATAAAGGTCGTTTGGTGGAGGTGACTTGAAATATTCAGAAGTTATCCCCCTTGAACCTTTTTCTAAATTATCTCCGCTGAATATTACTTGCCCACCTAAGAATGCACTCTTCCATGTAATAGTATTAAAAAAGACTCGCTCCATGCGAAATTCAAAACGAAGCTTTTCCACTTTCTGGCGTTGGGCTTCAAGCTAGTCAGACATGTCCGACGGGCGCTCCACCTTAGCATGGTTTTTACACCACTGACGTTTTTTCGTCAGATTTCACTTTTAGCCGCAGTTAGACGAGACTTCAAAACAGCTAGCCATCTTAGCATTCATCTTTTCTATTGATAGCAGCTTTGGTTCCTAGATGATATAAAAGTAAATCCTAATTACTTTACATCGCCAATGCATTCTCTATCATTTGTTTACCCTGGCAATTCATGTTTGTTTCGACTGTGTTTATGTAGACTCTTTCGTTAGTAACTACATCTGTGATTTTCACTCTATTTTCATATATCATGTAGTATGCCCTTTTTGCATTTGTCACTGACAAAACCTTCTGTGAGAAACTAATGTATATATATATATATATATATATATATATATATATATATAATGTAAATTCAACAGTTTTCTTATTGTTTTTCTCTTTATATTCTACCACATGTGTAGTCATGAAATACATAACATGGCAGTATTTGTGTTGCTATAAAAACGTAGAGATAGAATATAAAATATTGGGATTTTTGCTCATATCCGACAGTCATTGACACAAGATCAAAACAGAGATTCTAATCGACTTTATTCGTTATGTTTTGCGACTCATGCTAAATGTAGAGTGATTAAGACGGACATCTGCTTGTCTTAAAAGCAGCGTAATAGATTTTAAATTATTGGTCACGTG
Source organism: Sepiola atlantica (assembly GCA_963556195.1). NCBI lineage: Eukaryota > Metazoa > Mollusca > Cephalopoda > Sepiida > Sepiolidae > Sepiola > Sepiola atlantica. The sequence continues at coordinate 15,193,608 of OY744528.1, read as the reverse complement.
ATGGGGCGAGAAGGCTAAATCATGCGATTGCAGCAGCCTCTCATGTTCGAGCCAACTCTGATTTCAACAGCGCAATATATATTGTAAATGATTCATTGTATATCATTAATTACGCAGAAGTTGGTATTTCAATCCAATTGCAAAGGGGAATGGTGACTTCATACCTTTGTTAACGGTATTACAGTATAATTGAAGACAATAGATCCGATTTGAATTGAACATTACTGTATTTAGTATACCAATTACGGGCCTACCTTCAGGTTCTCAGAGTTTAAATAGGATCGCAAGTTACTATTGTTTCTCCTAGTCTAAATCAGTTCTCCCAAAACTCTGACTTAACTTCAAATTTTTTTCCCGTTTTATGGAAATCGCTCCAGACAAGGCATGAAGCCACTTGATGTAAGGAGCTAACAAGAATAAAACATGATTATCGCAAAGACAGCATATGTCCATTGACCTTAGTCTTGAAAAGATCAAGACTATATATAGGAGGAAAATAGTCAGCAGGAAGAGAGTTCAACAAGCCTGCGGTTCTTGGAAAGAAGCTACCGAAATAGGAAGCTGTATTACAATGTATCGAAACAGCAAATTGATGGAGACCAGTAGACCAACGAGTCAAACGAGCTGGAACAAAAGAAGCAGGGAATAGATCACATAATTCTGAAGAACACATGCCATAATAGTATTTATAGAAAAGACTGGGACTAGCAACATTACGTCTGTGGGAGAAGGGGTGTAAAGAGGAAGAAAGGGTTGGGCCACTGGGTGACCACCTAAAAATAGGCAACCTAAAATTACTAATCCTTTCTGCAATCCAAACATATTTGGTACAAATAAACTCCAGTCTATGCCTGACTTGACCACCAAGTTTATGTCATGAATACCCAACAGTCTTATTGCCGTTCAATGATAAGCACACCTGGATACGACGTGAAAATCTGTCAATAACTTTGGTACGCTTATCTCTTAACACTGCTCTGTGATGGCCACTTTCGGTTCAGGAATAATATGTGGATGTTTTGATAGACATTCATGGCCTCCGTTCAGTCTTGAGAGACAATGGATACTCCCTGTAAGGATATCTGCACGTGTAATTGTGAAGCAAATGTTGCACAATCCCAACCACATCTCTCCTGAATCGGCACTGCTTGGCAGGAAATCCAAGACAACTGGAAACAATGCCGAGATAAGCGGAGAGCAGGTACAGCACCTGGTATTCCCAAATGGTCACCCATTTAGTACTGACCAGGCTCAATGTCGCTTGACTTCGGTGTGGGAGCCGGTGTGTCGACGTGATTATGCCTTATGTGATAGACAGATAGACATTATGGTTGAAATAATCCTACAGATAAAAAAAAATCTCAGATTAAGGTTCGTTAGGTGTTATTTACAGTAGAAACAGAGAAACATAGAAAACGGCAATGTGTTGAAGAGACTCCAATGCAAACGGAAACTTGGATATAAAACATCAGTAACATGACATTCGAAAGCATTATTACTATTATTATTATTATTATTATTATTATTATTATTATTATTATTATTATTATTATTATTATTATTATTATTATCTGTCAAGAAGACAGTTATGAGATTAAACAAGTAGTGAAATTTAATACGATAAGGGAATTGGTTAATTTTATATAGCAATTAAAATTAATTGTCTGGCCTGTTTGTTCATAATGTATTTTATTTTTCATTAACGAGAATTAAATTCTCTGTTTGATTTCATTACTGTTTTTTGTAGATAATGAAAATAGTTTTATTTTTAATCTGATTGGTTTTACACAAACAACAGTTGGTTTATGTGTTGTTTTGTTTTACGGCATATCAACCCATTTCGGGTTATTTCATTCCGAATCAGGTAATTTGGGTTAAAGTTTTCATTCTTCAAGTTCTTTATATGTTCAAATATTTATTCATGGTGTTTAGTTAGGTTGTTTTGTTTTACGGCATATCAACCCTTTTCTGATTATTTAATGATGAATCCGGTTATTTAGGCAAAAGTTTTTATGCTACAAGTTTTTTTATATCTTCGAGTGTTTTTTCATACTGTTTGTTTTGGTTGTTTTGTTTTACGGCATATCAACCCTTCTCTGCCCTAATAGGGTGCGCATTGTCTACCAAGTTCCAGCCCTATCTCATCGCGGCAATGTTGCATGTGCTTGTTTTACAAGTACTTCCACACAATGTGATTTGACGAACTTACTGCGTTTGTACCCTTAAACGTAAATACCCTCGGCAAACCTTACTAGCAGCAACACCCCACACCTTTCATTGCAGAGGTCCCAAGATACCAAAAATCTTTCCATTTAAATAGCTTCTTTACAACGGACCGCTTGCGCTCGGAATTCCCTCCATGTTTCCTGTTTCACCGACTGTGCCCGCATGCGGAAATTAACATGTAATACAAATAAACATCTTGCTGCACAACTCCCGACTTAGGGTGCCTATGAATCTGGCCCCTAACCAGGGTACCCCTTACGTCTCAGCGGCACTATGCCTTGTTTGGAGTGAAACAAAGTAAAACAAAAAACGTACACTGACACTAACCGGTGTAATGATTTATATCTACTCCACGCCCGCATAAGATGTGTAGTTTCTTTGCGAAGAAAAAGTCTTTGGAGCCGTCTTTGTCTTCTGATGCGATGCTAAGCTATTACAAGATGACAGAAGTCGAAGAGTTTGACTAAACGTGTGTATATGACGCACCTAAACTTCATCTTTTAACGAAGATCACCTATCGATATCAGTAGATAATGTAGTACAAAATATGGTACTTTAATTAAAAACAAAACAATGGTTATAGGACAGGTATTCTACCTCATAGAACAATAAAGATATAAAATAAGACATGTATAGTATTAGAAATAATATCAAATGTTAATAGATATGTATAGCATATAACAGAACAATAAAGATATAAAATAAGACATATATAGTATTAGAAATAATATCAAATGTTAATAGATATGTATAGCATATAACAGAACAATAAAGATATAAAATAAGACATATATAGTATTAGCAATAATATCAAATGTTAATAGATATGTATAGCATATAACAGAACAATAAAGATATAAAATAAGACATATATAGTATTAGAAATAATATCAAATGTTAATAGATATGTATAGCATATAACAGAACAATAAAGATATAAAATAAGACATGTATAGTATTAGAAATAATATCAAATGTTAATAGATATGTATAGCATATAACAGAACAATAAAGATATAAAATAAGACATGTATAGTATTAGAAATAATATCAAATGTTAATAGATATGCATAGCATATAACAGAATAATGAAACCATAGTATTAAAGAAATAATATATAAATCTAAGAAAAATAAATAGAAGACGGACAAAAACAAAAGCATATATAAAAGAAAAGACTGTCTAAAAATGAAAAATCAAATATAAAAAATAAATATTAAATATAAAAAAATAAATATTAAATATAGAAAATTAAATATTAAATATAAATAATTAAATATTATATATAAAAAGTTAAATATCAAAGTTTGAACCAAATATCAAAGTTTGAACCAAATATTAAAGATTGAACTAAATATTAAAGTTTAAACCAAATATCAAAGTTTAAAGCAAATATCAAAGTTTGAACCAAATATCAAAGTTAAAACGAAATATCAAAGTTTGAACCAAATATCAAAGTTAAAACGAAATATCAAAGTTTGAACCAAATATCAAAGTTAAAACGAAATATCAAAGTTTGAACCAAATATTAAAGATTGAACCAAATATCAAAGTTTAAAGCAAATATCAAAGTTAAAAGCAAATATCAAAGATTGAACCAGATATCAAAGTTAAAACGAAATATCAAAGTTTAAAGCAAATATCAAAGTTAAAACGAAATATCAAAGTTTGAACCAAATATCAAAGTTAAAACAAAATATCAAAGTTTGAACCAAATATCAAAGATTGAACCAAATATCAAAGTTAAAAACAAATATCAAAGTTAAAACGAAATATCAAAGTTAAAACCAAATATCAAAATAAAAACCAAATATCAAAGTTAAAACAAAATATCAAAGTTTGAACCAAATATCAAAGTCAAAACCAAATATCAAAGTTTAAACCAAATATCAAAGTTAAAATTAAATATCAAAGTTAAAATTAAGTATTAAAGTTAAATACTAAATAAACTAAATAAAGTATAATCTAAAAAGTATATTGTTGTGTTTCAATTCTTGGAACTGATATAAATAAGTTAATCTTTTTGTTTATCTCAACCTACTCTATAATAGCTCTGATCTGAATGTTTCCTTCATTGAGCTGCTATGAATAACTGCAGGATCTGGAGTATTCAAATGCCTGCATTTTGACTTTACCTATATCAGCTATATGTGAGTGAGTCTCTTGTACATTTATACTCTATAATAGCTCTGATCTGAATGTTCCTTCATTGAGCTGCTATGAATAACTGCAGTATCTGGAGTATTCAAATGCCTGCATTTTGACTTTACCTAAATCAGCTATATGTGAGTGAGTCTCTTGTACATTTATACTCTATAATAGCTCTGATCTGAATGTTCCTTCATTGAGCTGCTATGAATAACTGCAGTATCTGGAGTATTCAAATGCCTGCATTTTGACTTTACCTAAATCAGCTATATGTGAGTGAGTCTCTTGTACATTTATACTCTATAATAGCTCTGATCTGAATGTTCCTTCATTGAGCTGCTATGAATAACTGCAGTATCTGGAGTATTCAAATGCCTGCATTTTGACTTTACCTAAATCAGCTATATGTGAGTGAGTCTCTTGTACATTTATACTCTATAATAGCTCTGATCTGAATGTTCCTTCATTGAGCTGCTATGAATAACTGCAGTATCTGGAGTATTCAAATGCCTGCATTTTGACTTTACCTAAATCAGCTATATGTGAGTGAGTCTCTTGTACATTTATACTCTACCGAAGTCACTGATTTTTGACTACGTACTTTCATACATAGAATGTGGGTATATATATATATTTTTTGAAGTGAACTTTCCAACCACTCCTTTGCTTAAAAGTTTAAATTTACATAACAGTGGGTAACAGATGGTTAACTCCACATCAAATGAAAATATGCGTAATCGTTTGTACGTCAAAATACATCAAAACAAGGAAACATATACTTTTATGTTAAGAACTGGGATAAAATAGATAGGTTTGTCAATTTTTCTGAAAAATCAACCCTTCAAGGTTATGTTATGCTAATTCAAAATATTCTATTTTAAACAATTACATGTATTCGATTAATTGAACTCAAGTTGCTTTTTTTAGCCAAAAGTAAACGATAAATTACAGGTTCATATCTTTCCCAACAGTATTAGTGTGTAAAAGAAAAAGGGTCATTCAGCTGAAGTAATGGGTAAACTCCCTTTATAGCTAGCAGAATGTTTGGTGCTTGTGCATTATGGCAAGAAAATGGCGACAAACCAAATTCCCTTTCTTATTTCTATAGGAGTGAATCGAAAGGGGAGATAACTCGAACTATTTTAAATGTCCTCATTCTTTTCTTAATTTTTCTGAAAATGGACGGCAATGCGTTAAATCTTGAAGACATTTTGTATTTAACTAGAAATAAGGCGAAATTAGTCGATTTTTTCTCAAGTGCACAGACTAATTTCTGGTATGGAGATATGCGTCTGTAGAGGGGATATGCGACTTATACCATACCCATTAAAAACTGATAGTTTAACAAAGTTACTTGCATAAATCTATTTTATTTCGTTTTTAATACGGTTTCCTAGTGTAATTTATTACAAAAATACTATGCTTAAATGTTTCTTCTGACAAATTCTCATGCTTCTCTATCTGTGTTACGGTTTTCAGTAACAAAAAAAAAAATCGAATGCAATCGTTTCTTTATGAGTCCTGCTAAAAAAAAAATCGAATTATCTCCCCTTTCGATTCACTCCTCTAGAAATAAGTTTGGTTTGTCGCCATTTTGTTATTATAATGCACAAGCACCAACTTTTTCAGATGAGGATTGATACTTTTTATTATTTCGGTCATTCGTATTATTGTTCTCATCTTTTAATGTTATTCTAAACGTTTCGGTCGATGTCACCTCAGATTTTCTTGTTGAGCTTGGGAATCAGTACGGAATGACGAAAAAGAAACGTTTATTTAATATACATGGATTGAATAAAGAGTTACTTAAGGGTTTTACTTTGCCATGACTTACGGAACGAAAGCCAGCTACCCCCATTGATTAAATAAAGATTTCCGTTCAAAATTCAGTGCAGATTGCAAAGTTAGAAAAGATGCACCTGAAGAAGGCCGGAGGTTACATCGACCGAAACGTTGTAAGAATAACACCCAAAATGAGAACAGTAGTTTGAATAATCAAAATAATGCAAACCCCTTTTATGGGATCTAAAAGTTTCAATTTGGCATCATCTTCAATGTTCAATTTATTCCCTTCTTTCATTCTCCTTGAATATTTCCCACCGTTTCTTTTTCTCCCTTTTCCGTCCATCATCTTTTTTCTCTCATTCTCCATTTTTTAATTTTATTATCTCTTCTTTCTTTCTTTATTTTGTACACTTAGCCAATGTTTCTTCTTCAATTTCCTCCTTGAAAAGTCCATACTTTCTTCCTTTCCCTCTTTCTTTTAACCATTTTCTTACACAACCTCTTTTTTCTATTTTCTTTTGCCTCCATTTTTTTTTTCATATTTCCGTAAATTTTCCTAGAATTCAATTACGCCAAAATGCGAAGCGTTTTCAAGAAATAAGAATGTTTATTTTATTGCTTCTTTGCAAAAGTGAAGAATTCGGAAAATGGTTTGCTTTACATTTCTTGTGATTTCGCCAATCTCTGATGTTGCTTTTCTACAGGAAAACACATCGACTGCCGTCGGCCATGAGACTACAATTTCAGAAGCGGAATGACTTGCGCAATTCTCGTTTCTAAACCGCATTCATTTCGCTTTTATCTTTCTGCCGTGGACCTAGAGACGAATATATCCCTGCAATTTCACAAATATTTAAAGTGTTAGTTTAATGGATGAAGCAATTCAGCAGGTACTTGGCAGCGTGAGAATTTAAAATAGACCAACATTCAGAAAATAGCACTTGATGCTATTCTGCATTCTGCATGCTCTGCTGTTAGTATTCTTTGTAAAAGATGAAGAATGCTAGCACAAAAACTTCAAGAATAAAAGACATGAAAATGAAATAAAACAAGAATCGTTATTCTTACTATGCATCCACTTAATTAGAACGTTTCATAATGAAACTGCTATTTCAAGACTAAGCGTGACGGACCTACAGATAAATGAACAGAGCCTCTAATGAAAATGCTATTTCAAGACTAAGTGTGACGGACCTACAGATAAATGAACAGAGCCTCTAATGAAAATGCTATTTCAAGACTAAGCGTGACGGACCTACAGATAAATGAACAGAGCCTCTAATGAAAATGCTACTTCAAGACTAAGCGTGACGGACCTACAGAAAAATTAACAGAGCCTCTAATGAAAATGCTATTTCAAGACTAAGTGTGACGGACCTACAGATAAATGAACAGAGCCTCTAATAAAAATGCTATTTCAAGACTAAGCGTGACGGACCTACAGATAAATGAACAGAGCCTCTAATGAAAATGCTATTTCAAGACTAAGCGTGACGGACCTACAGATAAATGAACAGAGCCTCTAATGAAAATGCTACTTCAAGACTAAGCGTGACGGACCTACAGAAAAATTAACAGAGCCTCTAATGAAAATGCTATTTCAAGACTAAGTGTGACGGACCTACAGATAAATGAACAGAGCCTCTAATAAAAATGCTATTTCAAGACTAAGCGTGACGGACATACAGATAAATGAACAGAGCCTCTAATGAAAATGCTATTTCAAGACTAAGCGTGACGGACCTACAGATAAATGAACATAGCCTCTAATGAAAATGCTACTTCAAGACTAAGCGTGACGGACCTACAGAAAAATTAACAGAGCCTCTAATAAAAATGCTATTTCAAGACTAAGCGTGACGGACATACAGATAAATGAACATAGCCTCTAATGAAACTGCTATTTCAAGACTAAGCGTGACGGACCTACAGATAAATAGACAGAGCCTCTAATGGAAATGCTATTTCACGTATAAGTGTAACAGAAAGACTAATATGATATTTGAAACCTAAGCTTGACAGACCGACGAAAATACTATTTCAAAGCTAAGTTCTACAGACGGTCGTAAATGCTATTTAGAACCTAAGCGTGACAGACTTACGAAAATTGTATTTCGAACCTAAGCGTGACAGACTTACGAAAATTGTATTTCAAACCTAAGCGTGACAGACATACGAAAATTGTATTTCTAACCTAAGCATGACAGACCTACGAAAATTGTATTTCGAACTTAAACGTTACAGACCTACGAAAAGGCTATTTCAAACCAAAGCCTGACATTTTATTTATCTTCTTCCCACATCCATCGGAACAGATACTACACTTTGATCTTAGCCAAAAGCCGTTATTTAACACCTACCCACAATAGGAGTATGTGATACAAGGTCGGAACAGCGGGATTTGAAAAGCCAGCGCCCGAGAAGATGAGCACTCTGGCCTACAAAAAATGCCTGGGCAGCCCCGTCGGCATTTCCCGGTGGGGTGCCTCAGGCAGTAAGCGATAACCTTACCCCACCCCAAAGAGGGGAGGCAAAACCTGGGAGAGAGGACCTCCTAGAACTGTACAGGACAAACCCACAGACCGGCGAAATCAAGACCCGAAGGCCGAGGGATTACCGGTCTATAGGGTGTAGTATCCATCAGAACAGATACTACACTTTGATCTTGGTCAAAAGGCCCAGCCCCAGGCTGAAATATACCATTTGAAACCTAAGCGTCACATACCAACTGAAAGGCTATTTCAAACCTAAGCGTGACATACCAACCGAAAATGCTATTTAAAACCTAAGCATGACATACCAACCGAAAATGCTATTTAAAACCTAAGCCTGACATAGCAATTGAAAGGCTATTTCGAACCTAAGCGTGACATACCAACCGAAAATGCTATTTAAAACCTAAGCCTCACATACCAATTGAAAGACTATTTTAAATCTAAGTGTGACGTACAAACAAACTTTCTATTTCAAATTAAACCACAAAAAAACTGACAAAAACTCTCAGAGAAATGTGAACACATCTTTCATCATATTTTCGAAAACTACATGCAAAGAATTTCAATACTAGACTATGTTATGGAGTTTGGGACTAAAATACTTACCTTGCTCAAGCAACATATGTAACCCGACGACACTATATATGGACATGCGTTTCAATTAGAGTAGGTGCACAATGCATATGTTTTGTGTTGTGCATTATCTGATAATCTATTTGTCACGGAATACACTATGGCACTCCAATGCTGAGAACTTTGCATTATTTGAGGCTTCACTTGCATATGCTGCCATTCGGCATGTGCATGCGTGCAATGCTACCACCGAACATATGCATGCATGAAATGTAACTATTTGATATATGCACATGTAAAATGTTATTGAATATATAGAGATTCGAAATACGATTGGATATATAAAATTTGTAATATTATGCTTGACATTTGGAGTTGTACAGTGTTGTCATTACTATGGTATAGACATGCCGAGTTAGAGTTCCGTCGGGGCTACGGAATCACTTTCACGAAAACCCTTTGGAAAAGTAAGACTTCATATATCCGCCACCCAGCTATAGATTAAATAGTAGGGTAGACTAGACTCTGAAATATTGGTTGTGAAACTCGTCTAGGTAGAAGGAAAACTCCGGAATAACACCAGCCTTTCTCTACTTATCCCAAGTTGTCCTCGATTTCTGGTTGCTATGTCGGTTCAGGAGAGATGCGGTTGTTGATTGTGTAACCTTTGTTTCACTATAGACTACGCACAAGCACTCTTATATGAGGTATCCATTGTCTCTCGAGGTTGAATGTAGGCCAAGTTATTTACCTCCAAGAGGTTATACACAAGGTCAAAGTATTTTTATTTACCTCCTTTCCAGGAGGCTAGCCAGCGCATTCTGGCCTACAAAAAATGCCTGAGCAGCCCCGTCGATATTTTCATGGCAGGGGTGCCTCGGGCGATTAGCAATACACTAACCTCTTCTCAAAGAGAAGGCAAAGCCTGGTAGGGTGAACCTCCTAGAACCGTACAGGATAATAGTAGCATCCATCGGAACATATACTACACTTGATGTTGATCTACCTCCCACAGCGGTAAGATGTGACAGAAGGTCGGGAAAGTGGGACTTGAAAAGCCAACGCCCTAGAAGAAGAAGAGCGCTCTGGGCGTCAAAAAATGCCTGGGCAGCCCCGTCGGCATTCGCTGGTAAGAGCGCCTCAGGCGATTAGCAAAGCCTGGAAGGGTGGACCTCTTAGAATAGTACATGACGGTACCTTAGATTGGTGGAATCAAGCCCCAAAGGCCAAGACGGTACCGGTCTACAGAGTGCAGCATCCATCGGAACAGATACTACACTTTGATCTTAGCCAAAAGCCGTTATTTAACACCTACCCACAATAGGAGTATGTGACACAAGGTCGGAAAGTGGGATTTGAAAAGCTAGCACCTGAGAAGGTAAGTGCTCTGGCCATTAAAAATTGCCTGAGCAGCCCCGTCGGCATTCCCCGGTAGGGGCGCCTCAGGCAGTAAGCTATAAACTTACTCCTCCCCAAAGAGGGGAGGCAAAGCCTGGGAGGGTGGACCTCCTAGAACTGCAGAGGACAGACCCATAGACCGGTGGAATCATGCCCCGAAGGCCAAGACAATACCGGTCTATGGGGTGTAGTATCCATCGGAACAGATACTACACTTTGATCTTAGCCAAAAGGCCAAATGGAGACTTGATTTACTCATCTCCAGGAGTTAGGCACAAGGCCAGTTTTTATCTTACTCCCACAAGTAAGATGTGACCCAAGGTCGGGTCGGGAAAGTGGGGTTTAAAAATTGCCTGGGCAGCCCCGTCAACATTCCCCGGTAGGGGCGCCTCAGGCAGTAAGCTATAAACTTACTCCTCCCCAAAGAGGGGAGGCAAAGCCTGGGAGGGTGGACCTCCTAGAACTGCACAGGACAGACCCATAGACAGGCGTAAATCAAGCCCCGAAGGCCAAGACAATACCAGTTTATGGGGTGCAGTATCCATCGGAACAGATACTACACTTTGATCTTAACCAAAAGGTCAAATGGAGGCCAATAAATGAAAATAAATTCTTGACAATATTTACATGTGTTATTGATCCTTTATTTGATACTGTAATTGAATGTATATACGTATTTGTCTACAAGTATGCGATATATACAAAGCTTATGCAATGGTGTGTGTGTGTGTATGCGTATGGGTCACCTATTTTCTTTCCGGGAATGGTTGTTCTAATACTGACAAATTTGCACTCTTTGATGCTGCAATTGGATCCTTTATTTTTCATTATCCTGTCAGTAGGGACGAACAAATTGCTCAAACATGTCCGACGCTAATGGATACGGGGTTTAGTTGGATGCTTTATCCCTATTATCCCTTTTTTTAAGAACTTGGAAGGTGGGGGTAATTTGATAGCCAGATTGAGAGAAGAACATTAAGCTCTGTTCGGTTGTTTTGTATTTTTGGTTTTTGTAGTTTCAGTTTGGTCATGGAGAAATTCCTTCAGGAAATTCGAAGCTTCCGTAATAATCAAACAAAACAATCTTTGAACAAAAAAAAAAAAAAACCTTCTAAAACAAGATCTCTCACAAATTTCTTATTTCAAAACAGAAAGAAAAGAATTCAGAAAGTAAAATAAAAATGAAAAAAAAATGTTCTAAAAAGACAAGAACGGATATTCTGAGTCAACGTCCATTCAATCTGTACGTTCAGTGATTAAAATTCAATCAGTAGCTAGCAGAAGAGCCGCGCCACTAGGGGGAAAAAAAATGAAAGACCGTGATCGGTGGCATCCTCCATTTTGCTTTTCCCTGTCTATTATGATCAATCAAGGGCAGATAAATCCTGCCTCAATCTCTCTCTCGCCAAGAGCAGATAAATCCTGCTTCAAAATGTCTCTTTACAAGGGAGATAATTTTAGAGTACAAAAGAGTTATCTCCCTTTAAACAAAACAAATTATAGATGGAGTATTTATCCGGCTGACAGTGACAGGCCTATTGACGTACAAAGCCTCTTAAAGAGATGCTAGGACGCATTTAGCCCAAAAGGGTTGATATGTCGTAAAACGAAACAAGATTCGTCGATTCAAGATTCGTCGATTCAATCTATGCGTTTAATGATGTAAATGCTATTTAGAACGTTAGTGTTACAGACTAAGGAAAATGTTAATTAAAACTTGTTTGACAGACCAACGAAACTAAAGAAGTGCTTAGACGGATATACAATAAGATGTACCTATTCAATCTGCATATTTTTTGTAAATTTATTTACTTGTCAAGGCCAAAAGCCACTTGAGGATAAGGAAGAATGAGATGGATGGATTGTCAGTTGAATGATGATGAATATTATGAGAGGATTGAAAATGATGAATGGAAGGAATAAAGTTGTATTACATATGGAGGATGGTTTATTGTCAAGTTTTTGTTGACATTGGATTTGAAGATGACCATGTTGTAGTCTGCAGGGAAGGAGTCCTGTGGTAATGTGTTCTAGAGATGAGTTCTCTGAAAGAAATTATGTTCATGGAAATTCTGTTTGATGCAAGGCATGCAGAGGAAGAAATAAATTCTTTTCAATTCTTGCTGTTTATGCCTTACAAGGAGGAACCGGAAATTGGAGCTCGGTTGAGCATCTTCCATGGAAATAACGATAGAGAAGAGAGAGAAGAGAGAGAAGAGATAGGAGAGAGAGAGGAGAGAAGAAGAAGAGAGAGAGAGAAAAGAAGAAAGAGGAGAGAAGAAGAAGATAGAGAGAGAGAAGAGAGAGAGAGAAAAAGATAGAGAGAAAGAATGTCTTACAAGGAGGAACCGGAGATTGGAGCTCGGTCGAGCATCTTCCATGAAAATAACGATAGAGAAGAGAGAGAAGAGAGAGAAGAGATAGGAGAGAGAGGAGAGAAGAAGAAGATAGAGAAAGAAAAGAAGAGAGAGGAAAGAAGAAGATGATAGAGAGAGAGAAGAAGAGTGAGAGAGAGAGAAGAAGATAGAGAGAGAGAATGTCTTACAAGGAGTAACCAGAGAGTGGGGCTCAGTCGAGCATCTTCTATTGAAATAACGATAGAAAAGAGAGAGAAGAGAGAGAAGAGATATGAGAGAGAGAGGAGAGAAGAAGATAGAGAGAGAGAAGAAGAGAGAGGAGAGAAGAAAAAGATAGAGAGAGAGAGAAGAAGAAGATATATAGAGAGAATATCTTGCAAGGAGTAACCAGAAATTGGAGCTCAGTCGATCCCCTTCCATGGAAATAACGATAGAGTAGAGAAAGACTAGCAACGTCTCATCTGTGAGAAGTGGGCTGTAGAGAACAAAAGAGATATTGTTCCACTAGATTGTGAAGTCAATTTTGTACTCTGTCAAGCCAAGAAAGATTACATGGAGGAGCACCTCCTCAGATGTGGCAATAATACTCTACTTAGGACGTATCCGACTCTTACATAGGCAGAGGGCCGCATCATATACATCTTTTTTCTTTCTTCCACACTTCTCATACCTTGAATAGGCGAAGCAATGGAGAATAATTTTCTTCTCCTCAATTGACCACTTGACTTGATTATAGTTTCTTTTTCTGGTGGTCATTGTATAATTTTGCCGGATTCCAGGACCAGAATTGGGCTGGTTTGGTGGAGTGTCCAGTTTAGTGTTGTTGTTTGTGGTAACATCACTAGAAGAAGGGGCACAGTTATTTTCCTCATATGACCCAATACATAGCCATTCTGATGGGATCTTTTTATTCTGGGCGACATCCTGCCAGTTTGTAACTTTTTGATTTCTTTTCATTTTCATTTTAATTTGAATATTTGGTCAGGGTTTACTTCAAGTGGGAAGTGTCCTCATGTCAGGTTGTCCTGACACACCCCTGTACAGAGAGACCTTAGACACTCGAAGACAGTGTCTAGTAGGCATTCAAGGTGTGTCCGTTTGTGTGTTTACAACAATAACATAACCAACCGACAGACAGAGCCTTTCATGGAGAAGCATAGACGCATCTAAAAGCTTTTCCAAAAAGAGACAAGGAAGAAAGGGTTATAATAGTGAGCTTAAGAAAGAAAGAAACAAAGTAGAAATACATTTTTTAATTGATTTATCAGAACGCAGAAAAGAAGGTTCATTCTAGGAGTGGCGAGGTGAGTGAATGTCTTAAAAATATTAAAAATAAAAAATAACAAAAAAGAAAATCTCTTCAAGTTGAACGCATGCATAATTTTAATCATCTTTTACAAGACAGCTGTGCAAGATTTAAACATTTACATTTTTTAAAATATATAAACTAGAAGTTCCACCCGAAGTTTTTCAATAAGGAATGAGGACTAAATCATTATTAATTGATACCCCGATTTATAAAATCGGGGGACTTATGTTTTGAGGTATTTCCGTCCGTCCATCCGTCCGTCCGTCCGTCCGGATTTTTCTCCACAATCATCCATTGAATTTCTCTGAAATTTTGCATGAAGTTGTAACTTTGGTCAGGTTAGAAAGTGACATTCTCCGATTTTTGAAAAAAAATCTGGTTAGCCCCCCAGGGGGTCAAAAGGCCCCGAAATGGCAAAAAATGACATTTTTTGCCCCATAACTTTTCATCCATCCATTCAATTTCTCTGAAACTTGGCAAAAAGGTGGAAGCAATTATTCTGGATATAAAATGAGCATCCTTGACCTCAGAAAAATTTTGGCTCGCGCCCCCAGGGGGTCAAAGAGGGGTCAAAAATGCCCCAAATTGCCCAAATTTATTGCATTTTACACTCGCCACATCGAGTCCCATACAAAGGGGGACCACGCATGCGCGGCTTGTTATCATTATTTTTATTATTATTAATTATCATTAATGATTATTAATTATTATTAATTATAGTTATTAATTATTATTATTAATTATTATTAATTATAGTTATTAATTATTATTTATTGTCATTATTTATTATTATTAATTATCATTATTTATTATCATTATTTTTATTTTTCTATTATTATTTTTATTATTATTATTATTATTATTATTATTATTGACTAAGAATTTTCATGCGAGTCATTATCAGTGACTGCTCACTTGCAAAAACAAATGGAGCCTGAGTACCAACAAATCTCTTATTTCGATAACAATTTCAAATTATTTTACGTTATTGCAACCGCCCTTTACCATTAATTTCTAGTTGATAGTCGTTGTTTTTGAGTCGCAATGAGCTGCCTCAATAATCCAGTACTCTTCGTGCCCTTGAAGAGGAGGTTTGCTTTGTGCTCCGCTACCTCGCTAACTCTTTACGATCATTATGTATGATACAGGCTGGTTTTGCGAAAGGGATCTAATTATTATTACTATATTATTACTATTTCAGGTTCCATCAACTTTTATCCCCCTGAATAAAAATCAAGCCTAGCTGATTACATTCTCGATAACATCTATCATGTATCTATCCAATTTCAAAAAAATCAGACCAGTAGATTTTTCGTTTTATCCATGGGTACATTTATTCTTAGGAGGTTCTCTGTCTTTTAATGAGACTAAATTAAACTAAATATAACTAAATATAACTATTATTACCTACATCTGGAATCTATGTTAAAAAATCCGTAATGGTCGGTTAATTTCAGAGTTTACATAGCAGTAACATATATATAAACATATACACACACAACTAATATATATATATATATATAATAGTTGTTCATGGACACTTGTTTCGCCGTTATAGTGGCTCATCAGCGTGGCTGACTGTGACGGAATTTAAAACCACCACCACAGAGACTAATCGGATGCTTCACCAGTAAGCCACTAAGATTTTGTCTGGAATACATGATAGCTTATTGCTTATAAATCCTTTCGTAATTTGTTGTTATTGTTAGCAGAAATAGCTGTGTTAAAGTTAATGGCGATGCGCTTCCTGAATGCTTAGGAGTTAACTCCCTTACATACTTTATGTTGTCCCATATTTTATATATAGATATATAGATATATATATATATATATATATATATATCTATATATATAAATATATATTTGTATATATATATATATATATATATATATATATATATATATATATATATATACATATATATCTATATCTCTCTCTATATATATATATAAATATATATTTGTATATATATATATATATATAATTAACTTGTTACAAATATCCAGGGGGTATGAATCCGAAGGAAGTTGAAACCGGGTTCATGAGAGTGCTCAATGAAAATTCAGAGCAAAATATATATTTTTTGATTTTATTCCATTAGTTGCGACAAAACAGGTTTTGTTTCATTGGTGCGAATAGCTACCAACTCATCGGGCCGGCGAAAGGAATTCAAATGGCATAAAATTTTAAGTTCACTTTAACGGGAGATTGAAAATTGAAAATACATTGGAGGGGGAAGGGGATAGAGTTGGGGCTTTGTCTATAACGGCGACATGGGACATGAGAGGGGAGGGGGGAGGACCCCAACAAGTCGTGTTTCAAATTATTACGTGGGAGGTTTTGCACGTGTCAGTGCTGTGACGATCTCAATCTCGGCCGGGGTGGGAGGAGGGAGATGGGGCGACGGCCAGAGTTAGTTAAATTTAAAATGAGAATAAAATTATGATTACAACCGTCATTCCTATTTTATTTTAATTCTAATAAGTAATTATCATGTGGATAAAAATGTTTGATAATTTTAATTTAGGGTATTAATTGCTACTTTTGCATTTTATTTATTTTATTTTAATGTTTTGTTTATTATTTGTAGTGAATTTTGTTGTGATTATATTTTTTTAAATTGTGATTATATTATACCGAGATCAATACTAGTGGAATCATTTTATAAGAGAAGTTTTCTGGTGTTACCAGTCTTATCATTAACAAAACCGATTATGACAATGGTAACGCCTGCCAATCATACCTACGATAGTCGCAGTGATAACAGCCTTATGTAAAAGCCTTAAAAAAATAAAAATAAAAATAAAGATAAATATAAATAAAATTAGAATAAAAATAGAAATAGAAATAACAAGTTTGTAAGAATATTAATGATAATAACATAATATAATCACAACAAGAATTTGAGAAATTCTTGGTCTGATGAGGTTGACTTTCTGGGAAAAGTGCAACCGAAACATGTATGCACATATGTAACCAATAATGTTTGTATAAATAAAACTTTATACTTATAAACAGCTCTACTTGTTATTGAGCACTTTTTATAAACACTTGAGTTTCTACGGATTTACATTTACAGAAACTAATACAATACATGTACTATATATATATATATATATATAGTATGTTATCTACTAAGTTGCTTGTTTTATGCTAATAGTTGCATAGATAATATTACTAAAAGGCGGTTATTTAGTATCTGGGGTTGGAAATAAACAAAGAAAATCACAAAGCGGAAAATGAGACTCGAACGTGTGCTTCGTCTTGAACCACGTGACTAAACAATAAGAATAAAAATGGTAATGTGGAATTCAGAGCTTGTAGATAAACATGTGGTTTCTTAATCATTCCCGGGCAACACGGAATGTGCATGCTAATCACTTATATATATATATATATATATATATATATATATATATATATATATATAAACAACATTTAGAAGCGATCTACATTAAATATACATATAAACTATGATATGATTTGCATGAGAATTATTTCCCTAATTATATTTAATTTTATCTAATCAGAAATGATTTGGAAATTATTCTCAATTATCTGTTTAGCTATCTTCATGGTGAGAGGTAAACAGGTAGGCGATGGTTGAGATAGAAAACATCATTCCTGTCACTTTATGCAACGAAGCATTTGTGAGTTTCGCCAGAAACTTGAGTGCCAAAAACTTCGAAAAGGAGGCACCAAAATGATGCATCATATATTTCCCCTGAAGAATTGTGGAGATGCTTTTATGAAGTGCGGGTCTTTAATGGAAACCAATTCTGGGAAGCTACGTTTTATTTTTATTTATTTCCGTTCGGATTTTTCACTATTGCGAAGGTTGCAACCGGGTCACAACCTGGCATATTTTCAGTATCACGGTGCAGCTGGCTGATGTTGCACAACCTGAACCCTTCGATCTCAGACACACACCATCACAGACAATGTAGCCTCAGATTATCTGTCTTGGGAAGGGTATTTCTCTTTCTCTCTCTCTCTCTATATATATATATATATATGATAAAGAATGGAAAGAATCATAAATTTTAAATAAATATATCCATCTCTTTTTCTTAAACTTTTTACTCATGTCATCAACCTACAGGTATAATTTATTTTAAAATAATGGACAAAACCACACTTTTTAATATTCATGAAACCTTTTATTTCAAGTCAATCACCCGAGCACGTCAGGCCATAAATAATATTATTTCCCTTTTTATTTTTATTTTTCAACACAATGGGTTGCGATTTTGTGTGCGTGTTTTGTGTATGTGTATGTGCATATATATGTATATGCTTGATTGTGTATATGTTAGTGTGCTTACATATACACACACATATATATATATATATATATATATATATATATATATGTGTGTGTTTGTGTGTGTGCGTGTGTGTGTGTGTATGTGTCAAATGTGGGCACCTTCCCCACGCCTGATCTTCTTCACTCTCTCTTTTCTCCTCCCTTTTTACACGACCCTGATTTTAAACCCTCCCGCTCTCTTATCTCAAGGCTAATTTTAAAAAGATTCAATAAACATGTATCATGTCACCTCCTCCTTCATTTTTTAAATCAATTCTAACCGCTACCAATGTCCGCCCCCTACTCCTTCAACAATTATTGAAATGTCTCTCCCTCTACCTAATGATCTTATAACTCCAACCGCCACCATCCCCCACACTCTCTACTGACAACTCAATGTTCCACTGCCACCATTTATTTGCATCTCATAATCCATTTTATATATATATATATATATATATATATATATATATATATATATATATATATATAAATCCCCTTTCATTGGACACCTTATCAACGGACAATTACCAACTGGACAAACCCCATATCTTTTTTTTACACGAACTTTTTTCACTCTCCATTACTTAATATTTTCTCAAATGTTGAATTTTGGCTTTTCCACTTATCCATCTATATAATTCCTCTGATGATAAGATTTTGATCTTTGAAAAGCCTTGGCTTAAGGAAAGAATAATCAACATAATTTTATTACCGAATATACCTTGCATTGAACAATCGAAGTTTGTAATAAATCTGGACATTCGTACATGTTTATCACTCTTCTTTCATCTATCTATCTCTCTCTCTCTCTCTCTCTCTCTCTCTCTCTCTCTCTATATATATATATATATATATATATATATATATATATAGTCTAACGAAGCTTTGAGTCATTAAAAAAAAAAAAAAAAAATGCAGTTTAAATTCCCAAACTAACTAAGTCCAAGATATTGCAGACTTAACATTCGTTGGAAAATTAATAAATGAAAATATATAAGTAAAAAGAAAAATAAAATAAAATAAAATAAAATTTAAAAAAAAAAAAAAAAGGGGGGGGGTTAATTATCTAAGAATGAAACAAAAACAGGAGACCTTAAGCGTCTAATATTAACACGGGGATCATCATATATATATATATATATATATATATATATATATATATATATATATATATATGTATATATATATATATATATATATGCTCACATATTGCTCACGAAGGGTTAAGAATGAAAGAAAAATGGCTTAATATTTGTGTGGTTTCTTCTCTGCCATAAATATCGTTCGCCCTAAGGAGTTGTAGTGACATGTCCTGCTCTGTCAAATGTGAAAGACGTAGCTATGTCATTTGCTCAAGGCATGGAAACACCATAAATAACAAGATTCCAACTTTGATGGTCGGCAATTACAGCCTTTCATGACGTAACATGTCTCTACAAATATACTTGAGTGTCCAGTGATTCTAAACTGCTGTGCCGCAACACACTGGTGTGCTAAAAAATATTTTCATGGCATACATGTGTGTTTATGTGGAGGTATTAGCTGTACACACAAGGAGGTGGCATCGGTGAAGTTGATACTGACGTAAACCGACGACCTGGGTGTGCCAAGTTCGAATCCTGTTGATTCCATAGCACCTCTTTTGCTATGGATGTTTCAATTTTTACGTGGTCCAGTCGCAAGTTCTTAAAAATGATAAAACCAACAACATTTTAAGACTATATCATTAAGATGAAGACAAAACTAAATAAATATGCAATAAAAGACAAATTCAAAATATATAAACATGAAATTTATCTGAGTATAATATATATAAAGTAAAGTCAGTCTTATTCTCGACTTTAGACCTAAATAGCATTGCTGCTGATAAATCGATCTTTGATCCGGATTCGCGATTTCTTCCTTTTTAGCAACATGTTCTTTACACTTAAATATACAATTAGCTTAGTGACGTGAGACGAAAAGTTGCCAACCAAGTAGGGATCACAAAGGCTACCAGTGATGAACGCCATCTGCTTCATGGGTGTGAACCAACGACTGAAGTCAGTGCTTCATCAGCCATGTTGAACCCCTAACAACATCTCAGGAAGAGACCAACTTAGACCTGTAGACCAAACGGCTAGAGAATGCCCTCCTCCTAATGATATGGGAATCCTCTCTTCTGAGGCACTCCCTCCTGGCTCAGAAGTACCCTGGGTCCAGTGGAAAACACTCAACTGCTCACATACAGATATTTCATTACGAAACAAAGTTTTCAATTAGGTAAAGCATTAGTTTTACAAATTGAAAAATAATAAATCAAGCATCTAGCTAGAAATAATATTACTTAAACATTTATACCAAAAAACAAAGACTAATTTTTGGTCAGCATAGGGTAACTTTCAAATTAGTAAATTACAAAATGGCCGACAAAATATTTAAGACATTGATTACAGAAAGAGAGAGAGAGAGGGAGAGAGAGAGAGAGAGAGAGAGAGAGAGAGAGAGAGAGAGAGAGAATATAGTACATTTCCAGATCGTAAAACTTATAAAATATGGGTTCTATAAAATCGCTTTCAGGTAAATATCTTTAACAAAAACATCAGAACTGGAATTAACTAGTTTTTCCTTTTTACAATTCGACTAAAAAAACAAAACACATATCAAAGATACTAGTTTTTAACAAGTTTCCAATGCACTTTTCATTATTTTAATCTCTATTGAATTAAAAAGGTAACATTAAAAAATTAGAATGCATTTTTCGAGATCCTATTTAAAAAATAAATACTTCTAACATTGAGTATAAAGACTCACACGAAACGGCGGGAAGGCATAGAAAATGTTTACTTTATTTGTTTTTTAATTTGACATCTGATACTTAGAGTACAAAATAAAGATAGTAATATGGGTTCAGGGCTAGGAGCAGGAGTTTCTTATATATATATATATATATATATATATATATATATTCATTTTATGATGTATGCCCAATATATATATATATATATATATATATATTCATTTTATGATGTATGCCCAATATGTATATATATATATATATATATATATATATATAGAGAGAGAGAGAGAGAGAGAGAGAGAGAATTACCTACTAGATACCATTCTCGGTCTATCTGTACAAGGGTTTGTCAGGACAACCTGACATGAGGATACTTCACCTTACAAGTAAACCCTGAAAATATATTCAAAATAATATAGTATTCCCAGCACAAATAAGATCCCCTCAGCACAGCTATATACTTGCTCATACGAGGAATAGTGCACCTTTTCCAAGTGATACTACCTCAAGTCACAACACTTAGATGGATACTCCACCAGACTAGATGAATTCTTGTCCTGGAATCCGGTAAGCTCAAGAGACAACAAGAAAATATATTATAACATAGTTAACTGGTCAATTAGGGAGAGGAAAATTAATGTGTTTCACTTCTTTACTAACCCAACGTTTGAGAAATAAAGAAGAACTTTAATAGAATATTCGAATATCTATGTATCTCATACAGAGATCAAGTGTTATCCCAGGAAGGAGCCTCTTGATTTTTGAGAACTTCTACTGAAGTAAAATCAAACAAAATCTAGTAAAACAGTAATAAAAATTTAATATCACTATTTATTTATTATTGTTATAAAGATCTATCTGAAATGATATTGAGTCATTTGTTTGTGCAAGGTTTGCTGTCTTGACTACTAAAGTTTTATTTTCATGTTATATATATATATATATATATATATATATACAAATGGTACCTTACAAGCTCAAGTTGGTCCAAAAGTTGAAGGACACTGATAAGCCACTTCGCCGTGACTTTTGCATTGCAATGCAAGAGAAGTTGGAAGATAACGGCTTTGATGACCGGCTTGTTTTTAGAGATGAGGCGACCTTCCATCTGAATGGCAAAGTTAACAAGCATAACACTCGCATATGGGGTACTGAGAATCCTCATGAACTTCTTGAGCATGAGCGAGATTCACCAAAAGTGAACGTGTTTTGTGCAATTTCCAAGAAAGGTGTCTATGGACCGTTCTTGTTTGAAGAGGCAACTATCACTGGTGAATCCTATCTCAACATGCTGGAAGACTGGTTAATGGCTCAGTTGGAACAAGCAGAATCTGATGACTTCATTTTTCAACAAGATGGTGCACCACCACACTGGAGTCTTAGAGTAAGGCAGTTTCTTAACACAAGGCTGCCTGGTAGATGGATTGGGAGATCTGGGCGAGGTGATGACGTTCTCATGCCCTGGCCTCCTAGGTCTCCAGATCTTACCCCGTGTGACTTTTTCCTTTGGGGCTTTGTCAAGCAACAAGGCTATGTGCCGCCCCTTCCAAGAGATATTGACGAACTAAAGGCTCGAGTAACGGCAGTTGTGGGAACCATTGACGTCAAGATGCTGGAACGCGTTTGGCAGGAAATGGACTATCGACTAGATGTCTGCCGTGTGACGAATGGTGCTCATATTGAGCAACTTTGAAGATTCCCCACAAAACTTGAAACTTTAACCTTTCCAACGGTACCAATTTCATTTTTCAACTCCTAATAGTTTTTGAGTTATTAAAAATCGTTATGTTCCCAAGACTTTTGAAACACCCTGTATATATATATATATATATATATATATATATATATATATATATATATATATATATATATATATATAAGATGAGTCAATGGAAAATAGTTAGACCTGTAAATGGAAACAGATCAAGATCTTCAGTTGTTCAGAACAAGGAGCATTTAGTAAATAAAAATATTTATTCTTCTTCTCTTTCAATTGCATTCCTTAAGCACGGCTTTTCAAAGATCAAAATCTTATCATCAGAGGAAGTAGTGATTGATAAGTTGACAGATAAGAACAGGTTTTTTAAAAACTTTTTAAAAAGAACTTTTTTAAAAAAAACTTTCCAAATTTTGAATATTGACTGTTCTTATCTGTCAACTTATCAATCACTATTTCCTCTGATGATAAGATTTTGAGCTTTGAAAAGCCGTGCTTAAGGAATGCAATTGAAAGAGAAGAAGAATAAATATTTTTATTTACTAAATGCTCCTTGTTCTGAACAACTGAAGATATTGATCTGTTTCCATTTACAGGTCTAACTATTTTTCATTGACACACCTTATTCTTGCTCTATCCAGTATATTGAGCTTTCCTCATCTCACAATAGGTCTAATTCTCAAAAATTTATCTTTTAGTTATAAACCTTCATATATATATATATATATATATATATATATATATATATATATTTTTATTTTTAAATACAGATTTTAATCAGACATGGACCAGTGGTTTCTGACAAGAAACGGGTTGAATTCCCGATTCCGTCGTCTTCAGCATAGTCTGAAATAGTAAATGATGGAATTTCTTCAAAAAACATCTAACTGTTATGAAACGCTATATACACATAATTTTGAAATGGAGAGCCGACGATAAACGCTTAGGTCAGAAAAGGCCGTTAAAAGATTCTATATTTAGAAGTAAAGCAAGAAAGAAAAGAGAGAAAGAAAGAAAGAAAGAAAGAAAGGAGGGGAAAAATAAAAAAATTAAATTTATAATAATAAAATATTACTTTTATATTTATATATACTATCTTCACATATATATATGTAGAAAATAATTAATTAAGGTACGCAACTCTAATTAATTAAATTATCTAAAAAAGGGGAGGTAACTATTTATCATTATATAAAATATATATATATGTTTTCATGAATTTCGATCATTTCAATTAATAATTCTCAATTCAAAGTGAAAACACAAATATAGATAAATATATAAATAAAAAATATAAATATAGATAAATATATAAATACATAAATAAAAAATTAGTATATACATAAAAAATCAATCAATATATAATTAAAATATCAATATATAAATGAAGAATCAATATATAAATAAATCAAAATATAGATAACAAATATAAATAAAAAATCTAAATAAAAAATCTATATAAATAATAAAATATATATAAATAAAAAAAATCAATAAATAAATAAAAAATAAAAAATCTCTATATAGAAAAAATATTAAAATAAAATAAAAAAATCAATATATAAATAAAAAATTCAATATATAAATATAATCATAATATGTAAATAAAGAATCAAAAGTCAAAATGTAAATAAAAATAAAAATAAAAATATAAATAAAAATAAAAATATAAATATATAAATATATAATTATATATAAATATATGAAAATTATATATAAATATAAATAAATGAAAATAAAAATAAATATAAATATAAAAATAAAAATAAATGTAAATATAAAAATCGAAATATAAATAAATCAATATATAAATAAATGAAAATCATATAAAAATTCAAAATTCAAAATATAAATAAAAAATCAATATATAAAAATTCAAAATTCATATATAGATAAAAAATATATATATATAGATAAAAAATATATATATAAATACATAAATAAAAAATCAATATATAAATAAAAAATAAAAAATCAATATATAACCATAAATAATCAATCAATATATAAATAAATATATAAATAAAAATCAAAATCAAAAATAAATATACACATACACATGTACACATGCATACGCACACACACACGTACATATATATATATATATATATATGCATACATGTACATATATACAAACATATATATATATATATATATATATATATATACATACATACATATATATATATATATATATTATATACACACTCACACACACAAACACATGCATGTGTAAATAAAAAATCAAAAATATAAAAATATAAAAATATAAAAAAATATAAAAAATTTTTAAAATTTAAATAAGAAAGAGGGAAAAAATGGAGAAAGGAAAAAAGGGTTGTGATCAGGTTCGTAGAACGAGAAGTCTGCAGTGGAAGTGTGTAAGTGTCTGAAAAATGTATGTAGGGTTCTAGGAAGGCTTAAGTCACTCGATCCATCCAATAGATAAGGAGTGCTTGTTTACGATGTATACAGCCCTTAAAAACCTCATCGCGTACATTTAAACATCTGGTGTTTGGGTTCATGATGGCCTTAAAAATATGGAACTTCTACATTTATTTTTATTTTTATATTTATATTTATTTTTATTTTCATTTATTTATATTTATATATAATTTTCATATATTTATATATAATTATATATTTATATATTTATATTTTTATTTTTATTTATATTTTTATTTTTATTTTTATTTACATTTTGACTTTTGATTCTTTATTTACATATTATGATTATATTTATATATTGAATTTTTTATTTATATATTGATTTTTTAATTTTATTTTAATATTTTTTCTATATAGAGATTTTTTATTTTTTATTTATTTATTGATTTTTTTTATTTATATATATTTTATTATTTATATAGATTTTTTATTTAGATTTTTTATTTATATTTGTTATCTATATTTTGATTTATTTATATATTGATTCTTCATTTATATATTGATATTTTAATTATATATTGATTGATTTTTTATGTATATACTAATTTTTTATTTATGTATTTATATATTTATCTATATTTATATTTTTTTTATATATATTTATCTATATTTGTGTTTTCACTTTGAATTGAGAATTATTAATTGAAATGATCGAAATTCATGAAAACATATATATATATTTTATATAATGATAAATAGTTACCTCCCCTTTTTTAGATAATTTAATTAATTAGAGTTGCGTACCTTAATTAATTATTTTCTACATATATATATGTGAAGATAGTATATATAAATATAAAAGTAATATTTTATTATTATAAATTTAATTTTTTTATTTTTCCCCTCCTTTCTTTCTTTCTTTCTTTCTTTCTTTCTCTCTTTTCTTTCTTGCTTTACTTCTAAATATAGAATCTTTTAACGGCCTTTTCTGACCTAAGCGTTTATCGTCGGCTCTCCATTTCAAAATTATGTGTATATAGCGTTTCATAACAGTTAGATGTTTTTTGAAGAAATTCCATCATTTACTATTTCAGACTATGCTGAAGACGACGGAATCGGGAATTCAACCCGTTTCTTGTCAGAAACCACTGGTCCATGTCTGATTAAAATCTGTATTTAAAAATAAAAATATTACGCTCTTAATTTAATTTAATTGAGCACTCTACTGGTATTTCCCTTTTATTCTTTATTGAGTATATCTTTATTGAGTATACCTTTATACTTTATATATATATATATATATATATATATATATATATATATATATATATATACAGTGAACTTACTTGGTTAATTTTAAGTTGTTCATCTTATCTATTGATAAGGCAAATCGAAATGGTCTCGGACATGTCAAAGGATGACATTTGGAAATGTTTATGTGTTTTGCCATAATTCTTGCATGTCAGGATCAGAGGTTTAAAAGCTTTAAGTGAGCCTTGCATCCTTCATGTTTAGATGACGAACGTCATACCTAGAAACCGGAAAGAAGGTTTGAGTGACATTGATAAAGGCCAACTGTTTTCTTGTGAGCGGATGACTCGGTCAAAGCAGTTCCAAAATGGCACGGCATCTAGATCAGCTCAACACACACACACACACACACACACACACACACACATATATATATTTGAAGCTCCTCGTTAAAAAGTAGAGCACTGTAAATGGTAGTACTAACACAGTGTGACATCACTTGCTTTATATGCATCATTCCTTCACTTATAGAAGTTGAATGCCTGTATGTCTCGCTGCTTTAAATGTGTTAAAATTATCATTGTTTATAAGCTGTTCAGAATTGCCACGTTGGATTGGGGTTGAAAAATACATGTAATCCAGGGTTTCGAATCGTGTGACCGGTAGTGAATAGTCATACTTCTATGCTGATGAGTCTTGATTGAAAAGAGACGAAACGTATACGTCCATAGATAAATAAACAATAACATATATATATATATTTTTTTTTTGTTGGTGATTTTATTATTCCATTAATTGCGACAATATATATGTGTGTATAATGAAACAACATATATATTGTCGCAATTAATGGAATAATAAAATCACCAACAAAAAATATATATATATATATTGTTTCGTTATACACACATATATATTGTCGCAATTAATGGAATAATAAAATCAACAAAAAAATATATTTTGCTCTGAATTTTCATTGAGCACTCTCATAAACATCGTTTCAACTTCCTTCGGATTTATACCCCCTGGATATTTGTAACAAGTTAATTATATATATATATATATATATATATATATATATATATATATATATATATATATATATATAAGGTCAATACAACAAAAGATATAAGAGGCAACTAATATCTTTAATTAGTGAACATCCAGATAAAAATGAAGCTCAATATACTGAATAGAGCATTAATAGCACTAGATAAAGTGAAAGAATAAAATAAGGTGCGACTCAAATTTTATTACAGTTCAAGCAAAGTACTTTAAAGTCCTAAAGTACTTTGCTTGAACTTTGAATTGTAACAAAATTTGATTCGCACCTTATTTTATTCTTTCACTTTATCTAGTGCTATATATATATATATATATATATATATATATATATATATATAGGGAGTTTGAATTACCTACTGGGGAGTTTGAATTACATACTAGACACCATCCTCGCATGTCTTCGGTCATTCTATACAGCGGTTTGTCAGGACAACTTGAGATAAGGATACTTTAGCCTACAAGTAAACCCTGACCAAATATTCAAAATAACATAGTATTCGAAGCACAAATAAGATCCCCTCGGTATGGCTACACTGGCTCATACAAGGAATGGTACATCTTCTCCAAGTAGTGTTGCCTCTAGTAACAGCACTTAGCTGGATAATCCACCAGACCAGATGAATTCTTGTCCTAGAATCCGGTAAGACCAATAGACCACATAAAAGTTATACTATAAAATAGTTAACTGGTCAATTGGGGAGAAAAGAATCAATGTTTTTCACTTCTTTATTAACTCAACATTTGAGAAATAAAAGAGAACTTTAATGGAACACTCGGATATATGTATCTCATATGATTTTTGAGAATTTTAACCGAAATAAAATGGAACAAAATAGACTATATTATTACTTGTATTCATTTATAAATATTAGCAAATATACCCACCTTTCTGTCACATATTTATGATAGTTAGTTTGGGTGAAACGGTCCCTGAAGATTCTGCAAGAACAAATGAGCTAACCTATTGACATTTTTATTTAATTTTATATATGTAATATTACTTTAGATGCCCAATATATTCTAGATTATTGTAATATTGACATCATATCTAACCTATGTTGTTATTAAAAAATAGAACAATTATTAGTAACATTTTCTTGGCTAGCACGACATTTTGCTTTGATTTGCCTTATGTTATTTTTCAAGATTGCCAGTAAAGAATAAATGAATAATAAACTGATGCAGCAATTATCTGCTTTCATTCTGTCTACATTTCTGTATCATAGATTTTATATTATATTGGCTAATCATTAATTTGATACTCCCTAGAGACTTCTTCCTTCGGAGAAAGCCGGCTTAACCGGTTCAGGGTAAATGTCGCTTTGTTTCGTTTTTTTCTATCGTTATTTTCATGGAAGGTGCTCGACTGAGGTTCAAATGTTTGGTTTCTCTTTGTAAGACATTCACAGCAAGAACTCGTCTTCTATCAGAATGGAAAAAATTTCAATTCTTCCTTTATATACCTAGCGTCAGGCGGAATTTTCTATAAACAAAAGCTTTTCGTATGTGGAACACATTACCACGGGACTACTTCCCTGCAGCTTACAACATAGTCGTCTTCAAATCCAATGTCAACAAATACTATGCATAATTAATCAAACTTAGTTCAATCTATTAATCATTTTCAATCATCTTATAATATTCTTCATCATTTTCAATCTTCTCAATATTCTTCATCATTTTCAATCATCTTATAATATTCTTCATCATTTTCAATCATCTTATAATATTCTTCATCATTTTCAATCATCTTATAATATTCTTCATCATTTTCAATCATCTTATAATATTCGTCATCATTTTCAATCATCTTATAATATTCGTCATCATTTTCAATCATCTTATAATATTCTTCATCATTTTCAATCATCTTATAATATTCTTCATCATTTTCAATCATCTTATAATATTCTTCATCATTTTCAATCATCTTATAATATTCTTTATCATTTCCAATCATCTTATAATATTCTTCATCATTTTCAATCATCTTATAATATTCTTCATCATTTTCAATCATCTTATAATATTCGTCATCATTTTCAATCATCTTATAATATTCTTCATCATTTTCAATCATCTTATAATATTCTTCATCATTTTTAATCATCTTATAATATTCTTCATCATTTTCAATCATCTTATAATATTCTTTATCATTTCCAATCATCTTATAATATTCATCATCATTTTCAATCATCTTATAATATTCTTTACTTTTAAACTGACAAGCGGTCAATTTCATTAACCCTCGTCCTCAAGGGGCTTCTGGCCTTGATAACAGGTGACCCATTAGTAAAGGTCCGTAAGGGTCTTGCAAGAACAGGTGAGATCAGTTAATTTTGCCTTGATTTACCTTATGTCTTTTCAAGATTGTCAGTAAAGAATAACTAAATAATAAACTGATGCAACAATTATCTGTTTCCATTCTGTCTCCATTTCTGTATTATAGGTTTTATTGGTCCCCTGATTTATAAAATCGGGGGACTTATGTTTTGAGGCATGTCCATCCGGATTTTTCTCCGCAACCATCCATTGAATTTCTCTGAAATTTTGCATGAACTTGTAACTTTGGTCAGGTTAGAAAGTGACATTCTCCGATTTAAAAAAAAAAATCTGATTAGCCCCCCAGAGCGTCAAAAGGCCCCGAAATGGCAAAAAATGACATTTTTTGCCCCATAACTTTTCATCCATCCATTCAATTTCTCTGAAACTTGGCCAAAATGTGGAGGCAATTGTTTCTAATAGAAGATAAGTATCGCTGACCTTGGAAACAATCTGGTTCGCGCCCCCAGGGGGTCAAAAGCCCCCAAAATGGCAAAATAATGACCCTTTTCTCCCATAACGTTTGATCCATCCATTCAATTTTTCTGAAACTTGGCCAAAATGTAGAGGCAATTGTTCTGGATATAAAATGAGCATCTTTGACCTTAGAAAAATTCTGGTTCGCGCCCTCAGGGGGTCAAAGGGGGTAAAAAATGCCACAAATTGCCCAAATTTATTGCATTTTACATACAGAGGGGGACCACTCATGCGCGGCTGGTTTCTATTGGGTTGGCCAAAAATTCCGTTCGTTTTTTGAATGTCAACTTTCCGACCTATTAAAGATTGTTTTATATTCCTATTCTTCAAATCCTTATTTAGTGTAGTGAGTATTTTGATATTAGTGTATAATAAGCCTCCGAGCAGAGGAGTTCTTACATTTTTGCTTGTATTTCAGGCCTTGAAATGGAAGATCAAGCAGAGCACTACCGACATCTGATGCTTCTTTACTACAGAAAAGGAAAAAAAGCTACAGAAAACTGTATAAAGATATGCCATGTGTATGGGTAAAATGATGTCACAGAATGGGTGTGCCAGAAATGGTTTGCTCGATTCTGAAAAGGGAATTTTTCAGTGAAGGAGGCTCCTCGATCTGGCCGGCCAAATATATTCGACAGTGACAAAGTGAAAGCCGTAGTTGAACAAGATCACCGTTTGACAACCAGACAAATCGCCAACATTCTCAAGATTTTCAAATCGAGTGTGGAAAATAAATTGCATAAACTCGGTTATTTTTCTAAACTTGATGTTTCGGTTCCTCCTTCCTAAAGAACCGAACAAACTTTTTTGGTTAACCCAATACTTTTAATAAATGAAATTAAAACCACGGGTACATTCGATGGAAACTATTATGTACTTACTGAATACATCCGGGTGTTCTGATGCTATCAGTGTATCTAGAGTGTCTATTATGTTTTTGTTGTAAAGGTCATGATTGGCATAAATACGAAACTAACATAAAGGGAAATAATCATGTATTGACTATATACGAAAGTACGTATATAAGACAGGCAGTCATATCTGGAAGTGAGCGAAGAGTAAACGTCTCTACTTCCTACCGGATCCCTGTAAAACGCAAACCACTCGGCGTATTCTTAATTTAGTATGTCCTATGTAATTTAGGATATAACAGTTTTGATAATGGTGAGTCCTTCAATCTTCAACCTTTAACTCTTTTGTGAACTTTCGAAAAGGAAAGATCAATAGCTCAATTTCTAAATAGCTATATTCAACATTTTGTTGTGTAATTATAGGGTCTTCCATTGATAATTCTGAAAAGTATGAAATAAAGTCGTATACTATCCATACTGTAGTAAAAATAATTGTCGCAATGATCAAAAATTGTCAAATCATAAAATGCTTAATTTTTAAAAGGGTTTCTAAGTAGGAGGAGTCCATAATTATCCATGTAAATTTAATGTAAAATGAGCCCGCACCCTACAGGACTGATATCTTGTGAATACAACAATTAAGATAGGAACAGCAGTCCTAGAAAATATTTTTTTTATAAATTTTTGTGCAAAAAAATATAAACCTGCTTTCACAAAGCTTCAACGTAAATATCTCCGACAATCACACATCACAGTCCTAGAAAATATTTTTTTTATAAATTTTTGTGCAAAAAAATATAAACCTGCTTTCACAAAGCTTCAACGTAAATATCTCCGACAATCACACATCACAGTCCTAGAAAATATTTTTTTTATAAATTTTTGTGCAAAAAAATATAAACCTGCTTTCACAAAGCTTCAACGTAAATATCTCCGACAATCACACATCACAGTCCTAGAAAATATTTTTTTTATAAATTTTTGTGCAAAAAAATATAAACCTGATTTCACAAAGCTTCAACGTAAATATCTCCGACAATCACACATCACAGTCCTAGAAAATATTTTTTTTATAAATTTTTGTGCAAAAAAATATAAACCTGCTTTCACAAAGCTTCAACGTAAATATCTCCGACAATCACACATCACAGTCCTTGAAAATATTTTTTTTTATAAATTTTTGTGCAAAAAAATATAAACCTGCTTTCACAAAGCTTCAACGTAAATATCTCCGACAATCACACATCACAGTCCTTGAAAATATTTTTTTTTATAAATTTTTGTGCAAAAAAATATAAACCTGCTTTCACAAAGCTTCAACGTAAATATCTCCGACAATCACACATCACAGTCCTAGAAAATATTTTTTTAATAAATTTCTGTGCAAAAAAATATAAACCTGCTTTCACAAAGCTTCAACGTAAATATCTCCGAAAATCATACACTACAGTCCTAGAAAATATTTTTTTTATAAATTTTTGTGCAAAAAAATATAAACCTGCTTTCACAAAGCTTCAACGTAAATATCTCCGACAATCACACATCACAGTCCTAGAAAATATTTTTTTTATAAATTTTTGTGCAAAAAAATATAAACCTGCTTTCACAAAGCTTCAACGTAAATATCTCCGACAATCACACATCACAGTCCTAGAAAATATTTTTTTTATAAATTTTTGTGCAAAAAAATATAAACCTGATTTCACAAAGCTTCAACGTAAATATCTCCGACAATCACACATCACAGTCCTAGAAAATATTTTTTTATAAATTTTTGTGCAAAAAAATATAAACCTGCTTTCACAAAGCTTCAACGTAAATATCTCTGACAATCACACATCACAGTCCTAGACAATATTTTTTTTATAAATTTTTGTGCAAAAAAGTATAAACCTGCTTTCACAAAGCTTCAACGTAAATATCTCCGACAATCACACATCACAGTCCTAGAAAATATTTTTTTTATAAATTTTTGTGCAAAAAATATAAACCTGATTTCACAAAGCTTCAACGTAAATATCTCCGACAATCACACATCACAGTCCTAGAAAATATTTTTTTTATAAATTTTTGTGGCCTCAACGTAAATATCTCCGACCCCCACGGCTATCAGCACAATCACAGGTCCCTAGATACCGCAAGAGTTTCTAATCTAATATCTTCTTTCTTTGAACCACTTGTCTTTGCTATTCTCTCCCTGTTCCCTGTTTCCCTGACCATAAAAATGTTGCAGAAATTTAACGTAATGTAAACAATCATCTTGTTGCCAAACTCCCTACCCAGGTTGCCACCCTATAAATATGGTCCATATCATAGTAGCCCCTAACGCTTCAGTGGCAATAGGTCTTGTTTGGAATAAGCAAAAATAAAGGATATAGTGTTCCATATAGCCGGGCCGTTTTTTGAATGGAAAAAGTTTTAGTGACACCTTAAGGGTCAGAGGTGACCCCAGAATGGAAGTCGACCAAACCACGTAACTTCTGGATGGATATTTTCTGTCTCTTATCTGGCGATACCTCAAGGAGGGAAGATGTATTCAGAGCGCCATCACTAATTTTAGGGGGCACACAATATAAGTAGGTGTAGTGGGGTGAGCGAGCTGTCTGTCTTTCTGTCTGATGCAAGTAACCCTTCTCTTTGACTTTTCTGTGACTCTTTTTCTCTTTGTAATAAACATTAAAAACTAAACATCGGCGTCCGAGTGATTGTATCCACAGACAAGCAAGAACCTGGATTCCC
Source organism: Sepiola atlantica (assembly GCA_963556195.1). Classification (NCBI taxonomy): domain Eukaryota; kingdom Metazoa; phylum Mollusca; class Cephalopoda; order Sepiida; family Sepiolidae; genus Sepiola; species Sepiola atlantica. Next base: position 15,159,415 of record OY744528.1, on the reverse strand, counting down.
GACAATGACTCAGGTGTATAATGAATAATACACATAAATAAAAAAAAAAGAGAAAAGTTACTCTGCTCCGTTTATGGAATAGGAGTCGGGTACAATTCATTTTTTTGTGGTACTTTTAAGGATTGGTTACACAAGAAGTCCAGTGTGATTACGGGTAAGCTAAGGGAGGATAACCAGTTCATGTGCAAGAAGTGCAAGAGAATGAAGATGGATAAGAACTCAAATGTGAAGAAAGTATATCTGGATGACAAATCTATTGAGGTTGTCGAGAAGTTTTGTTACCTTGGTGATGTCATTGGAGCACAGGGTGGAGCAGGTGCTAGTGTGATTGCAAGAGTTAGGAGTTGATGATATAAGTTCAGGTAACTTCTGCCATTACTAATCAGCAGAGCGTTACCACTGTCAACCAAGGGAATAGTTTATCAGGCACGTGTACGCAGTGTAATGATGTATGGAAGTGAAATCTGGCTAGTGAAGGTTGAGGACATGCGTTGCATGGAGAGAAATGATATAAGAATGATGCGATAGATGTGTAATATGAGTCTTAAAGATAACATCAGGGGATGATCAATAAGGATATGTGTGAAGAAGAGTAGCCTTCGATGGCATCGCCATAGTGAGAGAATGGATGATTTATTGGGTTAGTAGATGTAGAACAGTTGAGGCAGAAGGTTCAGTTCACAAGAGGAAGCAAAGGAAAACATGAGAGAAAGTGGTAAGAATAGACTTGAGAGAAATAAGGATAAATAATGACTTAGCCAGAAATAGGTTAGTTTGGAAGTCTATTTTATAAAGTCGTCCAACACATGCAAGCATATAAAATGGACGCTAAACTGAGCATGATGAAGATGGGGATGATGAAGAAGAAGAAGATGATGAAGAAGAAGAAGATGATGATGAATGTTGTGAAGTAGTCCAACAGTAAAAAGAAGAAGTCAAGTCGAGGTTGGGTTAAGATAACAAGTGTATTAACATAAAAGGTACAAAGGTAAGGAAACTGACTGGCACTCGGCTAGACAGTTACAAGTCTGTCCTTTTTCTCTCTCTCGTGACTCTGGTGACTCGCACTATTTATAGTGAGAACCGGTGTAGTTTCTCTTCTGTTAGAACGGCCAGTGTAACAATGAAGAAGAAGATGAAGAAGAGGAAGAAGATGAAGATGATGATGAAGAAGATGAAGATGATGAAGATGATGAAGATGATGAAGAAGATGAAGAAGATGATAAAGATGATGAAGATGATAAAGATGATGAAGATGAAGAATATGATGAAAATGATGAAGATGATGAAGATGAAGATGATGAAGAAGATGAAGATGAAGATGAAGATGAAGAAGAAGAACATGAAGAAGAAGATGATGAAGAAGATGATGAAGATAAAGATGATGAAGATGAAGATGATGATGAAAATGAAGATGATGAAGATGAAGATGATGAAGATGAAGAAGATGAAGATGAAGATGAAGATGTAAATGAAGATGATGAAGATGAAGAAGATGAAGATGAAGATGAAGATGATGAAGATGAAGATGATGAAGAAGATGATGAAAATGAAGATGATGAAGATGAAGATGATGAAGATGAAGATGAAGAAGATGAAGATGTAGATGATACTCACCGGCAAGTGAAAATGTAATAATAGAAACTTTCTGAAACAGTAGTTTTAACCTATTACTCCGCATATGCTGCTGCTGCTGATGCTGCAAAAAAATATTTTGCATATTTTGCCGAGAAATTCCTTTTAAGCTGAGCAATGGAGTTAAGAAATTCCTTTATGCCACAACACTAATAATTCAACCTACAAATAACTATACTTGACAAAAAAATAGACAGTTTCAGGAGGAGACATTGACAAATAACTGATATATTCAATATTTCATGTTTGCAAAATGACAAAAAAAAAGATTTCTTGCACAAAATGAATG
>OY744528.1:15027491-15152491 GCA_963556195.1 Sepiola atlantica | reverse complement strand
ACAGCATGCTGCAAACGAGTCGGCACACCCGGACAGCATGCTGCAAACGAGTCGGCACACCCGGACAGCATGCTTAAAATGAGGTGCAACCTCTGGACAGCACGCTGCAAACGAGTCGGTACACCCAGACCGCATGCTGCAAACGAGTCGGTACACCGGTCAACATGCTGCAAACGAGTTGGCACCTCTGGACAGCACGCTGCAAACGAGTCCCCAACCCACACAGCACGCTGCAAACATGTCCTCAACCTCAGACAGCATGCTGCAAACGTGTCCCTAACCCCAGATAGCATGCTGTCAATGAGTCCTTAACCCCAGACAGCACACTGCAGACGAGTCGCCTCACCCAGACAGCACGCTGCAGACGAGTCGTTCATTATATTTATTTAAGACAAAAATATATTTTTAAGAACATTGTAGTTCTATATATAAATAAATTCAACTTTAAATTCTATATTAAATTTTAAGTCGAATAGACTTTTTTTTTATGATATACAAAAATTGGATGTGGCAAACAAATGTTAAAACGTTAAATTTCACAGTTCGAAAATTAAGTATATTTATAGTTATTACCAAGTACATAAGTCAGTTGTGATACTGCGTACCTCTGCCTGACAACATAAGGATAGGTCAAAGTTTTATCTGGTCCTTACTTCTCTATATTTTATGAAGTATTCCCGAAGTTATATAATAACTTTGATAACTCAAACACTACTTATCTGATTAGACTTAAAGTTTGCACAGTGATTACTGTTATCAAAGCGCATCAGATCTATAGATTGAATTTGAAAAAAATCGATAGTCGAAAGTCTATAAAAATTTCGACCTTGGTCGAACTTTTCAGAGTTACGGGCGGATAAGATGCGGAACTTCAATGGCTACAATATGGGCCAAGCAGTGAGTCTCTACCATGAATAGAACCTAAGTTATCAACAAAAGTATGACTCACCTTTTCCGTGACCACGATCGTTGACCTAGACATCTCAAAATTAAATCAGTTTTAGGTTAGACCTTGACCGATAGTTTAACAAAGTTTGGTGACGATTGGTCAAGTGATGTGGACGCTAGGCTGTACACAAGGGTTAGGGTTAAAGGGGGGGGGCTGTATACAAACAACCCTAGTGACAAACTCGATCGACTTATGAAGGTAATTACAAAAAATGTTCTCTGCTCTGTAATAATGTTTTGTGCTCTCATAACATCAGCCAAAATTGGTCCAAGGTAACCATGCTAGCTGGGCTATTGCATATTATGAAAGTGGCAATACTGGGTGCGTTTGCTGTATAGATTATGCATCAATGAAGTTATTTATGATCCGAAATTTTAAAGATGAGGATTGATAATTATGATTTTTCGGACTACTATTCTCATCTTGGTTGTTATTCGCACAACGGTTCTGCTTATGTAACCTCCGATTTCCGAACCCAGGAATCTATACGGAATTTCGATGTAAACATTGTATTTAATCCACGGGGGTAGATTGCTCTCATCCCGTCAGTCATGCCCGAATAGAAATGTTAAGTAATTTTCAAAAAGTATCGCCTGTAGTAAGGATTAAACCTTCAACCTGTAGAAGACTGTCACTTAGAACTGATTGTTAGTGAATGCCGTTATCTGTTGCACAACATATCTATTCCATAGAGATTCCCGAGTTCGACAAAAATGCACCTGGAGATGTTCAAAAGTTACATTGGCATAAACGCTGTAAAAAATAATATCCAAGATGAAAATAGTAGTCCGAATAATCCAAATAATACAATCTCTTCTAGTTTTTTTTAGGTTAAAGAGAGTTATGTCAGAAATACAATATAGTTTAACATAATTCAAACTGGAACCCCCATCATAGAATTATGATATGTCAGAAATACAATATAGTTTAACATAATTCAAACTGGAACCCCCATCATAGAATTATGATATGTCAGAAATACAATATAGTAAACATAATTCAAACTGGAACCCCCATCATAGAATTATGATATGTCAGAAATACAATATAGTTTAACATAATTCAAACTGGAACCCCCATCATAGAATTATGATATGTCAGAAATACAATATAGTTTAACATAATTCAAACTGGAACCCCCATCATAAAATTATGATATGTCAGAAATACAATATAGTTTAACATAATTCAAACTGGAACCCCCATCATAGAATTATGATATGTCAGAAATACAATATAGTTTAACATAATTCAAACTGGAACCCCCATCATAGAATTATGATATGTCAGGAATACAATATAGTTTAACATAATTCAAACTGGAACCCCCATCATAGAATTATGATATGTCAGAAATACAATATAGTTTAACATAATTCAAACTGGAACCCCCATCATAGAATTATGATATGTCAGAAATACAATATAGTTTAACATAATTCAAACTGGAACCCCCATCATAGAATTATATGTCAGAAATACAATATAGTTTAACATAATTCAAACTGGAACCCCCATCATAGAATTATGATATGTCAGAAATACAATATAGTTTAACATAATTCAAACTTGAACCCCCATCATAGAATTATGATATGTCAGAAATACAATATAGTTTAACATAATTCAAACTGGAACCCCCATCATAGAATTATGATATGTCAGAAATACAATATAGTTTAACATGATTCAAACTGGAACCCCCATCATAGAATTATGATATGTCAGAAATACAATATAGTTTAACATAATTCAAACTGGAACCCCCATCATAGAATTATGATATGTCAGAAATACAATATAGTTTAACATAATTCAAACTGGAACCCCCATCATAGAATTATGATATGTCAGAAATACAATATAGTTTAATATAATTCAAACTGGAACCCCCATCATAGAATTATGATATGTCAGAAATACAATATAGTTTAACATAATTCAAACTGGAACCCCCATCATAGAATTATGATATGTCAGAAATACAATATAGTTAACATAATTCAAACTGGAACCCTCATCATAGAATTATGATATGTCAGAAATACAATATAGTTTAACATAATTCAAACTGGAACCCCCATCATAGAATTATGATATGTCAGAAATACAATATAGTTTAACATAATTCAAACTGGAACCCCCATCATAGAATTATGATATGTCAGGAATACAATATAGTTTAACATAATTCAAACTGGACCCCCCATCATAGAATTATGATATGTCAGAAATACAATATAGTTTAACATAATTCAAACTGGAACCCCCATCATAGAATTATGATATGTCAGAAATACAATATAGTTTAACATAATTCAAACTGGAACCCCCATCATAGAATTATATGTCAGAAATACAATATAGTTTAACATAATTCAAACTGGAACCCCCATCATAGAATTAGGATATGTCAGAAATACAATATAATTTAACATAATTCAAACTGGAACCCCCATCATAGAATTATGATATGTCAGAAATACAATATAGTTTAACATAATTCAAACTGGAACCCCCATCATAGAATTATATGTCAGAAATACAATATAGTTTAACATAATTCAAACTGGAACCCCCATCATAGAATTATGATATGTCAGAAATACAATATAGTTTAACATAATTCAAACTGGAACCCCCATCATAGAATTATGATATGTCAGAAATACAATATAGTTTAACATAATTCAAACTGGAACCCCCATCATAGAATTATGATATGTCAGAAATACAATATAGTTTAACATAATTCAAACTGGAACCCCCATCATAGAATTATGATATGTCAGAAATACAATATAGTTTAACATAATTCAAACTGGAACCCCCATCATAGAATTATGATATGTCAGAAATACAATATAGTTTAACATAATTCAAACTGGAACCCCCATCATAGAATTATGATATGTCAGAAATACAATATAGTTTAATATAATTCAAACTGGAACCCCCATCATAGAATTATGATATGTCAGAAATACAATATAGTTTAACATAATTCAAACTGGAACCCCCATCATAGAATTATGATATGTCAGAAATACAATATAGTTAACATAATTCAAACTGGAACCCCCATCATAGAATTATATGTCAGAAATACAATATAGTTTAACATAATTCAAACTGGAACCCCCATCATAGAATTAGGATATGTCAGAAATACAATATAATTTAACATAATTCAAACTGGAACCCCCATCATAGAATTATGATATGTCAGAAATACAATATAGTTTAACATAATTCAAACTGGAACCCCCATCATAGAATTATGATACAAAGAAGTCCGACAGCGGCTTTGTTGCTGTCGGGCTGAGATATGGTTCTGTTCAGTCCTAGGTGGTCAACACTCTCAGGCTTTACCTTCTCGTCAAGAAGGAAATAATTTATTGCTAATTGTCTTTCTACCTGGAAATACCGACAGGGCTGCTCAGGCATTTTTTTTAGACCAGAGTGTGCTTATCCTCGTGTGCTGGCTTCTCAAAGCCCTACATGATCTTGTGTTTAACGTCCTGGCAAAAATAGAAATAACATGTCCATTCGAGTTGACCTTTTTATGTTCACTTTTCTGAAGAACGATATGTGGATTTATCGGATGGACATGTCCGTTGAATCGGGTTATACAAATGAATAGACAGTAACAGGACACGAAACCTATTTTGTTAAGCAGTCTGTAAAAGGGTTCTAAACACCCTCATTCAGTGAGGGTAAATAATGGACGCTTAAAAGATGGCAGTTTGCGTTGGCCCCTCGACCACTTGTAGACTCTTGCATGACTTCAGGAAATAAAGATAATCGTTCAACCTTCCAATACACATGTCCACGTGTTTTCTCTGCTTGATGTAAATCACTCATTTTTACAAGATTTATTATTAAAAGCTATATATATCTATATAATAAAATAATGTCGCTTTCCCTTCCCTCGTACGCACTCAGAGATTATAGGAAAATAACCGACCACTCCATATGCTAATCTTTTCAAATAACCACTTACAGCACTTCCTAATACATGTTTTCAGAAAATATGCGTGCATTTTGTTTGCTTTTACAACTTATTACTTTTATTCTGACTACGCCGCTTCTCTAAAATACGTAATCCCAGGCAGAAGGTGGCAAACAATTTTCTCTGTTACAATTACCTCCCCACAAGTCACTCACATTCACCGGGTTATTTCCTTAATAGGTATAATTACTATTAAGCCAACGTTTATTATTTCATTGTTTAACTACTTCTCAACATACTATTTCCTGCATACTACACTAGATTATAAAAATAAGTAATAAACACTCCCTCAAATTCACCTGCATTCCACCTAGCGTCCTGACTGTATTCGAGGAAAAACGGAATGTCTGAATGGTTGTTGACTGCAATCCGTCCTGTTATTCAGTATACATTTAATCACTTTCCAGAATGCAGGAATACATTCACGAACATATCACATAGTATTCAGAATGGTGTCTTATCTTAACGCCTTGGGTCTTCTTAAGTAACATTTTTAATCGATTGCTAAGTTTTGTTTTTATTTAACTAAAACAAAACAGAAAACCGCTATGTTTAATCGACTGTTTCCTTTTTACTAAACCAAAAAATCGCTGATTAAGTATTCAGGATTGTTTTATTTTACTAATAAACAATTCGATATCATAGTTTGATGTTTTTAACGGCAGTAATTGATTTAAACAAACTAAAACCTCAGTTACTAACTTTAAACGACTTCTTATATTTTTCTACTAATAACCGTATTTACATATTGTGAAAGGCCTTAATTGTATGTACGTTAAAAGTATACAGGTCGGCAGATAATTAAATGCTACCACGTTTGTATAAGTCATTTGTTTTTGTTGTTTTTACAATTTCTCGACTGTTAACAATTCCACACTTTTATCAAGTGAGTAAATACTTATTTTAAAATATAGCGGGGAGGGGTATGAGCCCCTATTTTAAACTAGAGGTGAAAGAACCTAAATCCACCCCACAAAAAAGTTTAAAAAGTTGATTTTAGTTGCTTCTAAACAATAGTAAATACTTATTTTAAATATTGGGGCAGGGCAGGGGGGACTTTCATACCGAATTGTGAAAATTGAGCATTTAAAGATAGTACAATATTATAATTTATAGAAATAAAAGTATAATTTCAGCTTTCGGCAGACAGATACCAAATCTCCATTAGTAGATAAAGTTACCATGTGAGATTTAAAAAGTTGAACCTGAATAGCACTTAAGCTGACACATCAAACTTCTGACTAGCCAATTTCCATGTGTTATTGTTATACCATGTTACTGACACTGTAATAACGTAATACTCTGCTACAGTTTATTTTTTTAGAAAAATGGTGTAGTCTCGCCTGGATAACTTAATATTGAAGCATTTCAATTATGACTGAAAAATGAAAATCGAAAAAGAGAATAACACATTTTTGCACTTGTATAGATCGGGTACACGAGAAGAGTTCCAATCGTGTAAGAAGGGGCAGACAACTCTCTTTTTTTAAGTACATAATTTCTTGCCTTGAATATGTGCGAATTATTATATTTAACAAGTACTCAACAAAAAGTGGTGTCTTATCCTATTTATCAGAATTTATGTGGCGGCAGAAATTTTCCGCACCCCCCCCCCCCACAGAGTCTTTTTGAACAACAAAATGTTTTAAACCAAAACCGATGGCTGTTCGTTTTGAAATGAAAAAATATACTGTTGATTTTCCCAAATTTTATTTACTTCAATAAATGTTCTATCAATATACTGTTGATTTTCACAAATGTTAATTTCTGCGATAATTTAATATTTTAAACTATAAAAAAAATAAAAAATCTGTTAATGTTTTGAAATGAAAAAATATACTGTTGATTTTCCCAAATTTTATTTACTTCAATAAATGTTCTATCAATATACTGTTGATTTTCACAAATGTTAATTTCTGCGATAATTTAATATTTTAAACTATAAAAAAAATAAAAAATCTGTTAATTCAAACAAGAGGACTGTTCGTTTTGTTGGTTTTGAAATGAAAAAATATGCTGTTGATTTTCCCAAATTCTATTTTCTTCAATAAATGTTCTATCAATATACTGTTGATTTTCTCAAATTGTTATTTCTTCGAAAAATGTTCTATTAATTGAATTTGCATGACTTCTTATTTTAAAAAATGCATATTTTCCATTTTCGGAGAAATTGCGTACTCAAAAAAGAGAGTTATCTGCCCCTTACACCATTGGAACTCTTCTAAAATAAATTTCGATCGTGTACTCGATCTATACAAGTGCCCACATTTTTAATTGAAGAATATAAAAAAAGTATAGTCTCCCTTACTAAAATTTTATTTCATTTTTTTTTGTATAAATTTTAAAAAATGTTCAAAAAAAAATTAACAAATCAAAATGACTTCACTGGATTCCGGACAACGCCGGATAAATAGTTAGTTGCATATAAGCTGAATATTTTCGTCATAGCTGGTAGGAAAGTGTGCTTATACTTTTCCAACGGTATTAGTTCTAAATTGAACAGCTCGATAAGTTTTGAACTTGGTATAACCAATTCCATCGTTCATGACAAAATCCAAGACAGTTTCTACCCCCTGCAAGAATTGAATACATTTCAAAAAAAAGTTTAGAGATTTGCTTCAGGTAGTCTAAAAGACACTGCCAAGAACGTTGACCTAATGAGCCCCAATCAATAAGATTTCATACGACATTCGATGGGATAATCGATTTCTGATCTTCACTTTTTGCAGCAGGTAGATCGATAGATTTTAAGGTTTTCCTCAGACAAGACACCTCTAAATGAATAAATTTAAAAAAAAAGAAGAGAAAAAAAAGAAACCTCTTGGATTAGTACCTGTTTGAACTCTGCCACGTGACACATAAAAATTTAAAAGCGCAGCTGAAGCTCATTAAGTGCTCCCCGGAATTTATGAATTCTTCTGCTGGGTGAGTGAGTGCAGAAACGGTCGATGGATGGAAAGATCAGTATCAACAGGAAAGAAATAATTGGTTTCGAAATCGGAAACACCCATCGAAGCCCATCGATAGTGGCATCGAGAGAAATAAGAACAACATCTACATTGCGATAAGAGAATAAGTATTCTTTGCTAGTTACTCTTTTCTCACAGAGGGGTTTACTTACTCCTCTCCAGGAGTTAGGCACAAGGCCAGTTTTATCTTACTCCCACAAGTAAGATGTGACCCAAGGTCAAGTCAGGAAAGTGGAGTTTGAAAAGCCAGCGCCCGAGAAAGTGAGCACTCTGGCCATTAAAAATTGCCTGGGTAGCCCCGTCGGCATTCCCCGGTAAGGGCGCCTCAGGCAGTAAGCAATAAACTTACTCCTCCCCAAAAAGGGGAGGCCAAGCCTGGGAGGGTGCACCTCCTAGAACTGCACAGGACAGACAACCAATAGACCCACGGTGCTCGACTGCACTCCTACGTTTGCTTCCTTCTTTTAAGACATTCACAGCAAGAACTCGTCGTTCTACCACAACTGCCAAGAACTTTACTTCCTTCCTCCGTGTGCATTTCCATGAACAGAGTTTCTTTCCAAGAACTTCACACCTGCAGAACACATTACCACAGAACTGCTTCTCTGCAGACTACAACATTGTCGTCTTCAAATACAATATCAATAAATATTGGCTATACAGCCTAACCATCATAAATAATCGAACTTTATTAATTTCATTCACTATATTCAATCCTCTCATAATGACATGCCCTCCGTTCAGTCTAGAGAGACTATGGACACCCCTGTAAGGGGCTGGCTGTGCGTGTAATTGTGAAGCAAGGGTTGCGCAATTCCTAACAACACCTCTCCTGGGTCGGCACTGCTTGATTCCAATGGCAAGCAATTCAAGACGACTGGAAACAATGCCGAGATAAGCAGAGAGAGCACATACAGCACCTGGTATTCCCAAATGGTCACCCATTTAGTACTGGCCAGGTTCGACGTCGCTTAATAATACTCTTCAAGATTAAACTGACACTCTATCAATCTCATTAACTTTTAGCCTAGAGTGGCTTTTGGCTTAGTAAGTCGTAACTCAGAAAGCAAGAACATAAATATATCAGAGTTCTGGGGTTAGGGTTATCATGAAATATTTTAGAGATGAATAGATTGTGAAAATTATATTTGGTTTAACGTCTATTTTCCATGCTGGCATGTGTTGGACGGCTTTTAGAAATTGACTTCCAAGCTAACCTATCTCTGACACAGTCTTTGTTTATCCCTCGCTCTTTCAAGTCCATTTTGATTATATCCGCCCATGTTTTCCTTGGCCTTTCCCTGTGAACTTACTCTGCTACCTCAACTGTTCTACATCTACTAACCCAAAGAACTCTCATCCATTCTTTCAACAAAGCCATACCATAAAAGTCTTTTGTTCTGCACATATCTTCCTATACTGTTCACATTTAATCTTCCTCTGAGGTCATCAGATCTAAGCCTGTCTTTAAAATATACTACACATCTATCATATCATTCTCATATCATTTCTGTACATGCAACGTATGTCCTCAACTCTCACTGACCAGGTTTGACTTCCATACATCATCACATGTGTATGCATCTCTGATAGACTATTCCATTGGTCGACAGTTGTAATGCTCTGCTGGTGAATAATGGCAGACATCTTTTATTCATCCATCCACAACTATCTCTTGGAATCACTCTAGCACCTGCTTCAACTGTACTCCAATGGTATCACCAAGCTAACAAAACATCTGGACATCTGCATCGTTTTGAGTCTAACAATACAACTATTGAAATTATTTGGTACTTTTTGGATTAACCAGTCTCAACTAAAGCAACTACATATCATCCTTGATTCCATCGTAAAGACTACATTTTTATAATCTATTCATCTCCAATATGTTCCATGATAATACTGATAAGCATTGTGGAATTGCTAGTAGGTTGAGAGGATAACCAGTTTGTGTGCAAGAAGTGTAAGACAATGGAGATGGATGAGAACACGGATGTGGAGAAAATATATATGGATGACGAAGCTATTGCGGTTGTTATTTCAAAATATGGAATATTTTTGTCATATCACTCTACAATGGAACTGTATAGGAAAGACAGATCTCACACTATTCAATTTTTTTTTTTAATAGAGTAATATTTTTATTGTTAACATCTACAATGCTTTATTTTCATTAAAAAAAAATACATTCATGCGTTTTATTTGGTACCTTATGACATAACTTTAGCAAAGGTGTTTTTATATACGAAATGATACATTTGCAGTAAGATTTCTAATAAAGTGAAATGATCTACAATATGTCAACAGCGTTTTGCTGTACTGTCACTTCTCTGCATTGAAAGTGATTTGCTCAAGAAGGTTAACTTTTTAAAAAACTAATTGACAAATTTGCAATTGTAAAGACGCGCAAAGTTGTTACGTAATTTTTTACTAATAAATATTCTATTTTAAATTTTACTTTTCTTCTTTTGTCGATAAATCCAAAATACCTGTATTTTCACTATTTCAGGCCACTTGTAATGCCTTAATTGGTCCCCCGATTTTAAAATCGGGGGACTTATGTTTTGAGGCATGTCCGTGCGTCCATCCGTCCGGATTTTTCTCCACAACCATCTATTGAATTTCTCTGAAATTTTGCATGAAGTTGTAACTTTGGTCAGGGTAGAAAGTAACATGCTCCGATTTTTGAAAGAAAATCTGGTTAGCCCCCCCCCCCGGGAGGTCAAAAGGCCCCGAAATGGCAAAAAATGACATTTTTTGCCCCATAACTTTTCATCCATCTATTCAATTTCTCTGAAACTTGGCCAAAATGTGGAGGCAATTGTTCCTAATAGAAAATAAGTATCGCTGACCTTGGAAAAAATCTGGTTCGCGCCCTCAGGGGGTCAAAAGCCCCCAAAATGGCAAAAAAATTACCCTTTTCTCCCATAACGTTTGATCCATCCATTCAATTTTTCTGAAACTTGGCCAAAATGTAGAGGCAATTGTTCTGGATATAAAATGAGCATCCTTGGCCTCAGAAAATTCTGGTTCACGCCCCCAGAGGGTCAAAGGGGGGTAAAAAATGCCCCAAATTGCCCAAATTTATTGGATTTTACACTCGCCACATCGAGTCACATACAGAGGGGGACCACGCATGCGCGGCTTGTTATATTCTGTGATCGTTACTTAATAAATACTGAAATTTTTTTTGAATTCTTAAGAATTTTTAAGGGATCGTAGGGGTCAAAATGTTTTGACATTTTGGAGATCAGCCATTCATTTTGCTCATAGATTTTGCGACAGATCTCATTTGCTACTTCATAGCATGACGTCATTTTCCAGTACACCGGCCTGGTTATTACGACGGCCACGGTAGTAACCTCGTGGAGGAAATAATGGCTTCCATGAAAGTAAAAAACAAGATTCTTCTCTAAAAGTAATTGAATCCTCTAGGTTATCAATATTGTAAAAAGGTAAACAAATGAACACTAAAATTCATTTAAAAACGATATATATTTCTTCCATTTACATCAACAGGCTCAGTAGCTCAGAGGGTCAAGCTTCAGACTGTCACAATAGATAGTTACTGACGTCCGGGGTTTTGAATCATGGAATTGATGCGCTTGCTGTGTCTAGTCACACTAAGTCTTGAAAAGACGAAACAGCTGTCTGTGGATAACTATCTTTTAAATATATAATCTTTTTTCATTAGAAATTGAAATTAGATTATTAATTAAAATAAGAAATGCCTAAATAGGCGTAATAAATAAACCTTGCCATTAACTTAGTCAACTATAATTGATCTAATTCTCCAAACAACTAATAACCAAAATTAAGATGCTCGGCCATTTTTTTTTTTATAGAAGAGTAAATTATTGACCTTTATCTTTGTACGATTCAGTGTCAAACAGTGATCAGTGATGTTTCAACTTGAATTGTTTTAACAGAAATTTGCCCCCCTCCCCCCAAAAAAACAGACGGTAAAAACGTCAAAGCCAACAAAGTCTGATCTTGATATCTGATCAAATATGAGCCAATTTTCTTTTTGTATTTAAATTAAAATTGACAACTTGATCTCAAAGAGCTTGAACAGTTCTTTCATTTGCAGAGAAATTGTTTTACTTGTCTGTTGAGCAGGACTTAATTTTACGGTTGAGTTGATCCGTTTTTTAATGACTTTTGTTATTAAAAAGAAAATCAAGAAAAACACAAAAGAAATAAAACTATCAATTATAGCTGCTCATTTCTTGTATTGAAATAAAAATGGTGACCATAATCTCTTTTGGGAGAAAGAGGAGGAAAATGAAGAAATAAAAGCTACGTTTCAGATGCGTGCATGTATTTCGATGCTTGGTCTGTCGTTCCATCTGCTGCTCTGTTACACTTCAGTTTTAAACAGAATTTTCACTGCTAGCGACGCAGATGGAATGACTGCATGTTTAAACATTTCTTTACTACTTTTTTTTCACTCCCATCAAAGCATATTGCCACTGAGACATAAGTGTGATTAGGGGACAGATCAAAAGGGATCATTCTAAGTGGGCAATTGTGCTGCGAGATTTTTTTTCCCACAACATTTAAATTTCGACATGTTGGTACAGTCGTGTTTGTAATTTTCGTTCTTTACTTCTTTAGACGATAGGAAGTGGATCTTTTCGTAGCGGTGAACAGCCAAAAGTCGTTGATTCTGTGATGATTTACAAAAAAAAACAATAAAAACAAACAACAGACACACTACCAACACCAGACACACCACTAACAAAAGACACATCAGCAATACCAGACACGCCAACAACGACACCAGACACACCAACAACAACACCAGACACAACACCACCACCAACACCAACAACAACAACGATGAAGAGATATTTTTGAAATTTGATGACACTTTAAAGACACACAAAGAAGAAGACAGTATCGCTTAATTATTAATTGAACAAAATTGCTGTAAAACTATAATTACATGAGGATTTGCTACAACTTTTAAAGCTAGATGAAAAAAAAATGGATGCCGACATCCGAGATTGAAACCAGAACTTTTGGATCTTTAGGCGGATAGATTTACAACTGCGCTATTCAGACTGGTTGACATGGAATGGGCAGTTGTATTTGAATAAACTTTTTTTTTTACTGAGAACACATGTAAAATATAGCTAGAAAATTAAAAAAGAAAAATGTTGATATGGCGTTAACCGTTAAGAGAGTCTCCATATCATTTTTTCAGGCCACATAAATAAAACTTCTGAAGTCTCCTAAACGCTGATGAAACATCTCTTTGTTGTATTTCTGCTGTGGTTTAAAGAATGACGACAAACATTGATGTGTAAAAATATAATAGAATGTATCTTTATTATCGATGGCGGTGAACGAGTGGGGGGAGGGGGGGCATGAAGACACACAAGACTTAGCAGAAAGTGGTTTTCTCGAACTCGATCGCCAGTTGACACCTGCTCTTAATTTTGGGTTAGTTTATTTAATGATTTGGAACAGGACTTGTAAATATTTTTTTTTAAATAAATGAATAAATTTAAAATAAAAAAGATGAACAAAAATAAAATTAAAATAAATAAATAAATGAGAAAACTAAAATAAAAATAAGAAAAAGAAAAAGGGAAACAAAAAGAAAAAGGGAAACAAAAAGAAAAAGGAAAACAAAAAAAAACAAGAGAAAACAATGAAAAAGAAAAAAGAAAAACAAAAAATAAGGCAAAAGAAAACATAAAAATAAAAATTAAAAAGTAAAAATAACAGAAAAAAGAAAAAAAAAAGAAAAAGAAAAAAGAAAAATAGGAAAAAAAAAAAAAAAAAAAAAAAAGAAAAATAAAGAAATTACAGCATAAAATGAACATCCTCTGATAATCGAAAAATTTAAAAAAAAAGAAAAAAAAAAGATGAACAAAAATAAAATTAAAATAAATAAATAAATGAGAAAACTAAAATAAAAATGAGAAAAAGAAAAAAAAAAAAAGAAAAAGGGAAACAAAAAGAAAAAGGAAAACAAAAAAAAACAAGAGAAAACAATGAAAAAGAAAAAAGAAAAACAAAAAATAAGGCAAAAGAAAACATAAAAATAAAAATTAAAAAGTAAAAATAACAGAAAAAAGAAAAAAAAAAGAAAAAGAAAAAAGAAAAATAGGAAAAAAATGAGAAAAATGAAAAATAAGAAAAATAAAAAAATAAAAAAATAAAGAAAAATAAAGAAATTACAGCATAAAATGAACATCCTCTGATAATCGAAAAATTTAAAAAAAAAGAAAAAAAAAAGATGAACAAAAATAAAATTAAAATAAATAAATAAATGAGAAAACTAAAATAAAAATGAGAAAAAGAAAAAAAAAAAAAAGAAAAAGGGAAACAAAAAGAAAAAGGAAAACAAAAAAAAACAAGAGAAAACAATGAAAAAGAAAAAAGAAAAACAAAAAATAAGGCAAAAGAAAACATAAAAATAAAAATTAAAAAGTAAAAATAACAGAAAAAAGAAAAAAAAAAGAAAAAGAAAAAAGAAAAATAGGAAAAAAATGAGAAAAATGAAAAATAAGAAAAATAAAAAAAATAAAAAATAAAGAAAAATAAAGAAATTACAGCATAAAATGAACATCCTCTGATAATCGAAAAATTTAAAAAAAAAGAAAAAAAAAAGATGAACAAAAATAAAATTAAAATAAATAAATAAATGAGAAAACTAAAATAAAAATGAGAAAAACAAACAAAAACAAAAAAAACAAAAAGGAAAACAAAAAGAAAAAGGAAAAAAAACAGACAAAAACAAAAAGAAAGAAAAAAACAACACAAAAACAAATAAAAAACAAAGAGAAAGAAAAATACAAAAGAAACAGAAAAACGAGAGAAACAAAAAACAAGAGAAAACAATGAAAAAGAAAAAGAAAAAGAAAAAATAAGGAAAAAGAAAGAAAAAGAAAAAAATAAGAAAAAGTAAACATAAAAGAAAAAAGAAAAAGAAAAAGAAAAAAAAAAAAGAAAAAATAAGAAAAAAATAAGAAAAATGAAAAATAAGAAAAATAAAAAATATAAGAAAAAATAAAGAAAAATAAAGAAATTACAGCATAAAATGGAAAAGAAAGAAAAAGAAAAAAATAAGGAAAAAGAAAAAATAAGAAAAAGAAAAAATAAGAAAAAGAAAATAAAAGAAAACATAAGAAAAGAAAAAAGAAAAAGAAAAAGAAAAAGAAAAAGAAAAAATAGGGCAAAATGAAAAATAAGAAAAAGAAATTTTTTTTTAAATAAATAAAGAAATTAAAGCATAAAATGAACATCCTCTGATAATCGAAAAATTAAAAAAAAAGAAAAAATAGGAAAAAATAGGAAAAAAAATGAAAAAAATGAAAATTAAAAAAAAAAAATATAAGAAAAAATAAAGAAATATAAAGAAATTACAGCATAAAATGAACATCCTCTGATAATCGAAAAATTAAAAAAAAAAGAAAAAATAGGAAAAAAATAGGAAAAAAATGAGAAAAATAAAAAATTAAAAAAATAAAAAATATAAGAAAAAATAAAGAAAAATAAAGAAATTACAGCATAAATTGAACATCCTCTGATAATCGAAAAAAAATTAAAAAAACAAACAACCCTTCCTCGTACACACAGACAGTCTCTACATTCTCTCGTTCACCGAAAAGGAAAGAATTATTTTATCATTCGTGCTTGTAATTGATTTGTAAAGGTCTGAAGCGATTGAAAGAGCTTAAAATAAATGATCAGCGAAGCCTGTAAAGTACCGACAGAGATTACCATTTCATCTTCATCCGTTTTTTTTTAAAGCATGTTTCTTTTATATTGTTTTTCTTTTCTTTTATTGTTTGCTAATCGTTATTTGTTTTGGGTATAAAAACAAATGTGTAGGCGGCAGCAGTAGCTAAGCTGCAAATGAATTATTTGCAACTGGCATTAGGCAATTTCTAGGGCTGTATTGATGTCCACAAATCTGCTGCCGTGCTCGTTGTTTTCGCATTAAATGCATAATGGACCAACCCCAACCCTAACCCTAACCCTAACCACTTACTGTGATCTCTGTCACCGTATATAATAAGTTAAAAACAAAAGAGTCAATTATATCTTGATATGTAAATAATAATAAAATACTTCTCCTCCCTTCAGACTATATAATGATCATCCATCCGATAAGCTAATATAAAAGATGAAGAAGCAAGGACCCGTGGCGCAGTGGATTTAGTACTAAGTTAAATTCAGTTCCAAGTGATAGTCATTTGAAGGTTCAATCCTCGGTGCGGGCGATATGAAGAATTGCGAATTACTGAAGACTTCTCCTAATCATGGCTGCCGGAACAATAGCAATAGCATGCTACCCCCCGTGGATTAAATAAAGAGTTCCGTTCGAAATTCCGTCCAGATTCCCGAGTCCGACAGAAATATTCCCGAGTTCGAAGAGATACACCTGAAGAAGGCTGGAGGTTACAGCGGCCGAAATGTTGTAATGATAACGCTCAAGGTGAGGAATGTAGCCAAAATTATGCCAACATGAAAGCGTTAAAATGAGTGCAGCCTCCCAATCCGAAAAGCCGAACATAGAAGCCATTAAGGGTTGGTGAATATTTATTCCTATTGGAGCAGATTTTTTGCTATTTGATAAATGATATCTGATAACTGAGATAATGGACTCATATATCATATATCCGCTGAAAGTTATAGGTCTGTAATTAAGGCATATTTTTTGTTATTTTTGGACAAGGATATTTTTTCACATGTTTAATTCTACTTTGCGTAGCTTTTTTGTCCTGCATGAAATATTGTGTATGGAGAAAAAATTTTTTTTTTTTTTACAAAGTTGTCCATTTTCTATCAAGATGGTTAGAATCAGTTGATTTTCACCTCTGGATGGAATGGAAAGTTGAAGGGGTTTATATTTCTAAGAAAAAAAAAAGCATTGAGATAGTTATGTAGGTGCAATTGCTGATCCTTTATGATTGATGGCAGATGACATAAGATGTCTGTAGAGAAGTTAATTCGTTAGCTTAATCATGTGAGTGAGAGAGAGATGTGAAACAAATGGCAAAGAGCGAAGCAGATGGCAAACAGCAAAATAAGGAGGAATAGGACGAGGAGCGAAGAAAGGAGGTGGAGGAAGAGCGAAAGAAGGAGGAGGAGGAAGAGCGAAAGAAGGAGGTGGAGGAAGAGCGAAGGAAGAAGGAGGAGGAAGAGCGAAAGAAGGAGGAGGAGGAAGAGCGAAAGAAGGAGGAGGAGGAAGAGCGAAAGAAGGAGAGGAGGAAGAGCAAAAGAAGGAGGAGGAGGAGCGAAAGAAGGAGGAGGAGGAGCGAAAGAGAAGAAGGGGAGTGAAAGATAAGAGAAGGAGCGAAAGAGAAGAGGAAGGAGTGAAAGATAAGAGGGAGGAGTGAAAGATAAGAGGGAGGAGCGAAAGAGAGGGGGAAAAGCGTAAGAGAGGAGGAAGAGCGAAAGAGAGGGAGGAATAGCGAAAGAGAGGGGGAAGAGCGAAAGAGAAAGGGAGAAGCGAAAGAGAGGGAGAGGAGCGAAAGAGAGGGAGAGGAGCGAAAGAGAGGGGGAGGAGCGAAAGAGAGGGGGAGGAGCGAAAGAGAGAGGGAGGAACGAAAGAGAGGAGGCGGAGCGAAAGAGAGGGGGAGAAGCGAAAGAGAGGGGGAGAAGTGAAAGAGAGAGTGAGGAGCGAAAGAGAGGAGGAAGAGCAAAAGAGAGGGGGGAATAGCGAAAGAGAGGGGGAAGAGCGAAAGAGAGAGGGGGAGGAGCGAAAGAGAGAGGGGGAAAGCGAAAGAGAGAGGGAGGAGCGAAAGAGAGAGGGGAGAAGCGAAAGAGAGAGTGAGGAGCGAAAGAGAGGGGGAGAACCGAAAGAGAGGAGGAGGAGCGAAAAGGTGTTTTTGTTTTAACTTCTTTTTCTACACACAATTTGTATAATTCATTTTCTATTCCCAACTCTTATTAAAGAAAAATCGTGAACACATTTTTTAAAATGAAAACATTTAAAGTATTTACCTGTTTATCTTGTATCAAATTCATTGTTATATTGTTTAGAGTCACTCACCTGAAAATAAATTCAAATTGAAACATTAGTTTTGACATTCATTAAGAGAATTGTGGATTTTACCGAAATTATCAGAAAATTAAAAAAAATATAAAGAGAGAATCGGCGGGAGAAAGAATTCATAAAAAAGGTGGAAGCGAGAGAATTATTTTTATTTTCCTCCATTTTTCTTTACACTGAAGACAATATAACAGATTTAGATAAATCAATAAAATAAGTAAATCAGAAAGTTATCACTATTTCATTTCAGTTAAAGAATTGACATATTAAGGTCTAATTGTCTAAAGTATATTTTAGTGTAAATAACTTGTAGCACTGTCAAAAATTAATAGTTTTTGATTTTTTTTCAGGAGTGGACATTTTTAACGATACTGAATCATATTCTGTAAAAAAATAATTTTTTAAATTTGTAAAAAATAATAATTTTGGAAAAATTTTTTGGAACAATTTTAAAAATTTTTTCAAGAGAGGACATTTTAAACTATACTGAATCATATTCCATAAAAAAAAATTAAAAAATTTCTAAAAAATAATAATTTTAGAAATTTTTTTTTGGAACAATTTAAAAAATTTTTTTCAAGAGAGGACATTTTTAACTATACTGAATCATATTCCATTAAAACAAAAATAATAATAATTTGTGAAAAAAATCTTTTGAACAATTTTAAAATTTTTCTCTAAGATAAGCACTTATATGAAAAAATAAAAATAGATTTAATAACATTACAATTTTTATATTGGATATTCTCCCCAGGTAGTTATTATCAATGCTACAAATACGTCCGTACCATGCATACTCCATCGCGAGGCATACTCGTATTAATAGGTGTGTTCCTGTCGTCTTAACTTTCGTTTACCCTATGTAAAAACTGTAATATGTTATTAAATGTATTTTTTACTAGTTCATATAAGTGTTAATCTTAGAAAAAAATTGTCGCAAAAAACTTTTTTTTCTTGAAAAAAAAAAAAATATGGAATATGATTCAATATGGTTCAAAATTACCTCTCCTAAAAAGATTTTCAAAAAATATTAATTTTTGACAGTGATATGAGTTTTTTACCCTGAATATATCATTTAGCCGTTTCATCGTATCTGTAGTTATCTTTACTGGAATGAGAAATATTTTCATTTCGGAAAGATAATCAAATAATCCTGACCCATTGCACTGTAAAACATTCTCCAGGGTGATCCTAATAATTCTTTCAAGTAGAGTTGGAATTTAATTTGAAATGGCAGAGCCTTACGGCCGGATATTCATTGAATTATTAGGTAGAATATTGACAACTAACTTATTCTAGACAGCTATTATAAATTGTGGTCATAGTTGACACACAAAATCTTGTAAACAATTAAAGACGAGATAT
This sequence comes from Sepiola atlantica, assembly GCA_963556195.1. Taxonomy (NCBI): domain Eukaryota; kingdom Metazoa; phylum Mollusca; class Cephalopoda; order Sepiida; family Sepiolidae; genus Sepiola; species Sepiola atlantica. Next base: position 15,133,181 of record OY744528.1, on the reverse strand, counting down.
TCTAGACTATTCTCGTTTCAAGACGAGATATTTTAGAAAGAATTACAATTTTAAAATTAAATTATAAAACAATCCATGTTTCCGATTTTTTTAGACGAGGATTGATAATTTAGATAATTTGGATTATTCAGACTACTGTTCTGTTTTTTTTTTATTTTTTTTAACATAGTTCACCCCAAACAAGGCAGGCCGCCACTGTAGACGTAAGGGGCTACTGAGAAAAAAGGGGGAAGGTTTGGGGGGGGGGGTCAACCTAAATTGGGAACTGCACAGCGAGATGTCTGTTTACATTAGTTTTAAATTTCTGCATGTCAGTAACGTCGGGGAAACAGGGGGCAAGGAGGGAGTTCCAGAGGCCAGCAGCACGAGGAAAGCAGCTATTGGAGTAGAAAGCTCTCCAGCATCTGGGGACCTCCACAGTGAATGGATGGGATTTAGCTGATCGTCGAGTTGGTCTAGTGAATTTACATCGAGGGAGCACCAGAGTAGCCAGAACTCCTCCTTTTTGGAGGAAGCGGGTAGTGTAGTATACGTTCGTCTGGCAGGATACCATCTTCTCAGTCAGTACCTCCTCCTCCTTTGGGGGTCAGTGTAATATATGTTCGTTCATCATGATACCAATCTCCCAGGCATTACCCCCCTCCTTTTGGGGAGGTAGTGTAGTATATGTTCGTTCATCATGATACCATCCTCCCAGGCTAGCAAAAGGAGGGAGCATATACTTCCTAGTTATTTCAATAAAATGGAGATTGGAAATAAAATAAAAAATAATGTGTAAGTCATGTATAGGTAAGAATTACACACATACACAGCAACATACGAAGTGGTCACAAAATGTTTTCATATAGAGAAGAGATAAAAGAAAATGTTCAATAACAACTCAAATACTCTAAGGGACATAAGTCATATTTTAAGCTTCAAAGATTTATCTTCATTACATTATTTGAGTCATTATGTAAAATTGTCACCATCGTAACAATCGTTCTAACCGGAATATTTTTTCCTTTTAAATAACACTAAAACAAAAGACATTTGAATACTGAACAGTGGCTAGGCAGAATCAAATATCAATGTATTTTACATTACTTATACAGATAACAGTATTCGAAATCCAAATTAGATCTCCTCGACACGGCTGTACACTTGCTCATGTGAGGAATGATGCACCTTCTCCTAGTGATGTTACCTCAAGTAACAACAATTAGCAGACACTTCACCAGATCAGAGGAATTCATTGTCCTGGAATTCGATAACTCGCTTTTATTTACTTATTTACAATAAATAATTTTTGCAATTATTTTTTATCTTCATATAAAACACATGTCTAAATCCTATTTTAATCACTTAAATTACTCACAGTGAAATGGGTTCTGTTCTGATTTTCTTTTAGAATTGATACTCTAATATTTATTTTTTTTAAAGTTAAATCATTCTTTATATTTTCCCCGGGAAACGGCGGGACACTGGTCCTGCTAGTTTTTAATATATGGTCAGGGTTTACTTGTCGGGTGAAGTATCCTCATATCAGATTGTCCTGACAAACCTCTGTACAGAGAGACCTAAGACATGGTGTCTAGTAGGAATTCAAATTCTCTCTTGGACACATGTAAAAGATGGGCCTATTTAATCTGCATGTTACGTGACGGAGCACGTACAGAGAATTTTGTAGTTATACGTGAACGTATCTAAAAGGAATTCTACAAAACAAAGAATGAATGAGGCGAAGGCATAGGATTTAATGTAATAAAGGAGATAATAAAAAAAAAGGGTTCGGCAGTTCCCACTGGTATTTACCGGAAAGATATGATCCTAATAAAAATGAGCAAATGCTTGATCGGATCAAAATTGCTAATCCGAAATTCCTACTTGTAACATTAGCAGTGTTTTTTTTGTTTTTTTGTTTGGTTTTACGAAAGAACTCTGCGACATTGTTGCTGGCAAGATGATGAAGTTAGATATAAAGTCAAGTGAGATATAAAACATTGATTGGATAGCTTTACACCCGGAAGCAACGAAAGTGTAAAACAAAAAAAGTATTCTTGCCATTATTGCTGTTCTACCCAAGAATTAATGAGGAAAAAGATAAAAACTTCTAATTCGGCATTGGAGCGAATCGTCTTCGGTTCTGAATGCGAAGAATTTCTCTAATGACGGCAGAGTTTCATTCTTGGAGCCATTCAGTTGAGTTTTGTTTTTGATTTAGTTTAAAGCAAGATCTGATCTTTGCTTGTTAATTCAGAATCTTAATCAGGCACACAGATCTACAAAACATTAGTAAAAATAAGTCTTAGATCTTAAAAAAACGATGATTGAGATACATGGTTAGCTTAATTGATATCAGTGTGTACTATGGAACCGTCTATGTTGAATTTAAAATCTTATTGGATCTATCATATTGAACAAAAGACTACACACAAAAAGTTTGGGAGTATCTTTAACGGTGGACACACACTCATGGTTTTTTGAATATTTATGAACAATTTATCTAGAAACAGTTGTTAGTGCTGTGAATAATGTAATCCAGTTAAATTGAAACTGCATATTTATTTTTCTGTAAGAAATAAATTTAAATATACAGGCTGTCCATAAAGTCCGTGTGCACTGTAAAAAAAAGTACAACTTTATTTGATAATAGAAATAATCCCTACAAAATGTTCGAAAGTTTCATGTACCTAGTTTTAAGTATACTTATTGAATAATTCTTCATCACAAAATTTGCTCTGCGTGTCAGACAGTTTCTAAATCAGAGATGTTCTAACAGATGGATCGGAAAGGATGCACCATTTTATTGGGCTCCGCGTTTGCCAGATTGGACTCCATTAGATTTTTCATGGGCCCATGTGAAAACAATTGTGTATGCAACCAAACCTTGTTCATTAGAAGATTTGAAAGCTAAAATAACTAATGTGATTTTTGGCATTACTCTAAATCAGTTGCCGAATGTTTTCTGTGAACTGCAAAATCGTTCTACCCTCTGCATTGCTACTGAAGGAGGACATGTGGAAACTTTAAAAAAATTTCAATAAAACCTTAAAGAATATAAATTTTATTCTTTCTAATCTTTTTTACAGATTATTTCTATCGCAAATACAAAGTTATAAATTTATAGAAATGCACACGGACTTTATGGACACCCTATATATATTTATATGAAAGTCGTTTATGAATGTGATAAAAGCTCATGTGGAGGCAGGAAAGTACCAAATCACACGACCATAGCGCCATCTAACGCTGATCTCAACGAAACCAGTAATTAATAAATCTAAATATGGTAGTATTAAAAGTCACACATTGAAGCGTTGATGAAATGGCAATAATGAGGAGAATATTTTTTTAAATATTTTGAAAACCTGGACAACGCATTTAATAATTATTTTTTTTAATAAATTATTTATTTACTTCAAAAACTTGAGTACTTTCAGTGCTATACACCCTTGTCAAAAGTATAAGCATATTTTTTTTCCTCTTCTTTCTTCGTTTAATCCTCCTTGATTGAGACATATTTATCGCAGTCAAGTTGAAATTTGTCTTGATGTTATTGACGATTAATGTTGATATGCCGCTGTGCGTAGCACGCGGTTACGTGAATAAGGTAGTATGAAAAGTCACACAAGGAAGAAGAGAATATTTTTTTAAATATTTTGAAAACCTTGGCAACGCATTTAATAATTATGTTTTTTAAAATAAATTATTTATTTACTTTAAAAACTTGAGTACTTTCGGTGATATACACCCTTAAAGATATATATATATATATATATATATATATATATATATATATATATTTAAAATTAATTTATGAAGCAATTTGTTTTATACAGATTTTATAATTAATTTACAAATTAATTTTTTGCGTGCACAAGTTTTAACTTTTGTTCAAGCAAAAAATTAATTTGTAAATTAATTAAAATTAAAATTAAAATTAAAAAAATAATTATAAGAATCTGTATGAAACAAATTGGTTTATAAATTAATTTTTAAAAAAATCTATATATACAATTAATGACTGGTCCGATTAAGGGCGAATTAAAAAAGGAAAAATGCGCTCATTTTATTATTCTTAAAATAATAATAAAAAAAAACGGGCTCAGGGTGGCGAAAAATAAAAACGCACCGTAAAACTGTTGAGGTCCCCAGATGCCGAAGAGCTTTCTACTGCAAAAGTTTGTTTCCTCGTGGTCTTGGACTCTGAAACTTCTTCCCTGCTCCATGTTCTCCTGACGGAACTAACATGCAGAAAATTTAAACTAATGTAAACAGACATCTTGCTGCAAAACTCCCAATTTAGGTTGACCCCCCCCCCCCACACACACACACAAAAACAAACTTTCACCGTTTTTCTCAGTAGCCCCTTACGTCTACAGTGGCGGCCTGCTTTGTTTGAGGTGAGCTATGTTAAAAGAAAAAAAAGAAAAGAAAAACGGACACTGGTCGCTATCGTCAAAAACAAAATAATAGCAAATAATCTAAGTATATATATATATATATATATATATATATATATATATATATATTATATATATATTGTTTCCAAATATTTTAGATGAGGATGAATAATTTGGATTACTCTATTATCTGTATGGAATTTTGAATGGAACGCTACATCTAATACATAGGGGAGTGATAGCTTGCTCTCATTCAGTCAACCATGACCGCATAAAGGTCTTAAGTAATTCTTGATTGTATTGAATCTTTAATCCCGAGAAGACTATAACTTAGAACTGACTATCACTTAGAACTGACTATCACTTAGAACTGACTATCACTAAGAACTGACTATCACTTAGAACTGATTATCACTTAGAACTGATTATCACTTAGAACTGACTATCACTTAGAACTGACTATCACTTAGAACTGATTATCACTTAGAATTGACTATCACTTAGAACTGACTATCACTTAGAATTGACTATCACTTAGAACTGACTATCACTTAGAACTGACTATCACTTAGAACTGACTATCACTTAGAACTGACTATCACTTAGAACTGATTATCACTTAGAACTGATTATCACTTAGAACTGACTATCACTTAGAACTGACTATCACTTAGAACTGATTATCACTTAGAATTGACTATCACTTAGAACTGACTATCACTTAGAATTGACTATCACTTAGAACTGATTATCACTTAGAACTGATTATCACTTAGAACTGATTATCACTTAGAACTGACTATCACTTAGAACTGACTATCACTTAGAACTGATTATCACTTAGAACTGACTATCACGTAGAACTGACTATCACTTAGAACTGACTATCACTTAGAACTGACTATCACTTAGAACATATTATCACTTAGAACTGACTATCACTTAGAACTGATTATCACTTAGAACTGCAAAACCTAACGTTGTCACTTCCTCTAACCGGGACATACATGCGACTGAGGACTTCTTGTGAACTTAACATTCCCTAGAAACTTCCTTTCTTTGAAGGAAGCCAACTTATCCTGTCGAGGATGAATGCTGCTTTGTTTTGTTTTAATGAGGTCATTGGAAAATGTATATATTTTAACGGTTGTCTATTTAAAGCAGGGGCGGGCAACCTCCGGCTTGCGGGCCACATCCGGCCCGTAAAGGCTTAGCGTCCGACCGCCACCCTGTTATGCTTTATTATTACAATCCGGCCCGCGGACCTCCCACTAAAACTCATATCATTTTGTGACATAGAAGTAAAAGTAGGTTTCGATTAAGATTTACAGTGGCATAAAAATGTATAAATGTCAGCGAGCGATGATACATGTATATTTCATTTTTCTTTAACTATTAATTTCAAATCTTTGGCCTGAGATAAAAATAGAAAAAGAGAGAGGCAAAGAGGAAAGGGCATGAAACAGATAACTTATGTGAGGTGTGTCAAAACAAATGCTGGATCAACTTGCTACTTCCCCCGTTATTATTTGTTATGATTCCAAAAGTGCTCTTCGTCGGCGTCTTTTATAACATCACATACAGAAATCTCTTGAGAAAAAATATCAGATTTGTCAAGTGTTCAATGGAATTTTTGTACAATTTATTCATGTAAACAAAATATAGTAATTCTGAGATTTCGTTTTTCACTCCGGGCCGCGATCTCCTTCCAAAAGTCTCATCTGGCCCTCACTCTGAAAATGTTTGCCCGCCCCTGATTTTAAGTGTCTGTGTTTAGGACGATCAGTTAGACATAATATCGGTAATCCGAAATTCTTTTAATCTTCATGACTATGGATTCGTAAATAAATGTTCTACAATTCAGAACCCTTAATAGAATGTTATGATCGATTGAAAAATCTGAAAATAAAAACCAAAATAAGATTTGCAAATATAACTACACAAATTACGATGCTGGGAAGATTGTCGGTTCCCAACAGAATTTACAAGATGCGATTCGGATAAAAAAAATAAACGTACATAAACTGTCAGATATTGCTTCTTTTTTTTTTTAACGTACAAGTGTTCTATTCTTAAAGGTTCCTTGTGAAAATGTTCAAGCCGTACATACCAAACATGCTACGAAGAGAAAGTCTGTTGATCAACAAAACCAATGGAAATACCACACACATAGATGTGGACATGATTCTTACCAATCTATTTCATCGACTACATATTCTATCCAACTATCATTTTTTTGAATGGTATAAATTCCGGAAGATTCATCATCTATGTGTGTTGAAAAAGCAACCGATACGATTAACCAATGATAGCGCATCCTTTGTTATGAATACGTTTTATTTGAAAATGGCTGCAAAAATAGAATCTCTACGTGCATTGTTATTCGTATATTTAATTTCATTTAAATTGATCCTTCATTCTACGGTTATTACTAATAATAGTGCATCAATTACTAGTTTATTTCCGTTGCTTATTACAAATAATATTTAATTTCATTTAAATTGATCCTTCATTCTACGGTTATTACTAATAATAGTGCATCAATTACTAGTTTATTTCTGTTGCTTATTACAAATAATATTTAATTTCATTTAAATTGATCCTTCATTCTACGGTTATTACTAATAATAGTGCATCAATTACTAGTTTATTTCTGTTGCTTATTACAAATAATATTTAATTTCATTTAAATTGATCCTTCATTCTACGGTTATTACTAATAATAGTGCATCAATTACTAGTTTATTTCCGTTGCTTATTACAAATAATATTTACTTTCATTTAAATTGATCCTTCATTCTACGGTTATTACTAATAATAGTGCATCAATTACTTGTTTATTTCTGTTGCTTATTACAAATAATATTTAATTTCATTTAAATTGATCCTTCATTCTACGGTTATTACTAATAATAGTGCATCAATTACTAGTTTATTTCTGTTGCTTATTACAAATAATATTTAATTTCATTTAAATTGATCCTTCATTCTACGGTTATTACTAATAATAGTGCATCAATTACTAGTTTATTTCTGTTGCTTATTACAAATAATATTTAATTTCATTTAAATTGATCCTTCATTCTACGGTTATTACTAATAATAGTGCATCAATTACTAGTTTATTTCCGTTGCTTATTACAAATAATATTTAATTTCATTTAAATTGATCCTTCATTCTACGGTTATTACTAATAATAGTGCATCAATTACTAGTTTATTTCTGTTGCTTATTACAAATAATATTTAATTTCATTTAAATTGATCCTTCATTCTACGGTTATTACTAATAATAGTGCATCAATTACTAGTTTATTTCCGTTGCTTATTACAAATAATATTTCATTTAAATTGATCCTTCATTCTACGGTTATTACTAATAATAGTGCATCAATTACTAGTTTATTTCTGTTGCTTATTACAAATAATATTTAATTTCATTTAAATTGATCCTTCATTCTACGGTTATTACTAATAATAGTGCATCAATTACTAGTTTATTTCCGTTGCTTATTACAAATAATATTTAATTTCATTTAAATTGATCCTTCATTCTACGGTTATTACTAATAATAGTGCATCAATTACTAGTTTATTTCTGTTGCTTATTACAAATAATATTTAATTTCATTTAAATTGATCCTTCATTCTACGGTTATTACTAATAATAGTGCATCAATTACTAGTTTATTTTCGTTGCTTATTACAAATAATATTTAATTTTATTTAAATTGATCCTTCATTCTACGGTTATTACTAATAATAGTGCATCAATTACTAGTTTATTTCCGTTGCTTATTACAAATAATATTTAATTTCATTTAAATTGATCCTTAATTCTACGGTCATTACTAATAATAGTGCATCAATTACTAGTTTATTTCCGTTGCTTATTACAAATAATATTTCATTTAAATTGATCCTTCATTCTACGGTTATTACTAATAATAGTGCATCAATTACTAGTTTATTTCTGTTGCTTATTACAAATAATATTTAATTTCATTTAAATTGATCCTTCATTCTACGGTTATTACTAATAATAGTGCATCAATTACTAGTTTATTTCCGTTGCTTATTACAAATAATATTTAATTTCATTTAAATTGATCCTTCATTCTACGGTTATTACTAATAATAGTGCATCAATTACTAGTTTATTTCTGTTGCTTATTACAAATAATATTTAATTTCATTTAAATTGATCCTTCATTCTACGGTTATTACTAATAATAGTGCATCAATTACTAGTTTATTTTCGTTGCTTATTACAAATAATATTTAATTTCATTTAAATTGATCCTTCATTCTACGGTTATTACTAATAATAGTGCATCAATTACTAGTTTATTTCCGTTGCTTATTACAAATAATATTTAATTTCATTTAAATTGATCCTTCATTCTACGGTTATTACTAATGATAGTGCATCAATTACTAGTTTATTTCCGTTGCTTATTACAAATAATATTTAATTTCATTTAAATTGATCCTTCATTCTACGGTTATTACTAATAATAATTCATCAATTACTAGTTTATTTCTGTTGCTTATTACAAATAATATTTAATTTCATTTAAATTGATCCTTCATTCTACGGTTATTACTAATAATAGTGCATCAATTACTAGTTTATTTCCGTTGCTTATTACAAATAATATTTAATTTCATTTAAATTGATCCTTCATTCTACGGTTATTACTAATAATAATTCATCAATTACTAGTTTATTTCTGTTGCTTATTACAAATAATATTTCATTTAAATTGATCCTTCATTCTACGGTTATTACTAATAATAGTGCATCAATTACTAGTTTATTTCTGTTGCTTATTACAAATAATATTTAATTTCATTTAAATTGATCCTTCATTCTACGGTTATTACTAATAATAGTGCATCAATTACTAGTTTATTTCCGTTGCTTATTACAAATAATATTTAATTTCATTTAAATTGATCCTTCATTCTACGGTTATTACTAATAATAGTGCATCAATTACTAGTTTATTTCTGTTGCTTATTACAAATAATATTTAATTTCATTTAAATTGATCCTTCATTCTACGGTTATTACTAATAATAGTGCATCAATTACTAGTTTATTTTCGTTGCTTATTACAAATAATATTTAATTTTATTTAAATTGATCCTTCATTCTACGGTTATTACTAATAATAGTGCATCAATTACTAGTTTATTTCCGTTGCTTATTACAAATAATATTTAATTTCATTTAAATTGATCCTTAATTCTACGGTCATTACTAATAATAGTGCATCAATTACTAGTTTATTTCCGTTGCTTATTACAAATAATATTTCATTTAAATTGATCCTTCATTCTACGGTTATTACTAATAATAGTGCATCAATTACTAGTTTATTTCTGTTGCTTATTACAAATAATATTTAATTTCATTTAAATTGATCCTTCATTCTACGGTTATTACTAATAATAGTGCATCAATTACTAGTTTATTTCCGTTGCTTATTACAAATAATATTTAATTTCATTTAAATTGATCCTTCATTCTACGGTTATTACTAATAATAGTGCATCAATTACTAGTTTATTTCTGTTGCTTATTACAAATAATATTTAATTTCATTTAAATTGATCCTTCATTCTACGGTTATTACTAATAATAGTGCATCAATTACTAGTTTATTTTCGTTGCTTATTACAAATAATATTTAATTTCATTTAAATTGATCCTTCATTCTACGGTTATTACTAATAATAGTGCATCAATTACTAGTTTATTTCCGTTGCTTATTACAAATAATATTTAATTTCATTTAAATTGATCCTTCATTCTACGGTTATTACTAATGATAGTGCATCAATTACTAGTTTATTTCCGTTGCTTATTACAAATAATATTTAATTTCATTTAAATTGATCCTTCATTCTACGGTTATTACTAATAATAATTCATCAATTACTAGTTTATTTCTGTTGCTTATTACAAATAATATTTAATTTCATTTAAATTGATCCTTCATTCTACGGTTATTACTAATAATAATTCATCAATTACTAGTTTATTTCCGTTGCTTATTACAAATAATATTTAATTTCATTTAAATTGATCCTTCATTCTACGGTTATTACTAATAATAATTCATCAATTACTAGTTTATTTCTGTTGCTTATTACAAATAATATTTAATATAACAGTACTATTAAGATAGCAAAATGAACACTTTTCCTACAATATGTCAGGAGTTGCGTTTACATGTGTACGTTACTAGTGAAACAAAAATAAAAATAAATACTAAGACTTCGTATTCCTACATACATTTTTTGTTATTTGACGGCCATTCATTTGAATGTCTATGTAAGTAATTGGTTTCATTCACCAGCTTTGTTAAAATCAGTACGACTTCAGAAACATACAAAAAAACTCGAACAAAAACTCTGGTAGACACAGACGAAAACATCGAAAGACGATATGCTTTACATGCATACAATTTTTAATACAATTTTTAATACAATTTTTACATTCATACATGATTCCCCCTTCATCAGCAAGTACGTCAGTGAAAATGTGAAGCTGAGAATATTTACGACAGACATCCAAAGAATGTTCCTGTACAATTCAGAGCTGTGGATACTGACCAAAACCATCAGCATACAACATTGATGCTTTTAAAAAGGAAGTTATTGAGAAGAGTTATCCAAGTCAGCTGGGCAACGTCAGTCTTGAACAAAGATCTCTACAGTCGCATCTAAGCAAACCATGAAGCGTTTTTTTCTTTTTGTATTCATCTACCTCCCACAGCGGTAAGATGTGACACAAGGTCGGGAAAGTGGGATGGAAAAGCCGGCGATCTAGAGGAAGAGCACTCTAACCTACAAAAAAATGCCTGGGCAGCCCCGTCGGCATCCCCTGGTAAGGGCACCTCAGGCGATTAGTAATAAACTAACCTCTTCTCAAAGAGTGAGAATGCAAAGCCTGTGAGAGTGGACCTCCTAGAACTGCACTGGACAATCCTTCAGACCGGTGGAATCAAGGCCGAAAGGCGAAGATGGTACCGGTCCACAGAGTGTAGCACTCATCGGAACAGATACTACACTCTGATCTTAGCCAAAAGGCCGGTATTTATCTACCTCCCACAAGGTAAAATGTGACACAAGGTCAGAAAGTTGGATTTTATAAGTCAGCGCTCTAGAGGAAGAGCACTTATGACTGTCAAAAAATGCCTGGGCAGCCCCGTCGGCATTCCCCGGTAGGGGCGCCTCAGGCGATTAGCAATAAACTAACCCCTTCTTAAAGATTGAGAAGGCAAAGCCTGTTAGGGTGGACCTCCTAGAACTGCACAGGACAGACCCATAGACCAGCGTAAATCAAGCCCCGAAGGCCAAGACAATACCGGTCTATGAGGTGCAGTATCCATCGGAACAGATACTACACTTTGATCTTGGCCAAAAGGCCGAATTTATTTACCTCCCCAGGAGGTTAGGCACAAGGTCAGTTTTATCTTACTCCCACAAGGTAAGATGTGACCCAAGGTCGGGTCGGGAAAGTGGGATTTGAAAAGCCAGCGCCCGAGAAGGTGAGCACTCTGGCCATTAAAAATTGCCTGGACAGCCCCATCGGTATTCTCCGGTAGGGGCGCCTCAGGGAGTAAGCAATAAACTTACTCCTCCCCAAAGAGGGGAGGCAAAGCCTGGGAGGGTGGACCTCCTAGAACTGCACAGGACAAACCCACAGAATGGCGGAATCAAGCCCTAAAAGACAAGACGACACTAGTCTATAGGGTGCAGTATCCATCGGAACAGATACTACACTTTGATCTTGGCCAAAAGGAAGGCCAAGGTGTAACTCTCATTGTTTGGTCATTTAATGAGACTGCCATCAGAAACACCTGCACGTCAAGCACTACGATTCTTCATAATGCTTATCAAAAGACCATAAGGACGATCAAAGATGGCTCGACCTAATGATACAAGACTTCAAATCACTATCAGACTTCCAACTTGAAAAGGATATGAACAAAATCATCAGTCGCCTGTATCGACAGAAAGGACTGGAAATCTGTTAACAGAATGATGTTAACCATATTAACAAGTGTGGTGGTGGTGGTGGTGGTGGTGGTGGTGATGATGATGATGATGATGATGATGATGATGGTGATGATGATGATGATGATGATGATGATGATGATGATGATGATGATGATGATGATGATGATGATGGTGATGGTGATGGTGATGGTGATGGTGATGATGATGATGATGATGATGATGATGATGATGATGAAAAAAAAACATTGCTTTAGGGTAGTTGGATATTAAAAACGGAGCAAAAAAGGAGCCAACGAGGAATATTTTCACAGAAAATATTTGCAGAATAACCTATATACATCTAGCATCCCTATCGTTTGAAAAAAAAAATATTTATAAAAAAAAAAAATTGGGGAACACCTAAGTAGGACCAACCCGTAGAGTGAATGAGGTATTTTGGTCAGAGTATCTAGCGTAGGGTAAAGTCACTACAAATTACAAGACCAACGACCCCCCCCCCCCATAACGATTCAGGCTTTATGCCTAAGGCAAATGTAAAAAAAAATATATGCATTGTTTTTTCTTTAAAATATTTGTTAGTATTTTTTTTTATTTTTGTCTAAATAAAATCGTTTGACCATTAAAAGGAACGATTTATTCTGACACCATATCGTCCACCAATCAAACGTGTCAGGCATATTTAAATATTTAAAAAAAAAACAACACATTTTCAAATTGATTTGTTCCCAGAATAAGTTTTTTACATTAAAAAAATTAATTGAAGTTTAGGTAAAACTGCAGTATACTTAACAGTCGAGAAATCGTAAACAAAAAACAAACATATAACTTATACCGAACGTAGTAGAATTTAATTATCTACCGATCTGTATGCTTTTAACGTGCTGAAACAATAAAACCAAAATAGCCGACCACATGAGGCCTTATTTTTGTCAAATTCATGCTGAAAAGATATTTTTAAAAGTTACCAAAAACTCTAATCACAGTGACAAGCTCCCCCCTCCCAATCCAAACTTTTAATCGTCTGAGTTTAGTAAAGTAAAGCCATTACTTCAGTCGCCATGTTGGTTTTCATATGTCGATAAAACATGATTATAGAAATAAAATTCAGAAAATAAAAAAAACCTTCAATTTTCCTATGTTAAATGTATACGGGTCAATAGAGAATCTAATTCTAGTGCGTTTGCTATAAATTATTTTATTTTCATTTTTTTCTTTACAAATTCTCGACTGTTAACTATACTGCAATTTTACCGAAATTTATACTTGTTGCAGAGAAAGTACTGACACTTCCTTCTTTACACAAACTATCCAAAGTAGTATATTAACGGCGACGATGCTTGCCTTGAAGAGTACGACGTTAGTACGAGTAGAACTGGGCCGTTCCCCGTATACATTACAAGCCAGTTACCCAACTTGTAACTACCTATTACATTGTTCACTTACAGTAATAAACTTTTTTTTAAAAATATTTTTATGTTAGCTGTTGGAGTTATTATTGAATACCTTCGGATAACAATACAAAAATACTTCTAGCAAAATATATTTCATGTCATACAAAAATAAATAACTTTTAAGTGAAAAAATGAAAAGCACAAGAAGTAGCTGTTCTTTCATAACATACAATGTTGATATGCAAATTAAATCTACAAACAATTTATTACTGTTTTGTAATCGAAGGAACAAACAAAAAATAATTATTTGTACAAAACGTGTCTTGTTACTTTAAGGTAATTAACGAGCAGAATGTCTAAAAAAAAAAATTCCACAAAAATTTCTTTTTTTTTTTTTCTGATAAATAACATTTTTCTTGGCTTTTCGTTTCATGGGGAAATGTGCAAATAAAATTATAACAATGAGACCTACATTTTCAAATGTCTGCTTTTTAGTTTTTTTTTTTAAAAAAATTTTGTCAATATATTTATTTCTGGGAGTAAGATACTAAAAGGTGTTTTAAAAAAGAAATATTTACTAAAAAAATATTTAAAAAATATCATTTGCCCTATTACTAACACTAAGGCAGAGTGGCAAGCCCTCAAGATATTTTAGGTTAAACGGTTTGAGAGAAGAGTAGTATCTTTGTGAGATGCCTTATGTGTGACGTCCTCAACTGGTCTTCGTGCATCCCAGCACTATGTGATACACAACATATGTTCTCTTCATAGTAAATGACCATCTGTGCATGGTGAAGAGCCACACACTTTACGAGGTTAGCCTGTTAATATGCATAGGCATGGACAGAACACGGAGGATCCAGAGGAATAAACCTAGAATAAAACAAAAACTAATCTTTATGGGTATTGATTTACTCCTCTCCAGGAGTTCGGCACAAGGCCAGTTTTTATCTTACTCCCACAAGGTAAGATGTGACCCAAGGTCGGGTCGGGAAAGTGGGGTTTAAAAATTGCCTGGGCAGCCCCGTCGGCATTCCCCGATAGGGGCGCCTCAGGCAGTAAACAATAAACTTACTCTTCCCCAAAGAGGGGAGGCAAAGTCTGGGAAGGTGGACCTCCCAGAACTGCACAGGACAGACCCATTGACCGGCGTAAATCAAGACCCGAAGGCCAAGACAACACGAGTATGGAGTGCAGTATCCATCGGAACAGATACTACACTTTGATCTTAGCCAAAAAGTTGCACTCTCTGTGACAACTATCGAGAAACCGATGCGTCGGTAAAGAGAACATTACAGCTTCATGGAAGACCATTTTTAACAACAGAATGGTGCACTGCTCCAGTTAGCCGTGAACCGCAAAGTGCAATTGTCGTACAATTATCAGCCCTGAAGATGCCTTTAGCAAGTACTTCAGTATAGCCTGCTAAGACAAACATTTTACTAGTGACTAAACACTTATGAAGGCTAAAAAAAACTCGAGGATAAGGGTTAAAGAGATGGATAGATTGACAGTTGAATGACGAGCAGTAGTGCATAGGAGAGGATTAAAAAGCTCCACATACCACCAACTCAAAACAACAGTCGATCCAGAAAACAGCAATTCTTCCCCCTTTGTCAGAAACATCACTCATGGAATGTGAGGACTAAAAGACAACGTAAGAGACTGAGACTGCCGAAAGTAAACCCAAGGTTCACTTTCTAAAAATTGCTAAATCCGTCTTTATATATATATATATATATATATATATATATATATATATATCCACCTCAATCTTCTCTGAGCCTGCCTGCATCCACGAACGTACCTCTTATTGGACTTTTTACCCTTTTAGATTTTCTATTTTCGCAGTACCTGAATTTTTGGCTTCTTGGAATTTAACTTTGAATCCTCTCTCATTACATCTCGTGCCTTTAACGACCTACCTATCTACATCTTATTCTCTCCGCTGGACTTTTCGACACCGGACCTTTTAGCAATCGGACATTTGCTTGCATTCGGGCAGAGTTTTGCCCTGCGTTTCCTTCCCTACAACTTTTATTTCATTTTTTCAAATTTTAAATCTTGGCCATTGCTAACTTATCTATCCCAGCGACTTCATCTGATGATAAGATTTTGATCTTTGAAAAGCCTGGCTTAAAGAATATTTAACTTGAATAAATTGCCTTTTTGCGGAATATACCTTGCTCTGAGCAATTGAATTGAATTTTGATTTGGCTTTTGCTTCTCTAATTCCTTTCCATTCTTCTTCATATATATATATATATATATATATATATATATATATATATATATATATATATATATATATATATATATATATTGCATAAAAACACAACAACCTAACATTAACGACATCACATATGAAACCAGTGGTAACATTTTAAAATGCTTAACGTAATGCGATTTTTTTTCTGTGATGCCATCCAGCGTCAACGACTTCCTGGAAAAATGCGAAAACGTTCTCTGCGCGTTTCTCTACCGTCTTTTTAAAAAATTCTCATAATTCTCCAGCTTTTTTGTTCATTTGCTTTTGACACCTGAGGATTATTCGACGAAAAATCGAAAACGTTCGTGAAACCTATGGAATACTTTTTTTTTTTTTAATACAAAAAAGACCACCAGAAAAATTGAAAAAAATAAAAGTAGGTATAATCAAACAGACGAATTCTGTTATTTTTAACAATATTTGCATATATATATATATATATATATATATATATATATATATATATATATATATATATATGTATTATGAAACTATATCTATGACAAGTAAGCCGTCTTTATATATATATATATATATATATATATATATATATATATATATATATATATATATATATATATATATGTATATATATATGTATATCTAGTCAGCATCTTCTCTTGCAGGCAAGTATTGTTGAATATAAGAGACAACTCGTGTCTAGATATACTTTGGTAGATCCTTTCAATAGTCCGAATTAGGATCTTAGTTTGCCGAGAAAATTGACGATGTATTTGTCTGATACCAGCATCATAGCCCAACACTTAACTAACGACCACTCCTGCCCCCGATCAGAATTCAGAAAACTCTTAGTAGAAAATAAAAAATCTTAAAATTTAGTACTAACAAACAAAAACTCCATATATTAGAAGCCCTATATATAAAAACGAAAAAACCCCTAATTAATAGAATTAACTTTAATATCAGTAATAATATTCTAAAATGTTTATAGCTCCAAATATAATTTCGTACTTATTACATAATTCCCGCCAAAAATCTTCTATAAATACTAACACATGGTCTATACCTGATTAACCTCATTCCCCCGAAAATGGACCCAGATGGGTCCGAAAGTACTTGGGAGACAAATGCAAATTATGGCAAATTCATCAGCCAATTCTCCTCCGAAACTAAGATTCTAATTCGTACTATTGAAAGGATCTACCAAAGCATATCTAGACACGAGCTGTATCTTATATTCAACAATATATATATATATATATAAAGATAGATGGACGAAGAGTGATAAACATGCGCGAATGTCCAAATTTATATCAAACTTCAATTGTTCAATGCAAGGTATATTCTGTAATAAAATTATGTTTATTATTCTTTCCTTAAGCCAAGTTTCATATTTATTCTATATATATATATATATATATATATATATGGTACGTCAATGAAAATTAGTAAGACCTGCAAATGGAAGCAAATCGGTATTTTCAGTTGTTCAAAACAAGGAGTAGTTTAGTTAATAAAAACATTTATTTTTCATCTCTTTCTTTCCTTAAACCAGGCTTTTCAAAGATTAAAATCTTATCATCAGAGGAAAAATTATGATTGATAAGTTGACAGGGTGGGACTGTCAAAGTTCCAAATTTGAAAAAGTTTTCTTTTAAAATTAAAAATTAAAGAAATTCAAAAAACTTCTTTAAAAAAATGTTTCCAAAAGAAGTTTTTTGAATTTCTTTAATTTTTAATTTTAAAAGAAAACTTTTTCAAATTTGGAACTTTGACAGTCCCACCCTGTCAACTTATCAATCATAATTTTTCCTCTGATGATAAGATTTTAATCTTTGAAAAGCCTGGTTTAAGGAAAGAAAGAGATGAAAAATAAATGTTTTTATTAACTAAACTACTCCTTGTTTTGAACAACTGAAAATACCGATTTGCTTCCATTTGCAGGTCTTACTAATTTTCATTGACGTACCATATTTTTTGCTCTATCCAGTATATTGAGCTTTCCTTATTTCACAATAGGTCCAACTCTCTAAAAGTTTACCTTTTAGTTATAATCTACATATATATATATATATATATATATATGGATTAATTTTATAATTACATAATAGGGCCCCAAAGCAATTAAAAATATAAAGGAGGGTGTAAAAATATATGAGGAATATATAGTCAAAAGTTGTTACAGACGGTCAATGTGGACGTTATTGCTTCAGGTCAATAGTGTTTGGTGGTTGGGGGGAGAGGGGCATGCTTTTTCTAATAAAATGCCAGCTTCGATTGCAATCATTCTATTCAGTATCCAAATTAATGATTGGGATGTTTACGAAAATAATAGAGAAATAGAAAAAAAAAGTTGTAGGGGGAAAAAAAACTGTAAAAGACGGAAGAAAATAATGAATAAAAAGTAATGAGTTTCGGTTAGTGAAAACAAAATGGTGAGATTATTAAGCTGGACAGTTATTGTTGAAGGAGAGAATTATTTCGAAATAAAATAAGATATAATTAAAGAAAAAACAAAGTATTAAAACGAAATAGTAAAACAAATAAAGGTTAACGAGAAATGGAAAGACAAAGAAAAGAGGCAACATGATGGACGGCCATGAAAGATTTGAGTTAAAGCGAATAGAATATTCGATTTTGAAATGTGCTTTGTGGAAGTGGTCAGTGCTGAACGTCCCAGACACACTTCAGCCCAGACATGTGTGTGGTTCATGTGGTAGAACCTGTCTGTCAAGGGCTGGATTACTGAGCCAACTATGTGAATGTCAAATAAAGATTTAATATAGTTATGTACAAACGGAAGGCAGTGGCGTCGTATGTCATATCTGCAGCAAGACTTGTAAAAATAATTCAGGGCTGCTGAGTCATCTGCTTGCCCACAACCGGGCATTGGAGTCTTGTAGGGATGGCCTTCTTCTGTAAAGAAGTGCCAATCATCATATAATATTTGCTGCCCTAGAGGGTGAAGCGTTCTGATTTAAGAAAAAGGCGGTTTCTAGCTGTTGCATAGCCGTCCCGGAATGGGTCGTGGTAGTTCTCGCTCTGTATACACGTCCCGGAATGGGCCGTGGCAGTTCTCGCTTAAACGACTGGTCATTTTTAACACCAATAAGGCATATGTTGCATGCCTTTTAATTTCTCGTACCTTCTCTTCTTCGTCGTGTGGGGGCACGGTTTCGATGTCGTCTAGTGGTTGAGTTCCCTCTTCTCGTCTGTACTGCCGTGAACATCGCCGCTACAACAAAAAGCTTCATACCACGATTCACGAGACAAACAGTATTTTAAACTTTGATTGGTTTATTTCAGGCTTCAGTCTACCGTGTCGATCTTGGAGATGTTTCACCAACGCTAAGGGAGAGACCAAATTACTACTCTATCGTAGTTAATTCCTAGCTTAAGTCCTTAGCCATTCGAGGAGGGGGGAAGAAGAAATCTTATGCCTGTATTCTCTTAGGGAAATAAATTCCTATTTCTCATTTCGGACTACATAGAGAAACACGTCTGTTCGATTTGCTTCCACTAACCAGACTGGCAAAACTCTGTTTCCCACACAAAAGCCCGTGACGTCACAGAACCCCCATGGACAGGTGCACCTTGACCCGTGATCTGAGGTCTCGTCAACGTGGGTGCCCTGTCAACTTCTGTGAGCTCCGACTGTGAGAACAGCGCTATTTTGCATTCGGTTGTACGGGTTCACCCGCACTAAATCGCGCAAGCCAAACCAAACGATCCCTCACACATGCGTCCACTTCAAGATGCGTCCGGCACAAAAGGGTCATTATCCAACATAGCTAAGCTAAAATGAGAGATTCTTCTCAAGAGAATTAAATCTTCTACTGAAACCGATTAGCGTAATTAAATACGGAAAACTTTCTCCTACATTATATTGGCTGGCAAGCCGACCGAGACAGCTAGGATGCTTCGCAATCAGTGGTGACTTAGGGTCCGAAATATACGCTTAGAGTTTGGTGCTGTGGTTGGATATAAATACACTGAAGAGTCTTCAAAAGACGAAACACATGTGGATGTTAATAATTAAGTCCTCTTATGGCTAACGCGCCAGATTTCCGTGACTTTACGTCGGCAACGATCGGGCAGGTAGCGGAAGCGCCCGAGAACTGGTGAGACGAAAACAAGGTTGAAACTGCCAAGCTCTTAATGGAAGACTGGCAGACTATAATATAAGACGAAGAATTTCGAAGAAAAAATACATAGATAAAAAGAAAGAAAAACGAACAAACCGTAGCCGAAGAACTGTAAATAAATATATTTCTATTTTTTGGTGGGCCAAATGAACCATTGTCAATCAAATGAGTAGATGTAAATGTTTGATTTGTTTGTGAAAATAAAGTTTTTTTTGGGGGGGGGGGTAAAATTTTGTCAATGTTTTTTTGAACATAAAACAAAGAAAGAAATCAAAATGTTATGCTTTTGAATTAGTCCTTCCGGAGATTCGACGACCTGAGACAGTTGATGATAATTCATTGTTGTTGCAGTAGAACGCGATTATTGTTTTCTTCCAAATATTGTCGGCTGCTTGCTATAGCCTGCTTGGCGAATGAATGCTGCAATCTGATTGGTTAATACTTCGTCAGCTCTCGAGCGCTTCCGAGACTTGCCCGTTCGTTGCCGACACAAAGTCACGGAAATCTGGCGCGTCAGCTATAAGAGTACCAATAATTATATATATATATATATATATATATATATATATATATATATATATATATATATATATCATATTCGGTCTAACGTTTGTTTTACATGTTGGCATAAAAAAAATTGATGCAATAATCACAGGGCACTGCAGTCTGTCTTAAACTCAATAATAATAGATCAGTCTTTTCTGGCTTAAATATCGATACATACAGATCGAACAAGCTAATACCAAATGTAAATAATTATTATAATTCCATGTAAAGGCCTACTGATGCCCAGTAATGACAGACCTTGGCAAAATGGTTTGAATGTCAAAAATACCAATAATTACTGCCCCTCTTGAATGCCATGATTGCATATTAATTAAACCTTTCTCTCTTCAATGCAATAACACTGTAATAAATCTTTCTCCGTTTTGTCGGTTCTTTCATACAATCTTTCACTATAATTAAATGCATACATTTCTCTTGTAGACCTTTATGACGTGTACAGTTGGAATTCTTAAAAAAGTATGTCATGTTTTTTTCTCCATTTTTTAACGAGTAAAAGTTTAAGGATCTGTAAACAAGTTAAGCCTAATGCTATTTTAATTTATATATCTATATCTCTATATATCTAATATATAAAGAGAAGCCAGTCTGATTCTCAGAGTTCGTGATCGATATCTTCTGTCCTACAATATCCATATTTAATTCTGAATAGCCAATTTTTCTCTTCTTTTCTAGGACCATGTTCTTTTTAAATAAAAAATGTATTTCACTTTAGTTTCTTTCAACAAATATTTATTCGGGCTCGGAACACTGTATAACTGGATCAATTTAAAATAATCACTTTCACAGCATCGGTTGCTAATGTCGTTGATAAAAAATTCTATATTTATCTATTCCAGCTTTCAGATAACCAATTATATTTGTTTTACATAAATATTAACCCATGTATTTCTTATAATTACTAGCATATCATATCAATTAGTACAATAATTCTATTCCTAAAATCTATTTACAATGTTGTCTTAATGAAATGTTGCAAGCGGCTTTCGGGAGTTATAAACAATTACTTATTCTTATGGTATGTCTAATTTAATTTTAATTCCGCCTGAAAAACCAATGCATATACAGTCATTTAGTATACGAATAGTCAGTTCAATATTCGATTAAAAATACGTAGATGGAATTCAGGGATTGAAGCAGAGTTTCTTGGGTTCCCAAATTTGTTTTACTTTGTTTATTTAGAAGTAATTAGATAGTATTTGGGTCTGATTGACCTTACACTAAATAATCGTCCGACTCCTTCAGTGATTTGCACTAACAATTATAACTTCTTCAAAAACGCACACATATACACAACAATAAAGACTTAGTTAGCACAGTTAATTAATTGAACTTTTTCACAAATATCTTTCACGGTGCAATGGTAAACGCATTTGGCTGTTAATCGAAAGGTAGCTGGTTCGAATCCAACAGGTGTGATATTATTTACCCTTTTTAAGTCAAACTGACCACCAACACAGCTTACACGTCATTTATTCAAATAAATCGAACTTTTCAAAATGCCGACTTAGAAAGAATACTTTATTTACAAATACATATTTGATTAAAAACTTGATTCAACTAGTATCCATTTCTCTTTCTTATAAAACAAGTCAGCCAGTTCGGTAAACTAAATCCAATATAATTCATTATGGAAATAAATAAGCCATTTCTATTAGTTACTATGCGAATTTTTATTCTTCTGAATTTAAATATCTTTGCTATTCTGCATGGACCCATGGCGTAACGGATAAAAGTGCTAAGTATGATCAATTCTAAGTGACAGTCTTCTGGATGTTGAAGATTCAATCTTCAGTACGGGCGATACTAACAATACAATAAAGAATTACTTTAATCATGGCTCATGGAACGAGTACCCACTACCTCTGTAGATCAAACAAAGGGTTCCATTCGAAGTTCAACAAGACACACCTGACTAAAGGCCAGATACCAGATTTCAACAAGATACACCTGAAGAAGGTCAGGGGTTACATCGGCCGAAACGTTGTGAGAACAACATCCAAGATGAGAACAGTAGTCCGAATAATCCAAATACAAATTTTGAATCCCTATCTCAATAATAAGTTTTAACGAAATCAATGTAGGTTTTGCTGTTAAAAATAGATAATATCTACAATAAACACTAAGATTCTTGGCCTTTTAGCTTTTGGCCAAGATCAAAGTGTAGTATCTGTTCCGATGGATACTACACCCTATAGACCGGTATTGTCTTGGCCTTCGGGTCTTGATTCCGCCGGTCTGTTGGTTTGTCCTGTGCAGTTCTAGGAGATCCTACCTCCCAGGCTTTGCCTCGACTCTTTGGGGTCGTGTAAGTTTATCGCTTACTGCCTGAGACATCTCTACCGGGGAATGCCGATGGGGCTGCCTAGGCATTTTTTGTAAGCCAGAGTGCTCCTTCTTTAGGGGCGCTGGCTTGACTCTTCCCCCACTTTCCGACCTTGTGTCACATATTCCTGCTGTGGGAAGGAATTGGATATCGCCTTTTAGCTAGGATCAAAGTGTAGTATCTGTTCTGATTCTGCACTTAATCTTTTCTGTGCTCGAGCGGTGAAGGAGAAGTCCTTCTAGACTGAGGAAATTTTTATTTTGTTTCAATCAAGAGTGCCTCTGTTGGGGGAGCTGGAATTTCCCCACATTAAAAACCGACCTTGTCTCTAACTCTGCTCTCGTGGGGAGGCGAGAAATTGGAACACCAAATTCTATTTTGTCTTGTATCCTGATACAATAATTCGCAGTTAATGGTTAGCTATTCATGTAAAGGAAAGGGTGGATGATATCTGTATTAGATACCGTCACGGGACATCATTTCTATTTGGTGTGAAATTAGGAACTAACTGTTGAGTCGGCAACCTCCAAACCGTGCGCCACATCCGGCCCTCCACTGGTTTTCGTCCGGCCCACCAAATTAGCAGCTGGACTCTGACTATCCAATTAGCATTGTTAGTTCGTAGTTATTTTTCTATTATTCCTGTCGTAAAATAAGATGAATTGTTTAAATAAAATAAGATTAAATTCCCTATTTTTTAAACCTTAAAAAAAAAGACAGCTTTTTAGACAGAGCATTTCGAGTCTGATGAAATTTATCTGCATAATATTTAAAATACAATGGCCCTTTACCGAGACGCTGCATAGCCAATTCGGCCCCTCTCTCCAAAAGGTTGCCGACCCCTAACTAACACCTTTGAGAAAGACGTGTATCAACAAACCCCCTTATTTTTATCCTAGTTCACCCCAAACAAGGCAGACTGCCACTGTATATATAAGGGGCTACTGAGAAAAAGGGTGAAAGTTTTTTTTGAGGGTCATCCTAAGTTGGGAGCTGTGCAGTTGCCGATGTGATGTCTGTTTACATTAGTTTTAGATTTCTGCATGTCGGTACAGTCGGGAAAACAGGGAGCAGGGAGGGAGTTCTAGAGGCCGGCAACATGACGAAAGAAGCCATTGGAGTAGAAGGTTTTCCGGCACCTCCACAGTGAATGGATGGGATTTAGCTGATTGTCGGGTTGGTCTAGTGTATTTACGTCGAAGAGGCATCAGAGTAGCAAGTTCATCGGAGCACATTCAATTGAAGTACTTGTAAAACAAGCACAAGGTTGCAACATTGCGGTGATGGGACAGGGACTGGAGCTTGGTTGACAGTGAGGGACCTATTAAATTAGTGACTCTTTTTTTAACCTTGTCTAAGAGGGAGAGACTAGTGGATGGTGCACCAGCCCAGATGTGGCAACAATACTCCATGCATGGGCAGATGGTGGCTTTGTAGAGATATAGGATAATGTTAGGTGTGAGAAGTTTACTAGCATGGTAGCGGGAGCTCACCTTATTAGCAGCAGCCTTGGCAATGTCTTCAATGTATTTGTTCCAATTCATGTTACCTGTGAAGGTTAGGCCGAGGAGTTTGAATGTTGAACTCTCAGGTAGGGTTTTATTTGCCATGACAATCGGTGGTTGGAGAGGTTTCTTGCAGTTATTGAAGGAAAGTAGCTTTGTCTTTGCGGCATTAAATGCTACCATCCATTTATGACACCATTCCACTACAGACTGGAGGTCACTTTCTAAGAATTCAGCCATAGAAGTACTTGTAAAACAGACACAAAGATGCAACATTGCGGCGATGGGGCAGGGGTTGGAGCTTGGTGGATAGTGAGGGGCCTATTAAGTTGGCGACTTTTTTTTTGGACTTAATGTCTTCTTGTATAGGCAATGTGCTATGCAAATTAATCGTTCATAATATTATCACATTACGGCATTAAATAACCCATTAAAAGGAAAACCAAGAAATCAAGCTTATTTAAATGGATAACATGCAATCCATCTAAAACACTTAATGTTTCACACAGGAGATTTAGATATTTGATTTCCATTCTGCTTTCTTTATTATACAAGTGCTATCAGCAGTTTTAAGGTATCGGATTGACATCCTCTATTTTATCAACAAACAGCGTGGGCACAAAATCAGAAACCAACCCGAATTCATTTCAACAACAAAAGCTAAAACTGGAGCCATAAAAATCAGCTTCCAAAGACAGTCTAATAAAAAGGCGCAAAAAGGCCAAAAATGTTGATCACGTGGGGTGCTCTCAACTACGTCGGCCAAACCACTGGTCAGACGATATAAAAGACGACCACACAACAAAATCTTCCCTCTTTTTTCTCTTTTTCAGAGAATACAAGTTCGGCTACTCTTTGGCTAAGATCAAAGTGTAGTATCTGTTCCAATGGATACTACACCCCATAAACTGGTATTGTCTTGGCCTTCGGGGTGTGATTTACGCCGGTCTGTGCAGTTCTAGGAGGTCCACCCTCCCAGGCTTTGCCTCCCCTCTTTGTGGAGGAGTAAGTTTATTGCTTACTGCCTGAGGCGCCCCTACCGAGGAATGCTGACGGGGCTGCTCAGGCAATTTTTAATGGCCAGAGTGCTCACTTTCTCGGGCACTGGCTATTCAAACCCCACTTTCCTGACCGGACCTTGGGTCACATCTTACTTGTGGGAGTAAGATAAAACTGACCTTGTGCCTAACCTCCTGGAGAGGAGGTAAATAAATACTCTAACCTTTGGGAGAGGGGGTGCCAGCGCATTGGCTGATTACTAAACACACACTCACACACACAAAGGCTTACACTTCTATCATTCTTCAACGCGTACAACCTCACACTGATGACAAAGACACACACACATACAAATGCCTAAACGAATTATCAACTCTCACGCATACACATTCGTACAACCATGAACAAAAGGCGACATGCACATTCACACACTTCGACACATGGATACATTATGCACATACATACATACATAGATACATACATACATACATACATACATACATATATACATCCATCCATACATACATACATATATACATACATAATACATACATACATACATACATGCACACATCCATACATACATTCATACATACATACATACATACATACATACATACATACATACAGACATACAGACATACATACATCCATACAGACATACAGACATACAGACATACATACATATATACATCCATCCATACATACATATATACATACATACATACATACATACATACACACATTCATACATACATACATACATACATACATACAGACATACAGACATACAGACATACAGACATACATACTCATGAATCACATTCATCGTTTCTCTAACTGGACACTTAAAATGAACACTTAATGCTCTGTAATTTGTAAATATATAAATATTTTGTGTTAGTTTTGAACTACGTTTTATCCTTCCTTCAGCATGCGTTATCTTTCATTCAACTTTCATATTTTTCATATCTTCCATGTTTTATCCGTTTTCTCTGGGTTTTAAACATCTTTACGATTTAAATAGTCCCTACAGTTATATAAAAATAATTTATTTAAAACAATTACAATACAAATATTTTAACTGTTTTTGGTCGATGGGTGCCAGCGCATTGGCTGACTACTTACCCTAACCCCCCCCCCCACACACACACACACAAAGGCTTACACTCCTATCATTCTTCAACGCACGCAACCTCTAACTTCTGACAAAGACACACACATACAAATGCCTAAACGACGTATCAACTCTACGCTCGTACGCACATCCACACACTTCGACGTACTAACGCCAAGCCTCACACATGGCTACACTACGCACATACATACATACTCATACATCATAGGAATGAACATTTATCGTTTCTCTCACTGAACACTTAAAATGAACACTTAATGCTCTGTAATTTGTAAATATATAAATATTTTGTGTTACTTTTGAACTACGTTTTATTCTTCCATCAACTGATGCATCCATTATCTTTCATCTAACTTTCATACATGTTTTTACATTTTTGTATCTTTTTTACTTTTTTAAACATTTCTTTAACTATTCTAATGTAAACGTGGATCTTAGCATATTCTCTAAGACACAATATCTTACTAAGCGAATGTCTGCACTCCTTACAAAGACAATTTAACATATTAGGTCGTTACAAAAAAAAGAAATGGCCGCCTGAATCGCTGGGTTTTAAAAACTCATTTTAACAAAGAACTTGTAGTTTATTTCTGTTAAATTTTAACAAATAATAATTAATGTGTTCGGAATAATAATTGATAACTTATTTTCAGATAGAAAGTATTTTTAAAGCATAGAAGACCCTCAATGATGAGCATGTCGAAACATGATCTTCGCCTTCTTATGTTGCATGAGTTCAAACTTGGGCACAATGCCTCCGAAACTTCTGCCGATATTAATAGAGATTGATCCACAAGCGATTGGACAATAGGAAGGTGGTTCCGGAAATTCTGTATTAGAGATGAGATCCTTGAAGATAAAGAAGGTAGAGGACGGTTGTGTAATCTTGACAATGAACAATTGCAAGCACTTGATGAGCAAAATCCACGTCAAAGTGTCAACGAAATGTCGCAGACACTTACTGTCAGCACTGCAACAGTTTCACCTCATTTACAGAGAATTGGTGAAAATTGGTGAAAAAGCTCGATACACGAGTTCCTTATAAGCTCAATGAGCATCAAAGACTTAAGCAGTTTGAAGTGTACTCGATGCTCTGTCTGCATAACACCAATCACTCCTTTCTTGACTGAGTAGTCACTTGTGACGAAAAGTGGATCCTTTATAATAACCATAAGTATAATAGGCGTAGCTGTTCAAGGCTCATATTTGAATTAATTTGGACATTTCTACTGTTCATTTTTAATGAATAAAAGTATGTTTCTGAAATCGGCCATTATTTTTGTAACAACAAATTAAAGGCAGATAAATAAAGAGATAAAAGGAACAGATATTCTTAAGATGTGGCTAGAGTTTGAATCTAAAACGTGGAAAGGTGAAAAGCTTAGGGGTAGGGGTTCGGGTTAGAGTTTGCTATTTTAACATTTATACATCACCAAGATTGATATCTGTAGAATTCATATTAGAATCAACCGCTAGATGATGGGCATTCCCTTAATAAATGAGGTGTTATTCATTTTTATTCTTGTCTATGCTTCAATAGGGATGACTGCAGTCATTTTTATCGTGTCTTACTCTCTTTTGTTCTCTATCAGACAAGCCTTTTTAGCTATATACACATCTCACACATGAATGCACGCATATATATATATATATATATATATATATATATATATATATATATATATATATATATATATACGCAATCTCTTCAGTCTAGGAACTAATTCCCGACGGTCGGAGGTGCGAACCCCGAACACAAATCGCCACTGATTCGTAGTCAGTGATCATACCCAAACGGCCATCGTCAATTAGTTAGTAAATATAGAGTAACTTTAACTGTAAATAGCGACAAGCTGCTATTTACCAGGCAGATAGAGTGATCTTACGAAACGGTGTTCGGATCTCGCATATAGCTATTTGTACTGCTTGTTATTAAAGCCACTCGAAAGTGCCCAGCCCTTGTGGAGGGGGGGGGGGCTGATAAACAATAATATTTTTATAAATAAATATTAATTATTAAAATACCTAGAGACATCGATGTTTCATGCTAACGCAATCTTCAGTCTAGGAACTAATTCCCGACGGTCGGTAGGCGCAAATGGGAAATGAAAAAGGAAAAACCAAGGGATATTTTTTTATATATATATTCATCAACATTTCGTCTTTATTTGTAAGACTTCCTCAGGGTGATAATTTTAAGAAAAATGTCATGCAAGTACATCTCATATATATATATATATATATATATATATATATATATATATATACATAAATAGACACACACACATCTCATATATATATATATATATATATATATATATAAATGAACACACACATCTCATATATATATATATAGAGAGAGAGAGACACACACATCTCATATATATATATATATATATATATATATATATATATATATATATATATATATATATATATATATATATATATATGTGTGTGTGTATTGTATTATACATACATATGTGTGAGTTTATTTTCTTAAAATTATCATCCTGAGGAAGTCTTACAAATAAAGACGAAACGTTGATAAATATGTATTAAAAAAAATATCTCTTGGTTTTTCCTTCTTCATTTCCCATTACGTCGGATTACTTCCTTTCTCATATATATATATATATATATATATATATATATATATAGAGAGAGAGAGAGAGAGAGAGAGAGAAGAAAAAAGAGTGATAAATATGCGACGATTGTCCAGATTTATTTCAAATTTCAATTGTTCAATGCAAGGTGCATTCAGTAATAAACTAGAGTTTATTATTCTTTCCTTAAGCCAAGGCTTTTCAAAGATCGAAATCTTATCATCAGAGGAGAAATACAGATGGATAAGTTGGCTTTCGAAAAAACCAAAGTTCAAATATTTGAAAAATATGAAAATTATTATTAAAAATTATTAAAATAATTTTTGTTAAAAAAACGTATTGAATGAAAAGAAAAGTTCCGTGAAAAAGATATGCAAATTGTCCGGGTGGTAAAATCGTTGAAAAGAAGTCCGGTGAAATAGTAGAATGTGAAGAAAAACGCTTTGCGTGGGAGCAGATTGGAGAGGTGCTCAAAATGTAGGTAAGTCCAGATGCACTTAAAGGAGGTTGAGAAGAGGAAAACAGGCCATTTTTTTATGTATATCCAGGGCCAAGTAAAACAGAAGAATCTCATACAAGGTTTAAATCCGAATGAGACAAAAAGGCAAAATTGTTAAAGATTTGGGGTTAAGGGGGGTTTATGAGGTACGGAATTGTTTAAAAAGCCGCTTTGTGAATTGGGGGGAAAAGGAAAAGGAGGAAGGGTTGGTATGGGGATGTAGTTAAAGTGACAGGTAGGTTAAGGGTGTGGGCGAGTGGTAGGATGTATGTTTTGGGGGGTGGGATTAATCTTAAGTGGGAGGTGGGTAAAGAAATTGTTGATTCTAAAAATAGAAATCAAATGAGTGAGCTTCTAACATTTCAGGCAGCTAAGAGCAAATTAAATTGTAGTTACCAGTTATGGTTTCTGGGGGTTTAAAAAGGTTAAAGTAGAATTAGTTAAAAGCATGGTAAAATAAATAGAGGAATGTGAGAGAGTGAATGATTAAAATTAAAAAATTAAAAAATTAAAAATTAAAATTTAAAAGAAGCTAGGGAATAGTTAATTAAAAATTTTTTTATTTATTTATTTTTAATTTAAAAACCAAATTAAGGGTTAGATGAATAATTAGGGGGGACATTAAATGACCAAGGAGACAAGAGGGGGAAATAAATTAATGGGAAAAGAGTTAGTGAAATTAAAGATCTATATATATATATATATATATATACACTAAATTCAAATCATTTCACATACACACACACATTTGTGTGTATGAACAATTAATGTAAACATGTTTTTTCTTTTTTATTTGTTGACATATAGGAATACAAAATATCTTAAAATATTTCGCTTCACTCTACAACATGAAGACGTAAAGGACGTGCACTTTTTCGGGCCCTGAGGAAGTCGCATTAAATATAGCTACAACTAAAATATGTTCGGAAATGTGTACCCATGCTATATTTGTATTAATAAAACTTTTTACTATATATATATACATATATATATATATATATATATATATATATATATATATATATATATATTAGAGAGAGAGAGAGACACACACACATCTCATATATATATGTATATATAGACACAGACATCTTATATATATACATATAGACTCACACATTGGATATATATATATATATATATATATATATATATATATATATATATACACACACATCCTATATATATACATATAGACACACACACATCTCATCTATATATATATAGACACACACATCTCATATATGTATATATACATATATATATATATGTATGTGTGTGTGTGTGTGTGTGTGTGTGTGTATACATATGTGTTAGTATCTAATTCTATTTGTTATCTGCGGCAAAGAAGCAATTTTGGATTAATTCGAATGAATGCCCCAAAGAGCATCTGAGAAAGGCATCTGTCTGATGCAGGAATTTGTAATTTCAAAACGAAATTGAATCAGGATTTATAGTTGTGAAAACCCTTTGCCTCACAAAGTTTTTCCTTTTGTTTTAGCTTTGAGCAATGGACCATTTCGCGTATCTTTATGAGAAAAATCTATCTTGTTTTAGGAATTAAATTGTTTATTTTAGGAAAATTCGACTTTAACCACCATAGATTTCATTTTCTTAATATTTGAAAGACATAAATATGTGAATTAAAATCGTATTTCTGGAGATATTTCTCATAACAATACACATTTTTGATATGACTAATTTGAAAATCTAAACCAGTCAAAGTAGTCAATTGCAGTCGATGGCAATCGAAAAGCTCAATTTTCTAAGACTTCTGTGCTAGGCAGGAAAGGGTGCCACATGTGACTAATAATTAACATGGTACTATTTACTGACCATCAAAAGGTGGAATGATGGGTTGTGATTTAACCCTGTACTTCAGTGATCAGAACTTAATAGCTCCAACCACTAAGACACGTGTGTACCCCCTGTTATAAATACAAAATATAATTTTTAATGAATTAAAATATTTTAATATTTTATTTATTTACTAAAAAATATGGTCTATTATAGTAAAAAAAAAATTTTTTTTTAAATAAATAAAAAATCTTAAATCGTCATGGATTTCATTTTCTTCTGCTTAAAAATGACTGACTAAACTCACCCTTCCTAGATAGTTTGTATAGTATAGTATATATATATATATATATATATATATATATATATATATATATATATATATATATATATATATATATATATATATATATATAATAATGGTAAAAAATAAAGATAAAAAAAAATAATTAAAATAAAATAAATAAATAAATAAATAAATAATAAATAAATAAATAAAGACATATATACATATATATATATAATGGTAAATAAAAATAAAATAAATAAATAAATAAATAATTAAAATAAAATAAAATAAATAAATAATAAATAAATATATAAATAAATATATATATATATATAATAAAATGACGTAAGAAGCCCTTTTTAACAATGCGTGAAAGAATTTATTTCTTTTTTTTCTTTTTCCAATCAATTTCGAAGTCTACAAACTTCATCTTCAGGGATGTATTTTTTTTTTTTATAAAATAAACACACTTTTGTTTATAAGTAGCATCGAGGTGGTGTGACGCTCTCCGCCAAGATGGAAAAGGGCGGAAGTGAAAAATATTAAGAACGATTATGCCAGGGGCAAGCCGGGAGTTATAAAGATATTGTTCGTTCTTTTATTTTTTTTTTTTTTTAAGCATTGAATAACAAATGACGTAAGAAGCCCTTTTTAACAATGCGTGAAAGAATTTATTTCTTTTTTTTCTTTTTCCAATCAATTTCGAAGTCTACAAACTTCATCTTCAGGGATGTATTTTTTTTTTTTATAAAATAAACACACTTTTGTTTATAAGTAGCATCGAGGTGGTGTGACGCTCTCCGCCAAGATGGAAAAGGGCGGAAGTGAAAAATATTAAGAACGATTATGCCAGGGGCAAGCCGGGAGTTATAAAGATATTGTTCGTTCTTTTATTTTTTTTTTTTTTAAGCATTGAATAAAATGTAATAAAATGACGTAAGAAGCCCTTTTTAACAATGCGTGAAAGAATTTATTTCTTTTTTTTCTTTTTCCAATCAATTTCGAAGTCTACAAACTTCATCTTCAGGGATGTATTTTTTTTTTTTATAAAATAAACACACTTTTGTTTATAAGTAGCATCGAGGTGGTGTGACGCTCTCCGCCAAGATGGAAAAGGGCGGAAGTGAAAAATATTAAGAACGATTATGCCAGGGGCAAGCCGGGAGTTATAAAGATATTGTTCGTTCTTTTATTTTTTTTTTTTTTAAGCATTGAATAAAATGTAATAAAATGACGTAAGAAGCCCTTTTTAACAATGCGTGAAAGAATTTATTTCTTTTTTTTTCTTTTTCCAATCAATTTCGAAGTCTACAAACTTCATCTTCAGGGATGTATTTTTTTTTTTTTATAAAATAAACACACTTTTGTTTATAAGTAGCATCGAGGTGGTGTGACGCTCTCCGCCAAGATGGAAAAGGGCGGAAGTGAAAAATATTAAGAACGATTATGCCAGGGGCAAGCCGGGAGTTATAAAGATATTGTTCGTTCTTTTATTTTTTTTTTTTTTAAGCATTGAATAAAATGTAATAAAATGACGTAAGAAGCCCTTTTTAACAATGCGTGAAAGAATTTATTTCTTTTTTTTCTTTTTCCAATCAATTTCGAAGTCTACAAACTTCATCTTCAGGGATGTATTTTTTTTTTTTATAAAATAAACACACTTTTGTTTATAAGTAGCATCGAGGTGGTGTGACGCTCTCCGCCAAGATGGAAAAGGGCGGAAGTGAAAAATATTAAGAACGATTATGCCAGGGGCAAGCCGGGAGTTATAAAGATATTGTTCGTTCTTTTATTTTTTTTTTTTTAAGCATTGAATAAAATGTAATAAAATGACGTAAGAAGCCCTTTTTAACAATGCGTGAAAGAATTTATTTCTTTTTTTTCTTTTTCCAATCAATTTCGAAGTCTACAAACTTCATCTTCAGGGATGTATTTTTTTTTTTTATAAAATAAACACACTTTTGTTTATAAGTAGCATCGAGGTGGTGTGACGCTCTCCGCCAAGATGGAAAAGGGCGGAAGTGAAAAATATTAAGAACGATTATGCCAGGGGCAAGCCGGGAGTTATAAAGATATTGTTCGTTCTTTTATTTTTTTTTTTTTTAAGCATTGAATAAAATGTAATAAAATGACGTAAGAAGCCCTTTTTAACAATGCGTGAAAGAATTTATTTCTTTTTTTTCTTTTTCCAATCAATTTCGAAGTCTACAAACTTCATCTTCAGGGATGTATTTTTTTTTTTTATAAAATAAACACACTTTTGTTTATAAGTAGCATCGAGGTGGTGTGACGCTCTCCGCCAAGATGGAAAAGGGCGGAAGTGAAAAATATTAAGAACGATTATGCCAGGGGCAAGCCGGGAGTTATAAAGATATTGTTCGTTCTTTTATTTTTTTTATTTTTTTATTTTTTAAGCATTGAATAAAATGTAATAAAATGACGTAAGAAGCCCTTTTTAACAATGCGTGAAAGAATTTATTTCTTTTTTTTCTTTTTCCAATCAATTTCGAAGTCTACAAACTTCATCTTCAGGGATGTATTTTTTTTTTTTATAAAATAAACACACTTTTGTTTATAAGTAGCATCGAGGTGGTGTGACGCTCTCCGCCAAGATGGAAAAGGGCGGAAGTGAAAAATATTAAGAACGATTATGCCAGGGGCAAGCCGGGAGTTATAAAGATATTGTTCGTTCTTTTATTTATTTTTTTTTTTATTTAAGCATTGAATAAAATGTAATAAAATGACGTAAGAAGCCCTTTTTAACAATGCGTGAAAGAATTTATTTCTTTTTTTTCTTTTTCCAATCAATTTCGAAGTCTACAAACTTCATCTTCAGGGATGTATTTTTTTTTTTTTAAAAATACATCCCTGAAGATGAAGTTTGTAGACTTCGAAATTGATTGGAAAAAGAAAAAAAAGAAATAAATTCTTTCACGCATTGTTAAAAAGGGCTTCTTACGTCATTTTATTACATTTTATTCAATGCTTAAAAAAAAAAAATAAAAGAACGAACAATATCTTTATAACTCCCGGCTTGCCCCTGGCATAATCGTTCTTAATATTTTTCACTTCCGCCCTTTTCCATCTTGGCGGAGAGCGTCACACCACCTCGATGCTACTTATAAACAAAAGTGTGTTTATTTTATAAAAAAAAAAAATACATCCCTGAAGATGAAGTTTGTAGACTTCGAAATTGATTGGAAAAAGAAAAAAAAGAAATAAATTCTTTCACGCATTGTTAAAAAGGGCTTCTTACGTCATTTTATTACATTTTATTCAATGCTTAAAAAAAAAAAAATAAAAGAACGAACAATATCTTTATAACTCCCGGCTTGCCCCTGGCATAATCGTTCTTAATATTTTTCACTTCCGCCCTTTTCCATCTTGGCGGAGAGCGTCACACCACCTCGATGCTACTTATAAACAAAAGTGTGTTTATTTTATAAAAAAAAAAAATACATCCCTGAAGATGAAGTTTGTAGACTTCGAAATTGATTGGAAAAAGAAAAAAAAGAAATAAATTCTTTCACGCATTGTTAAAAAGGGCTTCTTACGTCATTTTATTACATTTTATTCAATGCTTAAAAAAAAAATAAAAAAATAAAAAAATAAAAGAACGAACAATATCTTTATAACTCCCGGCTTGCCCCTGGCATAATCGTTCTTAATATTTTTCACTTCCGCCCTTTTCTATCTTGGCGGAGAGCGTCACACCACCTCGATGCTACTTATAAACAAAAGTGTGTTTATTTTATAAAAAAAAAAAATACATCCCTGAAGATGAAGTTTGTAGACTTCGAAATTGATTGGAAAAAGAAAAAAAAGAAATAAATTCTTTCACGCATTGTTAAAAAGGGCTTCTTACGTCATTTTATTACATTTTATTCAATGCTTAAAAAAAAAAAAATAAATAAAAGAACGAACAATATCTTTATATATATATATATACATATGTAAATTAATAGGTATATAACCAATAATGAAACTATAAATACGGCTCTTAGTAGCAATAAGACACAGCCTACTGAAGACGGTCGAGAGATCGAAAGCGCTAGAGGAATGGCCCACGATACAACGTTAGGTGCCATACTCTACCAATTAACACTTGAAAACCGAAGAATCGCCCGCCGCGTTGAGAAATTAACAAGAAAGATTGTGAAGAGAGAAAACTCTGTGGTCTTTAACGACGCTTGTATAAGAAATGACTCGCTGCCGAAATATATATATATATATACATATGGGCAAAAATTCTAGTATATATTGTATATTAAAATAGTTTTTAACGCCAATACGTAGTTAAAAAATAAACTGTTTTGGATTATTAAAAGAGTTTTCCAATGCTATTGATAATGTTTAACCATTCATTTATTTTTTTCATTTTTATAATCGCTTATGTTTGAATTCATGTTTTGAAACATGATGTAGATTATACATCTATAACGTCACCTCAAAGCTATAATTATTTTGTTAAGCTAATGGTTTAAGATCCATTTATGAGTAAATCTAAATAGCTTAGTTCGTAGAACATCAGACTGAAGATCTTAAGGTTTCGGTTTCAATTTCCGGTCTTGGCATTCGCTTTATTTGTTAGGATTTTATTATTTAGTATCAATGCAATATTTTCCATTTCTAAAAACATTGTGACTGACGGACAGACGGACAGACAGAGAGAAAATGCCCTTATATTATAAGTAGATTCAGTTAAAAAACTAAACAAAACAATAGTTCATTTTTTTTATGAACAAAAATCTTTATATCTAGTGTGACTATTAAAAATGATATATATTAGAATTGAACCTTTTTGTCAACGTGTGATCATTGGTTATTTACAGACTCTAAAAGTACTAGTCATGACTGCACCAAATTTGGCATGAAATACCCTTGGCATGTCAGATCAGATTGGAGTACAAACATTCTAATGCAGCTACAACTGACGATGAAAATAATAATACCGATAATTGTAGGAGTACTAAAAACAGTTCTGATAAAAAAAAACCTGGAAGAAGACGAAGAGAAATTGGAACCAAAGGGAAGATTGATAGCATGCAAAGCACGACACTGATAAAAAACAGCTGAAATATTAAGATAAACCTTTAAGTACAGAAATCAATATAATGTTGTAATAAAACGTAAATTTGTAAGAACTGATATAGTACGACTTTTTGACCACTTGGATTCTATTGTTTGCATTGGTTTTCCAAGTTCTTTCTAGGATCAGAAACTCACATGAGGGACCACATAAAGGTTGCCAACATAGATAGTTAAAATGATGCTATGGAATCGACAGGATTCGAACTATGCCAGATAGATCAAACATCGAAAAAAAACTTTCTGATTTCAACCCCCAAAGATAAACAGAAACGTTGTTACCTTGGTGATAGCATTAGAGCACAGGGAGGAGAAGGTGCTCCTGTGTTTGCAAGAGTTAATAAAGGGTGGACTAAGTTTGGGAAACTTCTACCATTACTAAAAAACAGAGTGTTACCACTGACAACCAATAGAAGAGTCTAGCAGGCATGTCTCCGAACAGGACTTTGTTGGTTTTGTCACATTGAAAACATGGATGAGAGTTCTTTGGGTTTGTAGATGTAGACCAGTTGAGGTAGCAGAGTCGGTTGGCAGGGTAAAGTCAAGGTAAACATAGGGAGAAGTTGATAAGTATGGATTTGAAAGAAAGAGGCATAAATAAAGACCTGGCCAGAGATAAGTTAGTGCTGTAATAGAATATCCCACACCTCCTTTTTCCTATGTAGATTTACTAATACAGAACTATGTAAAGTGAGCACTGCATTACTCGACGGTCAGAGATGAGTAATGTCTTCCTAATGTCTGTCAATCTATTATTGCACTATCAGTTGTATTAAAACTCTCTTCATTCTACTAACATGTTGGTTGTTCCTTCCACTCGAGTAACAACCTTAGATATTGTAACCTTTTCCAAGGATTCAGTAGAAGTAGTCAGTTTCTATTGTTCAGAGGGGCAGTGACTAAGACAAAAGACCCGTCTTACGATTGTCGGTCGGAACTAAATCTATTGAGGAGTTTACAACAGGTTATGTTAGTTTTGCCACAGTTTGTGGCTCACAGAGGAGACGATCAGATCAGAGCAGATTGGCGCTGACCCGAGATGAGCTGACTTTAACTAAACGATGGTGATGCCTCGATAGATGAATTGTCTTAACTGAGACATGGGCGCTAGGATTTCGGGGTCCCTTTCTTATATGCCACGCTATCACACACACTCGGAGTACAACTGATTTATACATTTATACACAATGGATCGGAGTTGTGTTTTCTCTTGCGAGTCTGACGCTTTTATTTTTCTATGCTTGTAAACTAGTACTTGTGCCTTCAGTGATCGGCAGTGGATGATACTGCAAGAACGAGAACGAAGTGTTGCATAGCCCCTGCTTGAGCCGCGGCAGTTCTCGTTTTTTACACTCGTCCTGGAACGGGCCGTGGCAGTTCTCGTTTAATCACTCGTGATGTTTACCGCCATAAATCATATAATTTGCATACCTTTAAATTTCTCGCACCCTCAATCTTTCCTCGCCACGTGGAGTGATGCGTCGTCTAGTGGTTGAATTCTTTCTTGTTTCTTTCTGCCGTGAACCACACCGCTGCAACACAAAAGCTCCATGACCGACTCAATCGACAAACAATCTATTAAACTTTCAATTCTTTTTATTACAAACGTTAGTTATCTATCGGCTTGGAGATATTCACCAACATCGAGAGAGAAAGAGAGCAAATTACTGCTTTCGTAATTACTTATCAATTAATTCCTTAACCATTCGTGGAGGGGGGAAAAGAGATCTTTCGCCTGTATTTTCTTAGGGAATTATGTCCCCTAGGTATGTTGCAGACTACATGGTAAAACTCACGTCTGATAGGTCCGCCTCCAAAACCCAGACTGCTAAAACTCTGCTTCCCACGCAAAGGCCCGTGACGTCACAGAGCCTTTATGCACAGATGCACATTGATCCTTGATCTGAGGTCTCGTCATGCAGTGACCCTGTCACGTCTGTGTGCTCCGACTGTGAGAACAGCCCTATTCTGCACTCGACTGCACGGGTCCACCCGCACTAAATCGCGCAAGTCAAACCAACGATTTCCAACAGATACGTCCAGCTCAAGATGCGTCCGTTCCTACAGGGCTATTATCCAACAGTAGATGAAGACGAACAGAAAACTACGGCATGCAGCGGCGATTGTAAAGAGAGAGACGCACATGGTCTTAAAACAGCCGTTAGTTTGGAAGTCAGTTTGTAAAAGCCATCCAACTTCTGCCAACATATAAAACGAACGTTAAACCGATGATGATGATGACGACAACGACGACGACGACGACGACGACGACGACGACGACGATGATGATGATGATGATGATGATGATGATGATGATAACGATGATGACGACGATGATGATGACGACGATGATGATGATGATGATGCAATATAAAATATATATATCAGTTTATTTTTCTAGAGTGATTATTTTACTTCCGGTATTAAACAGCAGAATAACGATATATAATTTTGGTTTGCACACAAAATAAAACTAAGCATCCAGAATACAGAGAAATTTCCTTTAAATCTCTTCGAACTTTGCTCCATTCCAATTCCTCGGATTGTGCTTTTAAAAACTTCAATTGACTATAAATGTTCACATTTTTGCCCAGAGTCTTGTGAGAATCAGGAATTGAAAGAACAATGGGAGTTCTGTCGCTCGAATTACACATTCTTCACAAGCACTCTTCACCAAGAAATGCATTTTTGAATCTACCTTAAAAACAGAACTGGAACTACAAGTTAATGCAATTGTCTCCAAGCACAAATAAAACCACAAGAGTGTTTGCTACTTTTTTTTCCAATTTCTTTATAATTCAAATATACTTAATTTAATTTTGTCAATTTCTTCGGAAGAAACATTTTAGGAAATGGTACGCTCTTCTGTTTATTCCCATGAGTGTAAATTCTGTCTGGCGTCAATTTTAAAAGATGTTCTTTGAGTTTCAAGATGGTATTTCTTATTTAGACAATTACAACTTTTCTTTAACCTTTACATAGAGCGTTTGTGCTGTTTGCATTCAAAACATTTGGTGATTGTATTGTTATATTTTCCCATTTCTATAAAGATAGTTTCCTTTAAAATCTTAATCACTCATAATTATTCGTTTTTGTGCCAACTTTCAATCTGTAACTAGTGCAGGGTTAGTATAGTGCTGGATGCCTCGTGTCTTCGACTGGCTTGGAATTAACAGAGATTTCAAGATCTTCCTTTAAAGACTCAGCATTGAACAACACTTGCCGCTTGATCACTGGCTGCCTGAAGCCTACTTACCTCAAGAAACTGCATCTCCTCATTGGCATTACCCCTTTCAGATGTGAGACGGGAAGTTGCCAGCCAGGTAGTAATCACAAAGGCTATCAGTGATGAACGCCATCTCCTTCAACGGCCCAACGACTGAAGTCAAAGAGAAGCTTCCTCGGCCATGTCGAACCCCTAACAACATCTCAGGAAGAGACCAAACTACAGCTGTGGAACAGACGGCTAGAGAATGCCGCCCCCCTCTTACTGAGATGGGAATCCTCTCCTTCTAAGGTTCTCCCTCACAGTTCAGAGGCACCCTGGCTTCAGTGGAAAACACTAAACCGCCTGCGAAATGGAATGGGGCAATCAGAAGTTGCTACGAGTAGATGTGGCTACAAAACTGACCCTACCATCTGTGAATGTGGAGAGGAGGACCATACGATGCAACGCTGCATTGTCTGCCCTCTACTGCACAACCGGTGCAGCTTGAAAGATCTTGCAGAGTACAACACTAATGCAAAGGACTGCATAAAAAAGTGTGCAACTGTCGTATGACCACATGACACTTCAAAGACGCACAAAGAAGAACATATTTGTCTAATATATACTAATACGTAATCTCTTGTCAAGGCCTCAAGACCACTCGAGGATAAGGGTTAGTGAGATAGTCAGTTGGACGATAAACAACACGATGAAAGAATTAGATTATTTAAGAGGGCAGCTCAACAAGTATTTGTTTACATTCGACTTGAAAATGACCATGTTGTAGTCAGCTGGGAAGCAACCCCGTGATATTGTCTTTCACAGATGGGAAGTTCTAGGAAAGGAACTTTGTTCTATGGAAGTTCTGTTTGGTTTTCGGTACACAGAGGGAGTAAAAAGAAAGTTATTTGCTATGGTTGTAGCTAAACGAGTTCTTGCTGTGAATGTTTTACAAGGGGAAACTAGAGATTTGGTGGTCAGTCGAGCACCTAACATGAAAATAACAATAGAGTAGGGAGAGAGAGAAGCAACGTCTCTTCTGCCAGTAAGGGGCTGTAGAAAAGAGAAGAGATCATCCCCCACTAGCTTTCGAAGCTGATTTTGTACTTTGTCAAATCAGAAAAGAGTTCTCTGAACGGCATCTCTGCAGATATGGCAGCAGTATTCCGTCTTAGAAAGTACCTGGCTCTTATACAGGTAGAGGGTTACGTCAGGGGATCAGATCTGTCTGGAGATGCGATGGAATTTCAATTCTATCATCTGGATAGTTTGGAGGTATTTTTTTTTCAAATGTAGAAATCGCTCTATGCATATATCACTCACTCAAGGTGAGCAATTGCATAATGAACAGAGAAACATAAGAGGAGACAGGCGAAATGATTGAACATAAACATTGGTGATATTAACATGCATGACATCTATGTGACTGGTTAATGTGCATGATGCTGATGCTTGGTGTGTAGTTGAATTTCAACATGGATTCTAGCTGATATCAAATATGCACGAATCTGTTGGAGGGAAATGTATGAATTGTTTTGACATGGAATCAAAACACATAGGTGATATTTGATTACCATCTAGTTAGTTGTTCGATTTTCTTAGATTTTATGGATGTTACATCAAACATTCTAGAAGAGTTTTATTTTCACACCTACCATGCCAATTGACTAATGTTGCGTCGTCATTATGTTTGCATATATGTATCATCATTTTCTTTTCATGTAGTCGGACTAATAACATCTTGAATGCAATTCTAACAGGTGTCTTCCATTCATGTGAAAAAAATCTTGTTCAATTATATCCTGACTATTTAGAAGAGTGACTTGGTCACAATTTGGTGCACTTCTCAGCATTGCTCAAAACGTGTAGCGCTCAGATCTCAAATATGGAATTGCAATCCTAACATCCGGATAGTTTGGAGTCAATTCTTTCAAATGTATAAATCGCTCTGTGCAACTATCACTCACTAATGGTGACCAATTGTAGATCTTTTTACAAAGTTGAAGAGAATCACGAATGAGCAGAACAATGGTATGAAATAGACAAAATGATCTAACATTATTGAACACTAGTGGAACCTGTGGAAATTCCACAGTTTATCTTTCATCTTTTCTATACCGAGTGCATTTTAACGCCATACCCAGAATCAAAACGTCGGTGTTAAACTAGGCAAGCCACATGAAACATAGCTGGAAAGGC
The DNA here is from genome assembly GCA_963556195.1 of Sepiola atlantica. Classification (NCBI taxonomy): domain Eukaryota; kingdom Metazoa; phylum Mollusca; class Cephalopoda; order Sepiida; family Sepiolidae; genus Sepiola; species Sepiola atlantica. The sequence goes on along the minus strand of OY744528.1, from coordinate 15,090,778 downwards.
ATAATTGTGTACACGCCCTGCTAGCTCATCAATACTCAGAACACAAGTTTGAAGCCATAATGATAATATACAATTCCCCCATAAATAACACACACACTAATGGTCGTGAAGGGTCAAGGAGGATGGGAAGGCCGAGAAGGGAGTACCATTCAGACTGCCACTGATAGGGTACGAAGATTACTAGAACCTTGGGGAGGCTTATTTCCACTCGAATTCCAGAGGATACAAACGTTCAATGCCTGCAAGCAAACTATGATTAACGGCTGGTGCAATAATGCAAAATGTGTTGCAACGATTATTGAAAGAGGCAAAGAGTCCTTGAAATCTGAAGGAGGCTTGTTTCCGTCTCCAGGGAACACTACTGGTTATTTTCATAGATAATGACTTGTTATAAAACTAGTAAGTAAATGAGTAAAACTAGTAATTAAATGATAAGAACTAATAAGTAAATGATAAAAACTAGTAAGTAAATGATAAAATCTAGTAAGTAAATGATAAAAAACTAGTAAGTAAATGATAAAAAACTAGTAAGTAAATGATAAAAACTAGTAAGTAAATGATAAAAACTAGTAAGTAAATGATAAAATCTAGTAAGTAAATGATAAAAAACTAGTAAGTAAATGATAAAAACTAGTAAGTAAATGATAAAAAACTAGTAAGTAAATGATAAAAAACTAGTAAGTAAATGATAAAAACTAGTAAGTAAATGATAAAAACTAGTAAGTAAATGATAAAATCTAGTAAGTAAATGATAAAAAACTAGTAAGTAAATGATAAAAACTAGTAAGTAAATGATAAAAGCTAGTAAGTAAATGATAAAAAACTAGTAAGTAAATGATAATAACTAGTAAGTAAATGATAAAATCTAGTAAGTAAATGATAAAAAACTAGTAAGTAAATTATAAAAGCTAGTAAGTAAATGATAATAAACTAGTAATTAAATGATAAAAACTAGTAATTAAATGATAAAAGCTAGTAAGTAAATAATAAAAACTAGTAAGTAAATGATAAAATATAGTAAGTAACTGATAAGAACTAGTAAGTAAATTATAATAACTAGTAAGTAAAGGATAAAAACTAGTAAGTAAAGGATAAAAGCTAGTAAGTAAATGATAAAAACTAGTAAGTAAATGATAATAACTAGTAAGTAAATGATAATAGCTAGTAAGTAAATGATAAAAACTAGTAAGTAAATGATAATAACTAGTAAGTAAATGATAAAAACTAGTAAGTAAATGATAAAACTAGTAAGTAAATGATAAAACTAGGAAGTAAATAATTATAAAATATCAAACATTAAAAAAAGACTATATTAATTTTATTTCATTGAAAGAAGGAATTAGTTATATTATTTTTATTTTCTTATGTTTAGTTAACTGAATTCTTTGCACTTTATTTTAATGAAAGTCTTTTTTTCATGCGATATCAGAACAGCAAAATTTGCTTATTTTACTGAATTATACAGCAAACGTCGTTTCATTTTATTTCCTGTCTTGGTTTTCTTCGATATATTTCTCTCATTTGACATTTTATATTATCGGCGGGGGGGGGGGGGGAGAGAGATAATAGTTGAAATCAGTGAAAAAAAAAGAGTTTAATATTCAATGAATATATCAAAAGATAGATCAATAATGAAGAGAGGGAGAGAGAGAGAGAGAGAGAGAGAGTAAAAGACCTATATCGAATTTACGTAGTTGTATCTGATGTAGACCAGATCATTATCGAATGTATTTAGTTTACATGAAAACTTCTCGATCAATCACAAAAAAAAAACAAACAAACAAAAACAATTTCCAGGTAAGTATTCTCTGATTACCTCTTCGCTTCCAAGAAAAATACAAGTGACGTTCAAAATTTTGTATAATGCTTACTTGCAATGTAGGTGTAAATTATGTATATATATGTTTTTTTCTATTCATTAATTTAGCAAACACCGATCTACATCATGTCCCCCGAGGACGGTTATCATTAACAGAAAGTAGGCTACACGAACCAAAAAAGACCTTCTAAGCATTTGAATATTTTGTTTTTCTTTTAATAATATTTATAAACTGTCGTATGTTCCGTCCAATCAAATCTAATTATATATCTGTATATATGTGCATAAAGTATGTTTATTCAATATATAAACTCAAAGTCTACCTGTGAAAAAACTGACGTAAACAAGATTTTTCAAGATTATAACTTTTGGAATATTTTGTTTTTATAGTTTACCAGTCGACTCCTGAAGTTGATTAAAATTTAAGAAAAAAAATCAAGAGATTAAGATAAATATATATATATATATATATATATATATATATATATATAATAAATGTTTGTTATTGTTTATTATCTATGTACGTATACGTTTCGTCCTTTTTAATCGGGACTCATCAGCATAGAGATATGACTATTCACTACCGGTCATGCAATTCGAAACCCCAGATCACAAGTATTTTTCAACGCAAATCCGAAGCCTCAACCACTCGGCCAATTTTAAATAGCGAATAAACGGTGATAATTTTAACACTTTATCGGCGGGCTTAACGTCCAGAGCGTTCTACTTATATATATATATATATATATATATATATATATATATATATATATATATATATATATATATGAAAATTGAAAAAGGAAAATCAACAAATATTATTTATGTATTCATCAACGTTTCGTCTTCATTACAAGACTTCCTCAGGATGATTGTCTGAAGAAAAACAAAATACAAGTACAAAATGTTTGAAACAAATAGGTGGTGGCGGGTGTGGGCTTAAAATGTGCGGCCGCTTATGAAAAAAAAAATTAAATTATGAGAGACAAATAGATGGTGGCAGTGGACAATGGTGGTCGGAGTTATAAGATCATTAAGTAGTGGGAGAGATATTATAATAACTGTGGGGGCGAACGTTGGTAGCGGCTAGAATTAATTTAAATTATGAAAAGGGACATGAGATATGTTTATTGAATCTTTTAAAATTAGCCTTGAGATGAGAAAAAAGGGAGGGGCAAAATATCAGGGTCGTGTAATAGGACGGTGTAAGAGGTGATATGGCGAAGGAGGGGGAGAGGGCGAGAAACAATATAGGAGTGCAGAAAGTGTCCACATTTGACACCTATATATATATATATATATATATATATATATATAAGCATACAAACATACACCCATTTATACATAAATATTGATGCACATATACATACACCAAACACACACGTAAAATCGCACATATATATTTCTTTTATGGAAATCGCTCCAAACAAGGCATGAAGCCACTTGATGTAAGGAGCTAAAACATACTATTTCAAGGTCAAAAACTAGTCAATGATAAGTGTTATGTGGATAGATTCTGACCCAGAAGACAACAATTTCCCTTCTTTTGTCAAAAACATCGCTCATGGAATGTGAGGACTAAGGGACAAAATAAGGAAAGCGAGAGTTACGAAGCTGCCGAAAGTAAACCCAAGGTCCACTTTCTACTCTTAGTTCGAAATTACGTCCAGATTCTCAAGTTCGAAGAGATACACCTGAAGAAGGCCGGAGGTTACAGCGACCGAAACGTTGTGATGATAACACTCAAGATGAGAAATGTAGTCCGCTTAATCAATATTATGCAGAGGTAAACTTGTATTTCACAGAACGTTAATCTGTTCCTGAAAAAAACGAAAACATTTTAAACAGAGTGTTCCATTAACATTTTAGGATTTACGAAATCTTCTACTATCCTCATATTCTGTTTTACGTCAGTTTTACATGTTATCATGCATTGGACAACTTTAAGAAATTAACTTCCAAAGTAACTTATCTCTGTCCAGGTTTTTATTTATCCCTATTTCCCTCAGGTCCATTTTTATCATTTCCTCTCATCTTTTTCTTTAGCTTCCCCTGCTAGTTATCACAATGCAAGTCGGCCATGACATTTAAGAACTCGTTCTATGGATTTGTGTTTTTTAGTTACTGATTCATTTAGTCCATTGTACCGAGTTGTGAATGTGTCGTGAATGTATTGCAAAATGTTACTGATTCATTTGATCCATTGTACCGAGTTGTAAATGTGTCGTGAATGTATTGCAAAATGTTACTGATTCATTTGATCCATTGTACCGAGTTGTAAATGTGTCGTGAATGTATTGCAAAATGTTACTGATTCATTTGATCCATTGTACCGAGTTGTAAATGTGTCGTGAATGTATTGCAAAATGTTACTGATTCATTTGATCCATTGTACCGAGTTGTGAATGTATCGTGAATGTATTGCAAAATGTTACTGATTCATTTGATCCATTGTACCGAGTTATAAATGTGTCGTGAATGTATTGCAAAATGTTACTGATTCATTTGATCCATTGTACCGAGTTGTGAATGTATCGTGAATGTATTGCAAAATGTTACTGATTCATTTGATCCATTGTACCGAGTTGTGAATGTGTCGTGAATGTATTGCAAAATGAACGAAATATAAACTCGACTTTGGAGACAAAGAATTTGAAAGTGATGATTTTGCAAGTTCTTCCGAATGGTAAACCTCCTCCAAACTCTACTCTGAAAATGTTGGTGTGAATCATTCAACAAAAACTGATGAAATAGGAACAGTAATATGATAACATAATAATAAGATAATATAAGAGATTATCTGAAGCAGAATTTGTTGCTAATAAAGAGATTTTGGTGCTAGAATGTTGGTGTTTGAATGTTGGTGTTAGAATGTTGGTGTTTTAATGTTGGTGTTTGAATGTCCCAAATGTAAAATATAAAGTTGTATCATATTTAATTACCATAGAATCTGAGAAAAGAATATTATTTACTTATGGACTGAATTTCTTTATAGAACCAGAATATATCTATGAATCTGCTTACATTGAAAATATTGCTTCTTGGTTCTTCTGAATTGACCATGCTACCTCAACTGTTCTACATCTACTAAATCAAGAACTCTCATCCCTTCTTTCAATGTGGCCATACCATCGAAGTCTACTCTTCAGAACACATCTCACTCTACTGTCCACAGTTAACCTTCCACTGAGATCATCACATCTAAGCCTGTATTTAGGACTCACATTACACATTCATTGTATCATTCTAATATCATTTATCCCCATTAAACTCATATTCCACACCCTCACTACCATATATCACACACACTGTTTACATATGCCTTACAGACTTTTCTCTTAGTTGACAGTGGTAACGCTCTGCTGGTTAGTAATGAAAGAAGTTCCTTGAATTTACTCCATTCACTCCTAGATATACTTTGTCCAGATATGAGTTCTCATCCATCTCCATCTTTTTGCACACACTCTGTCAACCAACTAACCCCAACCAGCAACCAATCAATCAATCCACTGCACTTTTTGTGCACCCAATGCTTACAGGTAGCGCCAAAAAATGCATTGCACCTGACACGCGGGAAATGTTTGGAAAACTCTGGTATAAGTTTGGTTTAGTTGTTTATGTTTACGGCATATCAACCTTTTTCGGATTATTTAATGCCGTGTCCGGTCATTTTTGTAAAAAGTCTTATGCTTCAAGTATTTTATATCTTAAAATATTTATTCATGGTGTTTGGTTTGGTTGTTTTGTAGAGGAAAAATGCTCTTGATTTTAGCTTTGCAGAACACGATTGAGTTTTGCAAAGGGAAAGGAAAACACAATAACATCAATGTTTGGTGTATTTTAAGTCAGGAAGCCGGTCTCTTCCGACAGCCTGATCTGATAGCACCAGACCCTGGTATAAAGAATGGATTGCATGGACAATATTGGGAGTTTTCAGATGAGATTTTTAAAAGAAACTGAACGTCCTGGAAGTCATACGTATGTGCTTACTAAACAAAGTACAAATAAAAACTTTAAAAAATAATCAATTATATTTGTAAAAATTTTGTAATGATGTTGAAATAGGATTGTGGACATTTTTTTTTGGGGGGGGGGGCTAGTGCTTTTACAAAGATGTCCATGGAGCCAGAAATAAATCATTATCTATTAGATAAAGAAAAGGCATACGTCTGCCTGTGTATCCGGCTAAAACTAAAAATGGTATCAAAGATATATATATATATATATATATATATATATATATATATATATATATATATATATATATATAAACCATACATATTTCTATTCAGTGTGATACCCAAGCGAGTTATGGTAGAACAAATAGTCTAATATTCCTTCGTTTGGGATCATTCTTACTGACAAGTGTTTGAAAAACAACACTGAAACTAAGTTAAACATTCAGCTACTGATGACTTGTTTTTTTATTCACTTTTCTTTCTATCAGTTGTCAAAGTTTGAGTTAGAACGAGAGAGAAAGAGGGCAGTTGCAGTGGGATGGGGGGAGATGTGTATTCAAAATGTATTTTTTTCTTCTTATCTTTCCGTTTTTGCTGGAGATGGGGAATCCTACCGGATGCCAGAAATTCACCGGCTATTTCAGACACTCCAGCCTAGAGATCTTTTTAAGATTCTAACCGTCTCTTTAAGTGTAATTGTTTATATTTCCCTTGCACTTGGTTCACCGGGTATGTGCGACACAATGAAGAAAAAATCTCCCCCCCCCCCAAACAAAAAACTAAAACATTCAAGAAACCGCTCACAAGTTACCATTCTAAGTCACTGATAGTATGGGAATTCTACATCTATTCCATCACAAGAAAAGCCAATGTTCGTCTGGAATGCCTGCTGTCAGACGAACCTTATTTCCAGGGCTGACTTGTTCCCCTTCGAGATAAACACACGACAAGGTGAACGAACATCAATCCCGCAGAATCTCTCCTTTATTTTAAGAAAAAAATCTTAATTAGTATCTTAATTAGTAGACAGAAACTATTTATTCAAAATACTGAATAATCTATTTTATAAGTGAAAAATCTAAATATATATATATACATATATATGAAATTAAAAATGGAAAAGCGGAAGACCTTTTCGCTCAACGTTTCGCCCAAATTTTACGTGGGCTTTGTCAAGAGCGAACGAAGAATACAAAAATGACAAAAGACGAGAAAGTCTGTAAATTAGCCCTTTCCACAAATAAAATTAAACAAAGAATGGGCTTCTACAATATCTCCCCCAACCTATCAAAAGCAATCATTAGTGAAAACAAGATAATTCTAGACACCGGATGATTCCCTGAGCTTTAAATTAAATATCCTTTGGACCCCTTTCTGCTCTTTAATTTCTCCTCTTCTTTTCCAATGCTACTTCTATGTATATTTGATATATATGTATGTATATGTGTCATATATATGTTTCGATCACATTTATGTGCATATATATATATTTATTTCTATTTTTTTTTGTTTTTTTTGTTTTTTTTGCATACCCTTCATCTCAACATGAACCCAACCACTATATATATTTCCCATAATTTACAGACTTTCTCGTCTTTTGTCATTTTTGTATTCTTCGTCCGCTCTTGACAAAGCCCACGTGAAATTTGGGCGAAACGTTGAGCGAAAAGGTCTTCTGCTTTTCCATTTTTAATTTCATACCGTCGGATTATTTTTATCCTTTCATATACTCATATATATATATATATATATATATATATATATATATACGCACACACACATACAGACGTATTTACAGATATATTACATCATTCAATAAGTCTCGGCCCCGACATATAGATGGCGCCACTAATAAAAAAATTTAAAAAATTCACATCATTTTTATAAAGTACTAACCGTCAAACTAAATGTCAAAATGTGAGCCCAATCAGATTAGTAGTTTACAAATTACAGTTATTCAAGTGAACCTTTTGTTGCAAATTTTCAAAACAATGAAAAAAATCTGAATTTCTTGAGTTGATACATCATTGCTTTCTGATGGGAAAAATACTGTTCATGCAAAGCAATGGCTTTATATGTGATATTCGAATTCTGCTTCGCCGGTAAAAAACGGGTAAAAGGTGGTAAGCTGACTTTAAAGCGGTCATACTAATGATGCTGAACGCTCATGTCATTCAAATTCGGCGGTTGGTCTGGAAAACATAAAAAAAGTCAAACATTTTTTGGCCGATCGTAAATTAGAAGTTGTATGACATAGCAGAGGACTTGAAAATATATTCACAATTTTGCATGAACATTTGTCAATAAGAAAGCTCAAAGTGGGTGCTACGTTTGCTCACAGTTGATAAAAAAAACGATGCATCGATGATTCAGCGCGTTGTTTGCAACAATTTCAAGGCAGCAAAAAAGAGTTTTTATGTCAATATGTGACAATGCATGAAGCACGGATCCACCACTTCACTTCAGAGTGAAATTAGCAGTCAGCTGAGACGGCAGCAGCAAGTTAAATCCGTCCAAATCGACAAAAGATGTAAAAATCAGCAGGCAAGGTTTTGGCCTCTGTATTTTGGGATGCGCAAGGTATTTTGTTGACCGATTACTTTGAGAAAGAAAGAATATTATGTAGCATAGAAGAAAACGGAAAAAGAAACGGCTAATGCATCGTGTCACGAGTTGATCGCAACGATGGAAAAATGACATGAATTGAACTTCAACTTTCTTCCGCACCAACCTATTATCCCTGAACTGAATGCGGCCATTGTCAGGAATATTATTTCGAGGAAGACAAATGTTGTGTTAAGGATATATAAAGCTCTAATAAGACCTCATATAGAATACTGCACCCAGGCCTGGGCTCCAGCGACTAGATATGGAAATTGGAATGTAATATTGAAACTGGAAGGCGTACAAAGAAGGGTGACAAAACTAATTCTATTTATCTTCCTCCCACAAGGTAAGATGTGACACAAGGTCGGGAAAGTGGGGAAAAAACCAGCACTCGAGAATTTGAGCACTATGGCTATTTAAAAATTGCCTGGGTAGCCCCGTCGGCATTCCCCGGCAGGGGCGCCTCAGGCGATTAGCAATAAACTAACCCCCTCTCAAAGGGTGAGAAGACAAAGCCTGGGAGGGTGCACCTCCTAGAACTGCACAGGACCGACAACCGATAGACTGGCGTAAATCCAGACCTGAAGGCCCGGACAATACCGGTTTATTGGGCGGGGTAAGTAAAGTAAAGGAGTGCAGTTACAGGGAGAGATTGGACAAATTGGCATTGACTACTTTGCTTGAGAGAAGAATGAGAGGTGATATGATTGAGACTTTCAAGATAATAAATGGCATTTCTAACTATGGTGGCCATTTTTGTAAATATTTCTCCTAGATCTGGAAGGTTATTGTCAAGGCAGTTTCAAAAACTAGATCTTTTAACCAGTTAAGTTTTTTTGCTCACAGAGGAATATGTATTTGGAATAAGTTGCCAGATCGGATTAAGAACAGCGATAGTGTGAATCACTTTAAGATGAGGTTCGATGAATTCAGAGAAAGTGGTAGGAGGGAGAAATTGAGGGGGCACTTTTGGGAGTTATCAAAGGAAATATTTCACAGAATTTGATCTGGATATCGATACTGTACTTAGAGTTTAATTTTTTTTTAACAGTTGAATTGAGAAGATAGTTAAAGGGGAGATGCCCAAGGAGGCATAACAAACAAATAAATAAGTAAATAAATAAATAAATAAATAAAATAAATAAATCACAGCCGAAATCAGGTCAGCGCCAGAGTTACTGACAATTTTGCATGTTGTATCCAGGTGTGCTTGAAAGACAAAGGTACACCAAACAACGATAAAACAAAGACTGTTGGACATTCATGACTGAAACTTGGTGGACAAGTCGGGCATAGACTAAAGTGTATTTTTACCAAATATGGTCGGATTGCAGAAGAAATTGTGAATTTTATTAACGATTCCATGGGTGGCATTTTTAGGGGTCAACCTGCAGTTAACATTTTGTTTTTAAGAGTTATCTTCCCCTACCTCTGTTTATTTACCAAGAGGTTACCTTAAAGTAAGAAGTCATATATATATATATATATATATATATATATATATATATATATATATATATATATGTAGTAGACAATAAATACAAGCTAGGGTCATTCATCATCTCTTTCTTATAAATAGAGTCTATAAGCTGTCTTAGAATGCATAATTTCTCAAGAAGGAAGGTTGAATATGAATTCATTCAGCCATATATAATGTCTCTGCCTATTCATATTTTGCTGCAAAACGTGAATTATGGATACTTCACTTTTCCATCAGCAGCAGCAGCAGGTCGCTTTTCTCGCACGTTCTTCAGTGAAATAAGTGCAGGAAAGAAATGAGCTTGTCATCTGAAAGTGAAATGACAAATTATAGGAAAGCCAATTACGATCCAATGAAATACTGCTTTTAGCTACCTTATTACGTAATCATAGCAATTTATCACTGATAACTTGATTTTGCTCTTAATATTAAATATTTTTAAAGTTTCCTAAAAGCATATGGATGGCTATGCGATTACCTGGTGAACGATATGTAAGAAAATAATATCCAATTTGCCTAACAGATTAAAAAAAAACACAGCTTTTTCTAATTTGTGTAATTCTTGACATAATTTAAGATCAATTAAGGGAGGGTTTATAATGCAAACATTAGCATACCTTTTTTTAAGGGAGGGTTTATTATGCAAACATAAGCATACATCAATTAAGGGAGGGTTTATTATGCAAACATAAGCATACATCAATTAAGGGAGGATTTGTTATGCAAACATAAGCATACATCAATTAAGGGAGGGTTTATTATGCAAACATAAGCATGCATCAATTAAGGGAGGGTTTATTATGCAAACATAAGCATGCATCAATTAAGGGAGGGTTTATTATGCAAACATAAGCATAATCAATTAAGGGAGGGTTTATAATGCAAACATTAGCATACCTTTTTTTAAGGGAGGGTTTATTATGCAAACATAAGCATACATCAATTAAGGGAGGGTTTATTATGCAAACATAAGCATACATCAATTAAGGGAGGATTTGTTATGCAAACATAAGCATACAACAATTAAGGGAGGGTTTATTATGCAAACATAAGCATAAATAACATAAGAATACATCAATTAAGGGAGGGTTTGTATTGAGCACTGTTGAAGTAAATATTCAAAATCCATACACAATATATTATATCACCTCATAATATTATATGTGTATATATATGACATAATATATACATCCTATCTTGTCGTTTTTTAAGCACTTTATTTTTCTATACCTCACAGCTGTTTCGTCTCTATTGAGAAAATGAAGTGGGTTAGGGTTAGGGTTAGGGTTAATTCGCAAATAAGTCTTTTCTCAATGGATCTTCAGAGGTTAAAAAGAAATGACATCCCTCCATCTGCTTGTTCATTGTCATGAATGTTGTTATTAATCTTCCCAGAAGCTTAGACCAGTCATGTGTGAGTGTGTGTGTGTGTACATGTTTGCATACCCACATTCCAAACATTCTTTTTTTAAGGATCAGTAGTTTTCCAAAGAATTCAATATACATGGTCGACTGATTGCTGATGCAGGAGACGTATTTAATATATATATATATATATATATATATATATATATATGGATATATATATATATATATGTGTGTGTATGTATATGTATGTGTATGTATGTATATGTATGTATATATATGTATATGTATATGTATATGTATGTGTGTGTATGTGTATGTATGTGTATGTGTATATATATATGTGTGTATACATATGTGTGTGTATATGTATGCGTGTATACATATGTGTGTGTATATGTATATGTGTGTATATGTATATGTGTGTATATGTATGTGTGTGTATATGTGTGTGTGGGTATATGTGTGTGTGTGTATATGTATGTGTGGGTATATGTATGTGTGTGTATATGTATGTGTGGGTATATGTATGTGTGTGTATATGTATGTGTGTGTATATGTATGCGTGTGTGTATGTATGTGTGTATATGTATGTGTGTGTATATGTATGCGTGTGTGTATATATGCCCTTGTATATAGAGAGAGCAAGATGAAGATAATTTGGTTTCGAAGGGGTAAGCTATTGAAAATGAAACAATTTTGAATAACAGTAATCACCGACAAATTTTCACCTGCCAGAGAGTTTTGCTTATAAGTCATCTGCATTTATCCCTAAAATAGCAACTCGCCATTCAACTTATTTCGAAGTTCTTTGTCATTTACAATCCTTCAGCCGAAAACCTTTCAAGCAATAAATAGTTTTAAAAGCCATTTGCTCCCCACTTCTACAGTCTAAATACAGACATAGACACAACAAGCCATTTTCCCCTGGTACAATTCCATCGTATCTTTTCATGATGATGCAAAACATGCGTTTTGCAACGTAATTTCAGTAACTAGCAAGTACACATCTATGCAGGATGAGAGATTATCATACTATATTGGAGCTGTGGTGTCTGTAACCAAGAGAACTGTGGCAATACTACTACTTACACTTTTAATACTATTACTACTACTATGTATGATGAACATTTTGAAAGTACAAAAGTATCGGTGAGAATTGCAACAAATTTGGCATGAAGAATGTTTCGGATGCTGGACGTGTCATAGGATACCAAAATAATACTAATACAAATACCTATACTACTACTACTACTACCTATACTGCTACTACTACCTATACTACTACTACTACCTATACTACTACTACTACCTATACTACTACTACTACCTATACTACTACTACTGCTACTACCTATACTGCTACTACCTATACTGCTACTACTACCTATACTACTACTACTACCTATACTACTACTACTACTAATATCTATACTACTACTACTACTACTAATATCTATACTACTACTACTACTAATATCTATACTACTACTACTAATACCTATACTACTACTACTAATACCTATACTACTACTAATACCTATACTACTACTACTACTAATACCTATACTACTACTAATAATACCTATATTACTACTACTACTACTACCTATACTACTACTACTACTACTAATACCTATACTACTACTACTACTACTACCTATACTACTACTACTAAACCTATATTACTACTACTACTAATACCTATACTACTACTACTAAACCTATATTACTACTACTACTAATACCTATACTACTACTACTACTACTAATACCTATACTACTACTACTAATACCTATACTACTACTACTACTACTAATAATAATATTAATATGGATATGCTAGTATGTTCATGTTCGTTTGTTCCTTCCTTCCTTTTGTACTATGCTTCCATTGGTCGAGAAATAAGTCACTTGGCATGAAGAAGAGTGATAAGAGGAGATGAAATTAAAAAACATGAACTCATAAAAAACATAGAAAATACTGCCAAGTCTGCTGCAAAGAAGATAGTCTCCCTCTACCAGGCTAGAAAACTTTTACATCTGCCACTATCCTATATCTCTAAAGCCACCATTTGCATGTGCATGGAGTATTGTCGCCATGTCTGGGCTGGTGCACCAACCACTAACCCTCTCCCCCTTGAACATGATGTAAGAAAGAATTTCCAACCTAATAAGTCTCGCACTGTCTGCCGAGTTCCAGCTCGTCACATCGCCGCAGTGTTGCATCCCTGTGATTGTTTTACAAGTAATTTTCATGGAATGTGCTCTGATGATCTTACTGCACTTGTGCCCTCCTCAACGAAAATATCCTTGACCCACCTAACAGCAAACTCCCACCCCTTCACTCTAGAAGTCTATATGCTGGAAGATTTTCGACTACTCTAGTAGCATCTTTCTCCAGACTGCTTGCCTTATAAATTCCCTTCCTGCTCCCGTTTCCTTCTTCATCCGATTTATTTTTGAACAGACTCCTGATTAATCCTCTATAAGAGGGGGGGGCTGCCTGTCAGTCTTGATCAAAGTCTTCCCCTCCAGGCTCGAAGGTCGCGAGGATCTAAGTTTGTAATCCCCAGGGCTGCACGGTCACGTTTACACAGTTCATCCCAAGAAAGTCTCGTCCCTTCCAGTCTACCGACTTGATGCGATGGACATGTTTCTGACCCGAGAGATCTAGCTGGAGCTTCGCTCGACATGGCCAAGCCATCTCATCTTGCTCAGCTTAAGGACATCAGTTATTTCCTGTATACCAAGCCTAGAGAGAAGAAATTTAAATGTAATGTGAACAAATATATTGCTCCTTAACTCCTGTACCATATAAAGCTTCATTACTGTCGGGCACTCTACAAAGTGGGTTATTAAACACAAACATGGAAAAGATTTACTTTGGAACATCCCTCAAGAACATACCTACAACAACCAAAAAGGAATATCTTCTGAGGTTTATAATGAAAACAGAGGAACTAATAAGACGAATGAGATAGAAAACGCATTACCTCCTGCAAAATAATGAAAATATCACCACAGAAGATTTATTTAAAGGGAAAGTTTTCCAAATCCATCTCACTTCTCTGTCTTATTTGGTCTGAAGAGGTTGACTCTCTGTGAAGAGTACAACCGAAACATGTATGCATATATGCAACTAATAATGTTTGTATAAATAAAAATTTATACTTAAGAACAACTCTACTTGTTATTGAGCACTTTTTATAAACACTTAAGTTTCAACGGATTTACATCTACAGAAACTAATACAATACATGTACTATATATATATATATATATATATATATATATATATATATATATATATATGTATATATATATATATCATTTTATGCATACACATAATATTATAAGGAGATATAATATATTATGTATAGATTTCCGGTATTTAGCCTGACGATTCCGTACGGGGGTGAAATGTGGACGCCTCTGTGTAGCTTAATTACCATGAATATATTTTCATACCTTACTAACTATATATGAAAATACATTTATGGCAATTAAGCTACACAGAGCCGTCCACGTTTCATCTCCGTAGGAGATTCGTCAGGCTAAATACTGAAAATCTATACATGATATATTATATCTACTTATAATATTATATGTGTATGCATGAAATAATATATATATATATAGAGATATATATATATATATATATATATATATATATATATATATATATATATATGGGCGCTGAATTTGCAGTTAAGACATTAATTTACTCTCCCATTTCCAGACAATGCGTGGCGGCCGCATAGGTGCACACTCTGAGTACAGAGTTAAATATGACTTTCGTATCGGGGTTCGAACCGTCTGACCGGCAAGGAAGGTCTCCTCCTATACTGGTGATTGCATGTTTGGCATGAAACACGTGTATATGAGTTAATTTGAAAAATATTATTTATAAAAATATATATATATATATATATATATATATAGTAGGCTATGAAAATATATTTCTGGCAATTAAGCTACACAGAGCCTCCCGCGTTTCATCCCCCGGGGTAATCTTCAGACTAAAATGCATGGAGTTATTTTTGCCGGGTGTTTTTATATACACGGCTTGCTAGTTAACCAATCAGATTCTTTGTTGTTCTCTCAGCCAATCGTTGGGCTTCCCGCGAACATAGGCTTTGTTGGTGTTACTTCCTATATCCTGTTCTGTTGTTTCTGTAATCAATAGATTTGCCTATATCCTGTTTCCTTTGTTGTGTCAATATAATGGGTGAATTTATTTTAACACATGGTTCTTTGTAATAATATTTTAGGTTTTAAGTTTTAAATTCTTAAGTTTTTGTTTAGTTTTGTTTTTATTAATTTGTTTTTAAAAATGTATTTGTTTATTTATTTGTTTATTTATTTATCGTTAGCCTAAGGTAAATTTATTTCTGTGTAAGCAGCTGTTTGCTATCTCACTTCTACAGTTTAATAGATTTCGGGGATCTTTAAAATTTAGGATTTCAAATTTTTCATTCAGGCATAATCTATACGGGTCGTCTAAATTTATACATGTACTGGCCTGTCGTATTATTTTCCATTCAATGATTGGTGAGCGTCCCTTTTCTTTGAGCTCCCAATAGTGGTTTGCTAGTGCTGTTTTAATTCGACGTTCTCTGTTTTTATATTTTATATATATATATGTTTTATATATATATATATATGTTTTATATATATATATATGTTTTATATATATATATATCATCATAACTATTTATTTATTATAAATATTTACTTTAAATAACATTAATTGTATCCTCATGTATACATTAATTGTATTCTCATTGATACCTGCGGTTTCACATACACTGGAAACTCAGCCCGTGGGCCTAAAACTACCAAGGGTGACCATTCTTCAGTCAATGTTATGAAAAAAGGAGACCTTTACAACTATACAAACTATGCTGTATCTTTTACAGCTCGTTTTTAATTAATTATATATACTGTATCTTTTACAATAGGTGGTGTACTTTGACATCAAATAACCCGAAAAAGGATTGACTTGCAAATCAAACGAAATATAAAGGATGTATTTTTTAATTTTTTTTATTCTTCCCTCCACTTTTTTTTTTTTTTTTTTTGTTATCTCAATAAAATCTATAAAAGTATCCTATTTCCGGTCACTGATCCTATAATTTCAAAAGACTTCATAAATAAGCCAGAACTCTTGAAAACCAGGGTCAGCTTGCCAAAGCAGACGCAACATTTTTGATATTCATTGGTTTTTAATTCCAGCAAATACCACCCGATAACCTTTATTCGATTTAATTTCTGTTTATTTCCCCTAATCTGCAAGCGTCTTTTATTCGGAATATTTTTACAATAATCGATTCAGACATTAATGTCTAAAGATGAAACGATGGACAAAAAACAACCCAGAAAAATATTTACCACCGTTCTTGTTAGTTAATTTAATGATAATGCTATGCTGACTAAATTACCCCAGTTACCGTAATCGGTTATCTCCAAGATTTTTATGCTTTTGTGGCTTCCTGTTTAATCTTGAAACAAATACAGCGTCACGTGACGTATGGATGACCAGAAATTAAAACGCCTTTGTTATCATTTTTTGTTTATGCGAATTTTTAAAAACTATTATTGTTCCTTCGAATTATAGTTTAAAAATAATTATACATTTGTTTATTTTATTTGTTTAATGTAGTAATAAACAAATATTTACATTGAAAAAAAAACAACGCATTTTATTACTAATATAAGTGTTTGAAATAAATAAAAATATATGCTATGATAAGACATTTTACTGAATTAATTTTAGCAAACAAATTAACCAAAAAGTTATTTTTTTCTTAACGTAACCCTATAATATAAGACATTTTATTGAATTAATTTTAAACAAATTATTAATCGAAAGTTCCGTTTTTTTCTTAATAACGTTAAGCTAATAAGACATTTTATTGAATTAATTTTAACCAAATTATCAATCGAAAGTTCCTTTTTTTTCTTAATACCTTAAGCTAATAAGACATTTTATTGAATTTATTTTAAACAAATTATCAATCGAAAGTTCCTTTTTATTCTTAATAACGTTAAGCTAATAAGACATTTTATTGAATTAATTTTAACCAAATTATCAATCGAAAGTTCCTTTTTATTCTTAATAACGTTAAGCTAATAAGACATTTTATTGAATTAATTTTAAACAAATTATCAATCGAAAGTTCCTTTTTATTCTTAATAACGTTAAGCTAATAAGACATTTTATTGAATTAATTTTAACCAAATTATCAATCGAAAGTTCCTTTTTTTTCTTAATAACGTTAAGCTAATAAGACATTTTATTGAATTAATTTTAACCAAATTATCAATCGAAAGTTCCTTTTTATTCTTAATAACGTTAAGCTAATAAGACATTTTATTGAATTAATTTTAAACAAATTATCAATCGAAAGTTCCTTTTTATTCTTAATAACGTTAAGCTAATAAGACATTTTATTGAATTAATTTTAACCAAATTATCAATCGAAAGTTCCTTTTTATTCTTAATAACGTTAAGCTAATAAGACATTTTATTGAATTAATTTTAACCAAATTATCAATCGAAAGTTCCTTTTTATTCTTAATAACGTTAAGCTAATAAGACATTTTATTGAATTAATTTTAAACAAATTATCAATCGAAAGTTCCTTTTTATTCTTAATAACGTTAAGCTAATAAGACATTTTATTGAATTAATTTTAACCAAATTATCAATCGAAAGTTCCTTTTTATTCTTAATAACGTTAAGCTAATAAGACATTTTATTGAATTAATTTTAAACAAATTATCAATCGAAAGTTCCTTTTTATTCTTAATAACGTTAAGCTAATAAGACATTTTATTGAATTAATTTTAACCAAATTATCAATTGAAAGTTCCTTTTTATTCTTAATAACGTTAAGCTAATAAGACATTTTATTGAATTAATTTTAACCAAATTATCAATCGAAAGTTCCTTTTTATTCTTAATAACGTTAAGCTAATAAGACATTTTATTGAATTAATTTTAAACAAATTATCAATCGAAAGTTCCTTTTTATTCTTAATAACGTTAAGCTAATAAGACATTTTATTGAATTAATTTTAACCAAATTATCAATCGAAAGTTCCTTTTTTTTCTTAATAACGTTAAGCTAATAAGACATTTTATTGAATTAATTTTAAACAAATTATCAATCGAAAGTTCCTTTTTATTCTTAATAACGTTAAGCTAATAAGACATTTTATTGAATTAATTTTAACCAAATTATCAATCGAAAGTTCCTTTTTATTTTTAATAACGTTAAGCTAATAAGACATTTTATTGAATTAATTTTAACCAAATTATCAATCGAAAGTTCCTTTTTATTCTTAATAACGTTAAGCTAATAAGACATTTTATTGAATTAATTTTAAACAAATTATCAATCGAAAGTTCCTTTTTATTCTTAATAACGTTAAGCTAATCAGACATTTTATTGAATTAATTTTAAACAAATTATCAATCGAAAGTTCCTTTTTATTCTTAATAACGTTAAGCTAATAAGACATTTTATTGAATTAATTTTAACCAAATTATCAATTGAAAGTTCCTTTTTATTCTTAATAACGTTAAGCTAATAAGACATTTTATTGAATTAATTTTAACCAAATTATCAATCGAAAGTTCCTTTTTATTCTTAATAACGTTAAGCTAATAAGACATTTTATTGAATTAATTTTAACCAAATTATCAATCGAAAGTTCCTTTTTATTCTTAATAACGTTAAGCTAATAAGACATTTTATTGAATTAATTTTAACCAAATTATCAATCGAAAGTTCCTTTTTATTCTTAATAACGTTAAGCTAATAAGACATTTTATTGAATTAATTTTAACCAAATTATCAATCGAAAGTTCCTTTTTATTCTTAATAACGTTAAGCTAATAAGACATTTTATTGAATTAATTTTAACCAAATTATCAATCGAAAGTTCCTTTTTATTCTTAATAACGTTAAGCTAATAAGACATTTTATTGAATTAATTTTAAACAAATTATCAATCGAAAGTTCCTTTTTATTCTTAATAACGTTAAGCTAATAAGACATTTTATTGAATTAATTTTAACCAAATTATCAATTGAAAGTTCCTTTTTATTCTTAATAACGTTAAGCTAATAAGACATTTTATTGAATTAATTTTAACCAAATTATCAATCGAAAGTTCCTTTTTATTCTTAATAACGTTAAGCTAATAAGACATTTTATTGAATTAATTTTAACCAAATTATCAATTGAAAGTTCCTTTTTATTCTTAATAACGTTAAGCTAATAAGACATTTTATTGAATTAATTTTAACCAAATTATCAATCGAAAGTTCCTTTTTATTCTTAATAACGTTAAGCTAATAAGACATTTTATTGAATTAATTTTAACCAAATTATCAATCGAAAGTTCCTTTTTATTCTTAATAACGTTAAGCTAATAAGACATTTTATTGAATTAATTTTAACCAAATTATCAATCGAAAGTTCCTTTTTATTCTTAATAACGTTAAGCTAATAAGACATTTTATTGAATTAATTTTAACCAAATTATCAATCGAAAGTTCCTTTTTATTCTTAATAACGTTAAGCTAATAAGACATTTTATTGAATTAATTTTAACCAAATTATCAATCGAAAGTTCCTTTTTATTCTTAATAACGTTAAGCTAATAAGACATTTTATTGAATTAATTTTAAACAAATTATCAATCGAAAGTTCCTTTTTATTCTTAATAACGTTAAGCTAATAAGACATTTTATTGAATTAATTTTAACCAAATTATCAATTGAAAGTTCCTTTTTATTCTTAATAACGTTAAGCTAATAAGACATTTTATTGAATTAATTTTAACCAAATTATCAATCGAAAGTTCCTTTTTATTCTTAATAACGTTAAGCTAATAAGACATTTTATTGAATTAATTTTAACCAAATTATCAATTGAAAGTTCCTTTTTATTCTTAATAACGTGAAGCTAATAAGACATTTTATTGAATTAATTTTAAACAAATTATCAATCGAAAGTTCCTTTTTTTCTTAATAAATTTAAGCTAATAAGACATTTTATTGAATTAATTTTAATAAACAAATCATCAACCGAAAGTTATTTTGTTTTTTACATTGAAAAAATGACATTTTATTGAATTACTTTTAACAGACAAATTACCAACCAAAAAGTTCTTTTTTCTTAACGTTACGCTATAAGACATTTTATTGAATTAATTTTAACTAACAAATTATCAACCGAAAGTTGTTTTTTTTTCTTAATAACGTCACTTTTTATTACGCTTAATAACATTTTCTAATCCCATATAAAATGTTTTTAAAAAAAACAACAAAAAATCTTCGAATAAATCAGAAATGATAAAAACTTTTTTTTATTTCTTGCAATATACTTAACTGCTGAGAAATCAAAAACAAAAATAGATTTTATTAAACGCAATAAAATGTAATTTTCTACTGATCTGTATAGTTTCAATGTTCTGAAACATTTTGTAATGTTTTTGTTTTTATTTTAGCGAGAACATTTTTGGTTGGTCAGAAAATATAACTATTTCATATTTATTATCATTACCGGATGTTCTGCGTCGATTCATATGCGCAAAAACCATTTTATACAGTTTTTATTTCAATGTCGGAAGATGAACATCCGGTCCTCTGTATGTTCAATCATATCTTCAATCACACATCAAAAGTAAATTTTAGTTATCTTGTAGTATAGTTAACAGGCAAGAAATCGAAAAAATATATACTACAAATAACTATTGCCAAACACATTTAAATTTAATTCTCTACCCACCTGTATACTTTATAAGTTCTGAAACTTTGAAGTTTTTTTTTTTAATTTCAAAATTAGAATCCGTCCAAAGCTTTCTTTCGACACGCTAGAAACAAAATGTTTTTGGCCATGTATTAGTTAATCAATACAATTTAAAAAAATTTTTTGTGCTTCGATAATTGAATATAACGGATTAAGAACTGATAATTACAATCAGTTTCCATACATTTTTTGAATGCATTTGGTTAAGGTTATTAGTCAATGTTCTTGTTTATTTCCAGGCTGTTAACTATAGTGCAAGATAACCCAAATTTTAGTATCATAGAGTCGAAGCCAAAGGCAGAAAAATATTAAGTTTTTGTTAATAATGGTAAACACTGTAAAAAATATTGTAGATGAGAATTTTGTAAATAGTTACTATATTTCATGAACTACCAATAAATAAATGTACTTTTAAACTATCTATATTGAACTTCACAATCGGCTAAAGGCATTAAATGTATATAAAGATGTATAACTGTCTAGTATTTTGTACATTTAATGTACTATTCTCTCATACATTAGAACATGATCATTCATTTAACTTCAACTAAGCTAAACTTCGTTAATTTCATTTCAAATAAATCTTGCCAAAGACTTCTTGAATCAGCACTCATTATAAATTCTGTAGAAACTATTACATTGTTCAGTTGTCAATGTATCTCCTTCAATCAGCAAAATAATACAAAACCCTCCAAAATTAAATTTAGATCCAGGCTAGCTACTTTTACGCCACATTCCCAAGCAAACTTTGTACATAACATCGATATTATAAAAAGAAAACAAACATTCATTCTACTCCATAGATGCACTACATATTTTGAATTTTAACGCTTGTTCATGTCATTTTTTCGAAAAAATCAAAGAAAAGCATTCTTTCAACGTCATTTTAACTTCTGTTTTTCTTTAACTCATCGGCTTGAGAAAGTCTTTAACCAATAAAGACGAAACGTCGATGAACACGAACAATTTTCGGTTTTATTTTCGTAAAATTATATGTATCATAATGATTTGCTAAATTGTCTGTTTCAACAAAAAATCACCTGAAATCTATAAAGATGTAACCGCACTTCAAAACTATCATTCCTCCGGATAATCCAGTAAGCATTTCTTTCTGGTTGACAATACAACATCGTCATACACAGTGTAATGACAAACAAGAACAGTCGTAACTTAAGAAAGCTTTATTCGGCATCAACTGTCAGTAAAATATTAGTGCTTCTATTTATACTGTTAAGACGAACAGGAGAGTTCTCCAAAGGGGAGATAATTTAGAATAGTGGAATTATTCGTAATTGTTCATTACACACAGTATAAATATTTATGATATCTTTAAGGGAATAAAAAACTAAAGAAATTTGATGATAATTATTTAGTTATCACCAGAGATAAAGAAGTATATTAGCATATTTATTTTTAAAAAAATTATATGCTGATACCATAATTAACAGAAAGTTTATTTGAGCTGAGATATTCATGATACTGTCTCTGTTAATTCATCATTTACACAGTTCATTTAACATTCTGATTAATGCAATCCTGTTTCAGCTTAGATTATAGCAATATTTAGATGCAATCGTGTAAAAATAGTGTTAAAAACGGTATTTTCTACATAAGGTTAAATTAATCAGAAGTGTGGAAACTTCCATTAGAATTTTTTTATAAAATTATATGTATCAAAATAATTTGCCTAATTGTGCATCTGTTACAACACAAGATCATGTGAAAACTATTAAACAAAAATCTATGAAAATGTAACTATATCATTCCTCCTGATAATCTAGCAAGCATACCATTTCTTTCTGGTTGAATTTCAGGTAAAAGGGAATTAATCAAATCGTAATACATAGCCTAAATATTTTATATGTTTAAGCAAATAAATAAATTGGGTGATGATTATTTAGTTATCACCAAAGATGAAGGAGGCAATATGTTAGCATATTTTTTAAAGAAATGATATTCTATTTGAGCCGAGATATTCATGATACTGTCTCTGTTATCTTATCATTCACAAAGTTCATTTAACATTCCGATTAACTCAGTCCTGTTTCAGCCTGGATGTATAGCAATATTTAGATACAAAAATAGTGTTAAAAACGGTATTTTCACATATGGTTAAATTAAGCGGAAAAGTGGAAAATTCCATTAGAAGTCAACGATTGGAGTTAAAAGTTTGGCTGAAGTGTATTAGTATTGATTTACTCCTCTCCAGGAGTTAGGCACAAGGCCAGTTTTATCTTACTCCCACAAGTAAGATGTGACCCAAGGTCGGGTCGGGAAAGTGGGATTTAAAAATTACCTGGGCATCCCCGTCGGCATTCCCCGGTAGGGGCGCCTCAGGCAGTAAGGAATAAACTTACTCCTCCCCAAAGAGGGGAGGCGAAGCCTGGAAGGTTGGACCTCCTAGAACTGCACAGGACAGACCCATAGACCGGCGTAAATCAAGCCCCGAAGGCCAAGACAATACCAGTTTATGGGGTGTAGTATCCATCAGAACAGATACTACACTTTGATCTTAGCCAAAAGGCCAAGAAGTGTATTAGTAGCTGTGTAATGAGAGGAAGTATGTGGTAGAAAAGCTAGAAAGTAACTGCTGGGGAGTTTGGTGTCAAAGTGAGCAGATACTGTTTGCGATGCCTCCATCGTCCTACGGGTGGTTGAAAAGGAGAAGTGCTGGTCATCTAGATGTAAATCAGTGTAAATGTTACTGTGAAAAGCAAATGAAATTCCAGAGCGAATAATGAAGTTATTTGTTGTTCTTTTTAATTACTTTAATCATTCCAGTCACAAAGCGGAATAAAGAAGAAAAGAACATCTCTATGACGGCTATTGTTGCCACTACTAAGAGACACCTACAACGTGTTAATTAGAAACAGACACACAGAGAATGAGAGAGAGAGAGAGAGAGAGAGAAAGGGAAACAGCCGTTTCGTGTTCACAACACAACACTGGAGAGTTGTGGGAATCAAAGAATACTCCACGCAATGTTCCAAGTCACTTATTGTCACGGCAATGTTACAAAAGTAGCAACCAACTATATACATGTTATTTATCTACCTCCCACAGCGGTAAGATGTGACACAAGGTCGGGAAAGTGGGATTTGATAAACCAGCACTCGAGAAGTTGAGCACTCTGGCCATTAAAAATTGTCTGGGCAGCCACGTCGACATTCCCCGGTAGGGGCGCCTCAGGCGATTAGCAATAAACTAACCCCTTCTCAAAGGAGGAGAAGACAAAGCCTGGGAGGATTGCCCTCCTAGAACAGCACAGGGCAGACCCATAGACCGGCGTAAATTAAGCCCCGAAGGCCAAGACAATACCAGTTTAGTGGGTGTAGTATCCATAGGAACAGATACTACACTTTGATCCCAGCCAAAAGGCCGAAAAAACCCAACAATATACATGATTAGATTGGAATAGAGAAGAAAAGAACATCTCTATGATGGCTATTGTTACCACTACTAAGAGACACCTACAACGTGTTAATTAGAGACAGACACAGAGAATGAGAGAGAGATGGAAACAGCTGTTTCGTGTCCACAACACAACACTGGAGAGTTGTGGGAATCAAAGAATACTCCACGCAATGTTCCAAGTCACTTATTGTCACAGCAATGTTACAAAAGTAGCAACCAACAATATACATGATTAGATTGTTACCAAAAGAGTACTGAGGCCTTTAATTGAGAAGAGGATGCACTGTATTATTGAGCGTGAATTGGGCAACCCATGAAGCAAACTAGTTGATAAGAGTGACAACAAATTCTAACCCAAACTGAAACAAATAAAATCAGGAAATGTTAAAAAATAACAAAGAAATATTGAGCATCAGTAAAAAAAAAAAAAAAGAAAAAAAAAATTATTTCATCAAATTCTACATCAGAAAAAAACATCTCATTTAAACTGAACTCTTTACTGGAAGTGTTAAAAAATAACAAAGAAATATTGAACACCAGTAAAAAAGTAAAAAAGAAAAAAAGAAAAAAATTTCATCAAATTCTACATCAGAAAAAAACAAAGAAATATTGAACACCAGTAAAAAAAAAAAAAAAAAAAATATTTCATCAAATTCTACATCAGAAAAAAACATCTCATTTAAACTGAACTCTCGACTGTATCTTTTATCCAATCAGATTATTGATCCAACATTTTTCTGATCAGTACTGCAACCCAATCATACCCGTCCTCTAGACAGAGATAAAGGAGGAAATATGTTAGCATAGTTTCCAAAAAAAGAAAATCTGACACCATAATTAACAGAAAAATGTATCAGAATACAAAGGTCAATTTTATTCAGACTAGACAGTTTTTTGCAACATGCATATTCATCTTTTCAGCAAGAATATCAGATGTTATCTGAAGTTCATGTCAGAAGCAACATTTGAGCCAGGGTTTAAAAATCTAAAAAAAAAAACTGATCTAAGATATTCATGATTCTGTCTGTTATCTCATTATTCACACAGTTCATTCAGCATTCTGATTAATGCGATCCTGTTTTAGCTTGGATGTAGCAACCGACTACATACACGATTAGATTCAAACCAAAAAATACTGTGGCCTTTAGCTTCTTAAAAGAAGATGAACTATATTATTGACAGCAAATTGGGCAATCCATGAAACAATCTAGTTGGTCACCAAGAGTAACAACATCTAGTGAACACGACAGATTATAACCTAAAATAAACTCTCTATCTACCTATGTCTGTATCTGTCTCTTTGCTCCTCTTTCTTTCTCTCCCCCTCTCTATCTACCTATGTCTGTATCTGTCTCTTTGCTTTTCTTTCTTTCTCTCCCCCTCTCTATCTACCTATGTCTGTATCTGTCTCTTTGCTCCTCATTTCTTTCTCTCCCCCTCTCTATCTACCTATGTCTGTATCTGTCTCTTTGCTTTTCTTTCTTTCTCTCCCCCTCTCTATCTACCTATGTCTGTATCTGTCTCTTTGCTCCTCTTTCTTTCTCTCCCCCTCTCTATCTACCTATGTCTGTATCTGTCTCTTTGCTTTTCTTTCTTTCTCTCCCCCTATCTATCTACCTATGTCTGTATCTGTCTCTTTGCTTCTCTTTCTTTCTCTCCCCCTCTCTATCTACCTATGTCTGTATCTGTCTCTTTGCTCCTCTTTCTTTCTCTCCCCCTCTCTATCTACCTATGTCTGTATCTGTCTCTTTGCTCCTCATTTCTTTCTCTCCCCCTCTCTATCTACCTATGTCTGTATCTGTCTCTTTGCTCCTCTTTCTTTCTCTCCCCCTCTCTATCTACCTATGTCTGTATCTGTCTCTTTGCTTTTCTTTCTTTCTCTCCCCCTCTCTATCTACCTATGTCTGTATCTGTCTCTTTGCTTTTCTTTCTTTCTCTCCCCCTCTCTATCTACCTATGTCTGTATCTGTCTCTTTGCTTTTCTTTCTTTCTCTCCCCCTCTCTATCTACCTATGTCTGTATCTGTCTCTTTGCTTTTCTTTCTTTCTCTCCCCCTCTCTATCTACCTATGTCTGTATCTGTCTCTTTGCTTTTCTTTCTTTCTCTCCCCCTCTCTATCTACCTATGTCTGTATCTGTCTCTTTGCTTTTCTTTCTTTCTCTCCCCCTCTCTATCTACCTATGTCTGTATCTGTCTCTTTGCTCCTCATTTCTTTCTCTCCCCCTCTCTATCTACCTATGTCTGTATCTGTCTCTTTGCTCCTCTTTCTTTCTCTCCCCCTCTCTATCTACCTATGTCTGTATCTGTCTCTTTGCTTTTCTTTCTTTCTCTCCCCCTCTCTATCTACCTATGTCTGTATCTGTCTCTTTGCTCCTCTTTCTTTCTCTCCCCTTCTCTATCTACCTATGTCTGTATCTGTCTCTTTGCTCCTCTTTCTTTCTCTCCCCCTCTCTATCTACCTATGTCTGTATCTGTCTCTTTGCTCCTCTTTCTTTCTCTCCCCCTCTCTATCTACCTATGTCTGTATCTGTCTCTTTGCTTTTCTTTCTTTCTCACCCCCTCTCTATCTACCTATGTCTGTATCTGTCTCTTTGCTTCTCTTTCTTTCTCCCCCCCCCTCTCTATCTACCTATGTCTGTATCTGTCTCTTTGCTTTTCTTTCTTTCTCTCCCCCTCTCTATCTACCTATGTCTGTATCTGTCTCTTTGCTCCTCATTTCTTTCTCCCCCCCCTATCTATCTACCTATGTCTGTATCTGTCTCTTTGCTTTTCTTTCTTTCTCTCCCCCTCTCTATCTACCTATATCTGTATCTGTCTCTTTGCTCCTCATTTCTTTCTCCCCCCCCCTATCTATCTACCTATGTCTGTATCTGTCTCTTTGCTTTTCTTTCTTTCTCTCCCCCTCTCTATCTACCTATGTCTGTATCTGTCTCTTTGCTTTTCTTTCTTTCTCTCCCCCTCTCTATCTACCTATGTCTGTATCTGTCTCTTTGCTTCTCTTTCTTTCTCTCCCCCTCTCTATCTACCTATGTCTGTATCTGTCTCTTTGCTCCTCTTTCTTTCTCTCCCCCTCTCTATCTACCTATGTCTGTATCTGTCTCTTTGCTCCTCTTTCTTTCTCTCCCCCCTCTCTATCTACCTATGTCTGTATCTGTCTCTTTGCTTCTCTTTCTTTCTCTCCCCCTCTCTATCTACCTATGTATGTATCTGTCTCTTTGCTCCTCTTTCTTTCTCTCCCCCTCTCTATCTACCTATGTCTGTATCTGTCTCTTTGCTTTTCTTTCTTTCTCTCCCCCTCTCTATCTACCTATGTCTGTATCTGTCTCTTTGCTTTTCTTTCTTTCTCTCCCCCTCTCTATCTACCTATGTCTGTATCTGTCTCTTTGCTTCTCTTTCTTTCTCTCCCCCTCTCTATCTACCTATGTATGTATCTGTCTCTTTGCTCCTCTTTCTTTCTCTCCCCCTCTCTATCTACCTATGTCTGTATCTGTCTCTTTGCTTTTCTTTCTTTCTCTCCCCCTCTCTATCTACCTATGTCTGTATCTGTCTCTTTGCTTCTCTTTCTTTCTCTCCCCCTCTCTATCTACCTATGTCTGTATCTGTCTCTTTGCTTCTCTTTCTTTCTCTCCCCCTCTCTATCTACCTATGTCTGTATCTGTCTCTTTGCTTTTCTTTCTTTCTCTCCCCCTCTCTATCTACCTATGTCTGTATCTGTCTCTTTGCTTTTCTTTCTTTCTCTCCCCCTCTCTATCTACCTATGTCTGTATCTGTCTCTTTGCTTTTCTTTCTTTCTCTCCCCCTTTCTATCTACCTATGTCTGTATCTGTCTCTTTGCTTTTCTTTCTTTCTCTCCCCCTCTCTATCTACCTATGTCTGTATCTGTCTCTTTGCTTCTCTTTCTTTCTCTCCCCCTCTCTATCTACCTATGTCTGTATCTGTCTCTTTGCTTTTCTTTCTTTCTCTCCCCCTCTCTATCTACCTATGTCTGTATCTGTCTCTTTGCTTCTCTTTCTCTCACATTATTGTTTTATAAATAATTGGACTTGTTTTGGTTTGTCTTCACAATGGCAGCCATGATTGTTTCTTTATTGTTGGTTTGAAATTGTATTTCTTGCCCTGGAATAAAATTATATCAGTTGGTTACCTAAACTTACATAAATAGAATCGAGAAGCATTAAGAAATATCAAAGAAATGTTTAAAAAACACTAATGAAAATATTAAATCGAATTCTTCATTGTTTTGTTCTATCAATGAAATTATATTCTATATAATTATAAAATTTGTTCAGTTTAAAGTCCCATACAGGTTAGGGTTAGGGTTAGGGTTAGGGTTAGTTTAAATCGAAGGTTCCGTATCATTTGGGATTATTAAGATGACTGTTCTCATCTTAGATATTATTCTTACAACGTTTCGGTTGATGTAACCTCCGACCTTCTTCAAATATGACTTGTCGAACTTTGGAATCTTCCTGTCAAATTTGGTAATCTGTACAGAATTTCAAACAGAACCCTTTATTTAATCCATAGGGGTAACTTGCTCTTGTTTCATTGGCTCTGACTAGGTAAACGTCTAAAGTAATTTATAATTGCATTACTAGTGTCGCCCGTACTGAGGGTCGAACCATCAGAAGGCGGTCATTTAGAACTGATTAGTGCTTAGCACTTTTATCCGTTGCACCACAAGTCCTCTGGAGGTTCAGGATTCAATCCTCAACATCTGCAATGCTAAGAATACAATTACAAATCATTAAAGACTAATAACCGGTAATGGCTGAAGAAACAAGAGAAAGTTACTCCCATGGATTAAATCGTCGCTGTTATGATACACAGAATGGAAAAATACTTGTAATTAAAGTTCTAGTGGATAATTTTTTCTACTTTTTCGTACAGTGAGTAAGAATATAATGCTTAATAAGTATATATTATTGTTTTTATATAAAAATATTTTTTTACTAAGCGGCTAATCAGCATAAGCACCAGATATTCATTATACTGTCTCTTATCATTCGCACAATTCATTCATCAGCATGTTTAACTTGGATGTAGTAACCAATTATGTACGTGATCAGATTGCAGCAAAAAGTACTGAGGTAAAAAAGTGAACTGTATTATTGACAGCAGATTGAGAAACTAATAAAACTAGCTGGTCGCCTCGAGTAACAACATCTAGGGGATGACCCGAACTTTAATAGAATCTGAAAGTTATTTACGTTATTCACAGGTTTTGGTACTGTCATCGTAGAGAAATATTAACTGATAGGGTTATCTAGAATTCATATTGAGAGATGTTAGATATATCTCTATATATACATCTCTATAATAACATCTTTATAATAACATCTCTATAATAACATCTGTATAAAAATATCGGTATAAAAATATCGGTATAATAATATCGGTATAAAAATATATGTATAATAATATCTGTATAAAATATCGGTATAAAAATATCTGTATAATAATATCTGTATAATAAATCTGTACAATAACATCTGTATAAAAATATCGATATAAAAATATCTGTATAATAATATCTGTATAATAATATCGGTATAAAAATATCGGTATAATAATATCTGTATAAAATATCAGTATAAAAATATCGGTATAAAAATATCGGTATAATAATATCGATATAAAAATATCGGTATAATAATATCGGTATAAAAATATCGGTATAATAATATCTGTATAATAACATCTGTATAATAATATCGGTATAAAAATATCGGTATAATAATATCTGTATAATAATATCAGTGTAAAAATATCGGTATAGTAATATCGGTATAAAAATATCTGTATAAAAATATCGGTATAATAATAATATCGGTATAAAAATATCGGTATAATAATATCGGTATAATAATATCGGTATAAAAATATCTGTATAATAATATCGGTATAATAATATCGGTATAATAATATCGGTATAAAAATATCGGTATAAAAATACCGGTATAAAAATATCGGTATAATAATATCGGTATAATAATATCGGTATAAAAATATCGGTATAATAATATCGGTATAAAAATATCGGTATAATAATATCGGTATAAAAATATCGGTATAATAATATCGGTATAATAATATCGGTATAAAAATATCGGTATAATAATATCGGTATAAAAATATAGGTACAATAATATCGGTATAAAAATATCTGTATAATAATAATATCGGTATGAAAATATCGGTATAAAAATATCTGTATAAAAATATCTGTATAATAATATCTGTATAAAAATATCGGTATAAAAATATCGGTATAATAATATCGGTATAATAATATCGGTATAAAAATATCGGTACAAAAATACCGGTATAATAACATCATTCTATATTCATTGTCAATAATTTGAACCGTGATGGCTTTGCTATCAACACCAAACATCCCAAAGAAACGATTCACATACTAGTAAGCATCCAAGAAGACATATGGCGGATAAGCAGAGTGAAGACACTTATACAATAGTACATTGTGAAAGAGGAAAGATATGGAGGGACACTTTGGTAATAGTCTCATAAGCAGGAGGTGTGATCCTGAACGGGCTTCACATTCACCGGATGTTACCCGCCCCCTCTCAGATTATTTTCTGTGGGTCATCTCAAAGATAATATCTATCAAACAATCCCCAGACTATTCCAGAACTGAAGAGACTTGGCTAAAATCAGGGTAATTCCAAGACAGTAGCCTGTCAGGGTTATCGACAATTTTACACATAGTATTCAGGTTGTCTTATTATTGAACGGTGATAAAAGACTGTTGGACATTCATGGCTGAAACTTGGTGGGCAAGTCAGGCATAGACTGGAGTTTATTTGTACCAAATATAGTGTGATTGGAGAAAAGATTGTGGATCTTATTACCGATTCAATGGGTGACATTTTTTATTGGGGGGGAGGGGTCACCATCTATTAGGATTTTAACGTCTCCATGACAAGTCCCATATTACATGGGTTCTTCATTCCAAATTTGGTGTAATTCTGATCAATAGTTTTGGAGCCTATATTTTTTTTATGGAAGTCGCTCCAAACAAAGCATGAAGTCCCTTGGTCTGTGTGTGTGCATATGTGGAGCTAGAGAGGAATGAGCTGGGCGGAGGAGAAAGAGGGAGGTAAAAACGGGGGAGAGGGAAAGAGAGACGTCTAGAGAGATCGAAGTTTTAATAGAAATATGTTACACTCTTTCCCCGGGCAACGCCGGGTAGCCCTGCTTATATATAACATGGAAAATCGACTTCTTGAAATAAAAACGAAGTCGTTTAAAAATCCTTGGCCTTTTGGTTAGAAACGAAGTCTAGTCTCTACTCTGATTCTACTATTCATCTATTCTGCCCTCAGTCAATGAAGGAGGAATCCTAGACTTGGATAATTCTTATTTTCTCCCAATCCGGAGTGACCCTTTTTGGGAAGCTGGATTTTTCCCCACAATAAAATCGATTTTGTGTCTAACCGCCCTTGTTGAAAGGTAGGTACAGTAGATCTTGCACATACAAAGGCCTCTATATCCTTACAGACAGAAATTTATAACATGAATAATTCAAATAAATAAATTTTCAAAAGCAAGTCGCTTTTAATAATTTATTATTGTTTAATATGTAAGAAAGGAGCCAAAGAAACGAAAGATGATTAACACAAAGATAGAAGATGTATACTGTCTTGAAAATACTAAGGTTATTGGTAGAAGGAAATTTGACGTTTTCTTTAGTATTTGCACTAGTAGTAGCAGTATTATTATGCCATCTCCCTATGGCACATCCGGCACATCGAGGATTCTTAAACATAAATAGACACTGCCGCAGAGTAGTTTTGGAGCCTATATATGACTAACAGATAGAGAAAAAGTTACATTATAAGACAGATTTGTTATAGATTGACCTAGCAAGTAAATAATTTTATTTATTTAAAAAAAAAAAAATATTTTAAAAAAAACAAAAAAATCTGAAACGTCAAAGTCTGAATATTTATTTTTCATTTTTTTAAATTTGGCAAAGAACTCTATCAAAAACGTAAAGACTTGAATATTTTATCAGCAGACAAATACAGTGTTTGTTTGTGGGGCTAAAACATGAGGCTGATAGATAAGCGCCATGATTAATAATGACAAGTCGCAAAAGACAGTAAAACTGGATAAGCTTTTCTTTATGATCGACACACGCACACGCGTACACGTATATACATATGTATATGTAGTATACATGTGTGCGCGTGTGTATGTTGTCACTTATGGCTATAGATCAATGGCGAACATGTTGAACACTGACAGTTGTAGATGAAGAACAAGATACTGAAATGATACATGATAGATTACAATTATAATATATTAAATTAAATAGTTACTGACAATTGTACACGAATGGCTCACCTCTAGATGAACAAAGTTACTTTTCAATTAGAAGGGATAGAAAAAACACTACAAACATTTACCAGACCTAATCTCTCATTCATATATATATATATATATATATATATATATATATATATATATATATATATATATAACAGGAGATCATCTATTATATAAAAAGCAATTGTATGTATTTATGTATGCATGAATCTCCACCTAAAAGTTAAAAAAAACTACAAAACAGACACCCACAAAGTTGGTATATTATTGATTGGCGTTGCCCAGAATAAGTAATATCTAAAGATTTGGGGGTCAACTGGGCCAGGTTTCGTCAGGGGGGCTCGGTTTTTCAGCCATTTTCAATGTTATTATGTACTAATTTAGCAAGAAAATACCGACTTATTCCTTAAGGAATCTATTATATAAAAGAGAGTTGTCTCCCTTTTGTTTCATTTTACTTCAGTCGAAGTTCTCAGAAATCAAGGGAATCCTTCCTGGGGCTAACACTTGATCTCTATATGAGATACATAGATATTCGAGTGTTTCATTAAAGTTCTCCTTTACCTTTCAAACTTTGAGTTAGTAAAGAAATAAAGAACATTACTTTTCTCTCTCTCCAACTGACCAGTTAAATATTTTATAGTATATCATTATTGCGGTCTCTTGGTCTTCTCGGATTCCAGGACAAAAATTCATCTAGTCTGGTGGAGTATCCAGCTTAGTGCTATTACTTGAGGTAACATCAGTAGGAGAAGGTTCACCATTCCTCGTATGCGCCAGTATATAGCCGTGTCGATGGGGATCTTATTTGGGCTTTGAATACTATGATATTTTGAATATTTTGTCAGGGTTTACTTGTAGAGGGAAGTATCCTCATGTCAGATTGTCCTGACAAACCCTTGTACAGAGTGACTGATGAAACTGCCGTAATTTACATTTTGGTCCACAGTACTTTCTGATCCATCTGGGTCCATCTTCAGTGGAATTAATTATGGCGGGAAAATTTAAATATGAAACTATATTTATTAGGTATTATAAGCATTTAAGTATATTAGTACTAGTGCTAAAATTAATCTTGTTAATAGCCGTTTTTTTTTTGTTTTAATGTGTAAAGCTTCTAGTATGTGAAGTTTTTGTGTATTAGTATTATGTTCTGAGATTTTAGTATTGTTTACGAGAAGTTTTCGGATTTGCGAGCGGGGACAGGAATGTTCGTTAATGAGGTGTCTGGACCAAAATGTAAATTACGGCAGTTTCATCAGCCAATTCTCATCCGAGATTAAGACTTTAATCCGGAAAATTGAAGGGATCAATACAAAAATATCCAGACAAGAGTTGTCGGTTATTTTTAATAATACGTGTCTTAAGGAAAAAATGCTGCCTCGATACACACATATATATATATATATATATATATATATATATATATAACATGGAAAATCGACTTCTCGAAATAAAAACATAGTCGTTTAAAGATCTTTGGCCTTTTGGTTAGAAACGAAGTCTAGTCTCTACTCTGATCGTAAACTTCAACTTTTCTGCTCTCAGTCAATGAAGGAGGAACCCTAGACTGAGATCGTTCTTAGTTTGTCCGAATCCAGAGTGACCCTTTTTGGGGAGCTGGATTTTCCCCTACAATAAATTTGTCTAACTACCCTTGTTGAAAGGCAAGTAAATAGATACAGTAGATCTTGCACATACAAAGGCCTCTATATCCTTACAGACAGAAATCTATAACATGAACAATTAAAATAAATAAATTTTTAAAAGTTTCTTTTAATTATTAATTATTGTTTTATATTTAAAAAAGTTATAAGAATAGATTTGAGAGAAAGAGAGATAAATAAAGACCTGGCTAGAGATAGGTTAGTTTTGAAGTCAATTTTTAAAAGCCACCCAACACATGCCAGCATGTAAAACAAATAATAAACTGAATATGACGAGTTTGTTTCTGACCTTATCTCATTTCATACACCAACTATTTCATTTTTTAAAAATTTTATCTCTTTGTTTTTGTTGCGAATAAGATATCCTACCAGATGCCAGACTTTCACCTGATATTTCGGAGACTCCAACTGAGATATCTTCTTTTAGGATTCTAACTATCCCTTTAAGCGCAATTGTTTGGACCTCTCCTGCACTTAGTTCATCGGGTGTTTTCGTAAAGTTGTTTTTGAAATTATTTTTCATGAGCCTGCTAGCTCCCATGATTACTGGAATTATGATGGTGTGTGTATTGGTTGGAAGGTACAGCATTGCCAGTGATGTAACGAGGAAACCGATGTCCTTTTGCCTGCAGCCCATTACATTTTTAGTTTTATTTTGTCTATTTCGAAATATTTAATTAATGATTGGGTGGGATTGGAATAAATTTTGAGATATTTATAGGCTATAACCTTTTCAAGACGCTGTCCAATCCTCTGTTCTCGAACATGTATTTCTGGGGTATCACACATATGGCCTTCCCGTCGTGACACTCTATCTAGCGCTTCAAAATTATGGACAGCAGCTCAGTATAGCCATCTGAATTGAGTCGGAGTCCCTTTTCGAAGATTTAGGTTGGCATGACGTGTCTTTCACTGGTAATATCTAAAAACGATCACAGTTTGAAGGATTTTAGTCTTTATGACGCACAAGACTTTGTGCGGACTATAGACTAACCACCTGTTTTTGCGCGTTGTGTAACTGGTCCTGAGACTAACATGAATATCTTCAGCTCGACTGGCATGTTTGATCTTGTTGAGAAATTTCTTGGCATGAAACAGTTTGCTTGAGTAATTGGCCCTCGAGACTCTTGTATGAAGAGTAGTGATGATCTTCGTACAGCGCTTTCTTCACAGTTGCCATTTTAATGCACATCTCCCTCATCAAGATTCGCATTGCCTTGTTTGGATCTTGTCACACCTTTTGGCTCTTGTATAGATTGGGTACACGGGCGAAATTTATTTTAGAAAAGTTCCAATGGTGTAAGGGGCAGTTAACTCGTTTTTTTTAGAAAGCAATTTCTCCGAAAATGGAATGTGTAGTTATATATATATCCAGTTATATATATGGAATCCAGCAACCAGGTTGGATCAAAAAATAATTTTCTGCCTGATGAGACCTCAGCTCTTGAGAGCTGTAGATCGATAACATCGACATGCCAGTGTAGCAGACCTTGTACATGTTTGAATAAAAGCATTCACTATATATATATATATATATATATATATATATATATATATATATCCCAGACTGCGAATCAGTGGCGATTTGTGATCAGGGTTCGCGCCTACCGACCGTTGAGAATTAGTTCCTAGACTGAAGATTGCGTTAGCATGAAACATCGATGTCTCTAGGTATTTTAAAAATAATTAATATTTATTTATAAAAATATTATTGTTTATCAGCCCCCCCCCCCCCCACAAAGGCTTGGCACTTTTTAGTAGCTTTAATAACAAGCAGTACAAATAGCTATTGCACGATCCGAGCGCCGCTTCGTAAAAATATTATTGTATATATATATATATATATATATATATATATATATATATATATTTAATAATTAAACGACGACATCAAAATGGAAACTAAGTACCCTGAATATTAAGTCGGGGTACTTTCTTTTTTTAAGAGGAGGGTCATCCGACCAAGTGGTTGATTTCTGTTTAGTGTTTACGATTCTTCAGAACTGGGTTAATTGACGCATATAACTACTTCTCTATGACCCTATTAACATTTATTCTATTAACTTAAACTTGGTATAATAATAATCATACTATTATTATATATAACCTCTTTTTTGTTTTAACTACAATAATAATAGTAAAAGTTTGGGCTCTTATATAACTACACATTTTCGGGTTATTTAATGCCGAATCCGGTCATTTTGGTAAAGGTTTTTATGCTTCAAGTTCTATATATCTTCAAATATTTATTTATAGTGTTTGGTTTGGTTTGGTTGTTTTGTTTTATGGCATCTCAACCCTTCTCGGGTGATTTAATGCCGAATTCGGTCATTTTGGTAAAAAGAATTATGCTTGAAGTTCTTTATATGTTCAAGTATTTATTCGTGATTTTTGGTTAAGTGAAAGAGCGAAGGGAGAGGGCGGGGTAATGGGGAAGGGAAAGGAGGAGGGGACGAAGGGAAATTGTTGCTTTTTGTTTTGGATTTTGCAGAACATGATTGCGTTTTGCAAAGAGAAAAAAGAAACAATATAATATCAATGTTTAGTGCATTTTGGGCCAGGAAGCCGATATCTTCAGACAGACTGATCTAGTAGCACCAGGAGAAGTTATTGTATATTGCTAATAAGTACCTGAAAGAACCTTGGGAACCAATACAAACAACAGAATGAAGCTGATCAAAAATGTCATACTGACTCATACGAATTTACTTTTACTTATTAAACGTGTTTCTCATTATTCTGGGCCCATTGTGGGACGACTGCTCCAGCTAGTCTAATGTAAATGGTGACTGCTTCATTATATCAAAATGGATTAAACATGGCAGAAACTTAAAAAAAAAAAAATAGGTGAGAAGAAAATAAATATTAAACCAAAAATCAACCTGCTAAGTCTAAAATGTATAATGTTTAAAGAAATATATGACAGAAAACAAAAAAAAAGAAAATGAGAAAATCATGGCTAAAAAAAATTATTACAAGTCAATGACTTATAGAGGGAGAAGCAACATGAAGGGGAGAAAATAAAATTAATCAAGTATGGTAATTGATTTTCCACACATTTTCGAATATCATGTGAATGTCGCAGAAACTGTTTTTAAAGAACACACATCATTGACATTTGGTGTATCTAACGGAAACTGTGTCACATTTTTTCAGCCATTGCATCATCCGGTTTTTGTTTTTGTTTTGTTTTTTCAAATCTGAAAAGATTATGGTATTACTGCAGTTTTTTTTCTTTTACTATTGGGATGCCCACTTATTGAGGCCAGGAGCCACCCGAGGACAAGAATTAATGAGAGAAGAATGTATGCTAGTCGAAAGATTAAGAACGCTATGGGAGTATGTTGTTTCGGAATTTTTTATATGTGGATTGATAATTTATATTATTTGAATTATTCGGACTACTGTTCTCTTATTTGCTAGTATTCTCACAACGTTTCAGCCGATGTAACCCC
Organism: Sepiola atlantica; assembly: GCA_963556195.1. Lineage (NCBI taxonomy): Eukaryota > Metazoa > Mollusca > Cephalopoda > Sepiida > Sepiolidae > Sepiola > Sepiola atlantica. The sequence goes on along the minus strand of OY744528.1, from coordinate 15,052,833 downwards.
CGACCTTCTTCAGGGACATCTTGTAGAATTTCGGTATGTGTACTGAACTTTGAATGGAACCCTTTATTTAATCCACAGTTTGTACTCGTTCCATCAACCATGACTAAAGAAATTCTTAATTGTATTCTTAGTATCGCCCGTAGTGAAGATTGAATCTTCAACCTCCAGAAGACTGTCACTTAGAATTGATCATACTTAGCACTTTTATCCGTTGCGCCATAGGTCAAAGAGTAAAAGAAGAAAAACATCATTGACTTGTTTACAAAGAAATGGAAATCAATTTTGGTCACTTTAATTTGATAATGAAATTATTTTGTGAAATAGACATTTTTAGAAAGTTCATTTTAGTTCTTGATCCGAATCGATTAATAGTAAACACATGTGTAAGTAACGTGGAGGCGAGAAACACATATAGGTCCCTCACTGTCAACCAAGCTCCAGCCCCTGTCCCATCACCACAATGTAGCATGCTTGTGCTTGTTTTACAAATACTTCAATGGATTGTGCTCCGATGAACTGGCTACTTTGGTGCCCCCTTGACGTAAACTCACTAGACCAACTCGACAATCAGCTTAATCCCATCCGTTCACTGTGGAGGTCTTCAGGTGCCGGAGAGCCTTCTACTCCAATAGCTTCTTTCCTCGTGCTGCTGGTCTCTGTAATTCCCTCCTTGCTCCCTGTTTCTCTGACAGTACCGACATGCAGAGGTTTAAAACTAATGTAAACAGACATCTCGCTACACTGCTTCCAACTTGGTGTGACATCCAAATTCTCATTAACCTTTACGTCTACAGTGGCGGCCTGCCTTGTTTGGGGTGAAATATGTTTTAAAATAAAACAAAAAAAGAACACATACTTCAAGGCGCATAATTTAATTTATATTTATTTTTTCAGAACTCGAGGGAGAGAACTGTAATTGCATACGATGGCTCCCTTTTAATCCGTTTCGATGAGTCAGGAAAAATGTCTCCATTCTAACAGTTCTCATAGCCGGAATAATTATTTAGAAAAAGAAAACTGAAGCAAAATAAAATATATTCGTGCTAATAACACAGTGAAAGAATAAAAAAATAAAAAAAAGGCTAGTCCGAATCAATTATCGATATGTAAGATGGATTGTTATTAGGATCTTACATTGAAAATCTGACACCTGACGTATGTTAGACATCCTTCGTATTGTACACACCCGTCAAAAGATATCTTTTGTACACTGATGATGACGTGTTTTAGTTAAAAACTTGGATAACAAAGCAACAACGGAATTTCATAGAATTTATTGATTCTTCATCTCAAATGCTAAAAGTTGTTGGCAAGATGCAACTGTTAAGAATTGTCTATATTGTTTCTCGTCGGATCACAAACTTAAGCGATGTTGAACATGGTTGTATTTAGGTGGGTGACCATTTAAATAGATTAGGTAATGTAATCAAACATTCAACCTAGGTGTATAAATTGGTGCCAGATTGTCTATATTCTTTCTACTATATGTGTTTGAAATAAATATTTAAGGCAAACACGCACAAAACGTAAGTACAGGGTGGGCAAAAATAAGGGTCCTATTTTTAAGAATTCATAACTTTTTTATTTATTGATTTAAAAAAATTTTTTTTTTTAGAATAAGTAAAGGACCCCTTCCGAAGCAAGCATGAGCCGTATTAGCCCTAAGGAACGTACCCTCATTTAGAAAACATTATTTTTGCTTAAAAAACTCAAAACAGTGTAAAAAACAATACTTTAGTTTTTGTAAGTTTTAAGAAGTGTTTTTCGGCTAAAATTTGTTTTGTTTATTTCAAAAAATCTCGGAAGGGTCAGTCTACACACACATAAAGTTTGGTGAGTTTAACTTTTATTTTGTGGAAGTTATTCAAATTCAAGTTATTCAAATTTAAAGATAGGACCCTTATTTTGGCCCACCCTGTATATATGCACTCATGCGGCGTTTGGCCAAAATTGGAACATTTTACTCAGATTTAACTCAAACATTGTAATCAGAATAGAAAGAGAATGCATTTGAATAAGGGGAGATAACCAATGCAGAAATCTAATCAAAGCTTACAAACACAAAGAAATTAAATTGTTTTCATCAGAGTCAGGACATTTTTTATTTTTACTCTTTGTGCACGAAATGCATGATCTACTACCATTTCAGGGAGATTGCCTTTTCGAGAAGAATAAATTCCGCACTCACTCAACAAATGAGTTTTTTCTTATTCTTCAAAGAAAACAGTTCTTTTAGGGTAAGAATGTAATAAACCAATCGTTAAAAAAAAGAAGCTAATTAAGAGTCTTGATTTTTGACACCCGAGTTTTACTTAGATTTCCTTGTATTTTTTTTTTTATACGCTGGTCGCAAATTAATATTTCTTAGGTCGTATCCCCGCACAACAGTGGTTTGTAGTTTTTAGGTTCTTTCGTTTTTGTCTTTGTAACTTTTTTGTGCTGTTCTCTGTAGACTTGCAGATATTTTACAATTACAATCTTGAGGTTCATCAAGAACAAGAACCGACAAAATCTAAGTATGAAAGTCGTTTTTGAAAATCTAACAGAAAATCTCTTTACAGATTTGAAAATCGTTGCTAGACAAAGTAAAAGACAAGGACACCTATAGACACCGGGTACAATTTTCCACCCTGATCCTGCATGGTTTGTAGTTGAAACCTGGGCAGAGAGAGAGAGTTTATGGCTAAATCATGTTAACCCACTGGGTCTAATCAGATGACCAAAGTTAAGCATTGCTGAGCCTTGTTTTACTTAATATACCCAAATTGTCACCCACCTACACCATGTAATCAAACATTCCACTCAGGTATATGACTGGGTATCCGGTATACTGGGAATATTGACAGCAAGAAATGACAGACCACCTTAAATGTTATGTAAAACTTAAGCCAGACAGATCAACGAATATGCTATTTCAAAGTTATGTGACAGAGTGACGTATCCACTTATTTTTCATTGTACCTCAAATAAGATATAAGGTCGCATCTCAAATTAAAAAAAAAATCTGAACCATGATCATCATCCTTATTGTATTCGGTTTAACGTACGTTTTACATGCTGGCATGGGTTGGACGGCTTTTTTAGAAATTGACTTCCAAACTAACTAATCTCTGGACAGGTCTTTATTTATCCCTCTTTCTCTCAGGTTCATTCTCATCACTTCCCCCCCCCCATCTTTTCCTTAGCCTTCCCCTCAAAACTGAACCTCCAATTCAACAGTTCTACATCTGCTAATCCAATAATTCTCATTTATTCTTTCATCGAGGCCATACAATTGAAGAATCTTGGTCACTGGTGGTTCAGACTTAACGCTAAAACACTGGGGTGACGGAAAGGGGTTCTACTTAAATTATTTCGTACGGATCAAGTGGTTAGGGGTTAGGGTTAGGGTTAGTGTTAGGGTTAGGGTTAGGGTTAGGGTTAGTGTTAGGGTTAGGGGTTAGGGTTAGGGGTTAGGGTTAGGGTTAGGGGTTAGGGGTTAGGGGTAGGGGTAGGGTTAGGGTTAGGGGTTAGGGTTAGGGTTAGGGTTAGGGGTTAGGGTTAGGGTTAGGGTTTAGGGATTAGGGTTTAGGGTTAGGGTTGGGGTTAGGGTTAGGGTTAGGGTTAGGGTTAGGGTTAAGGTTAGGGTTAGGGTTAGGGTTAGGGGTTAGGGTTAGGGTTAGGGTTGGGGTTGGGGTAAGGGTTAGGGTTAGGGTTAGGGTTAGGGGTTAGGGTTAGGGTTAGGGTTAGGGGTTAGGGTTAGGGTTAGGGTTAGGGTTAGGGGTTAGGGTTAGGGTTAGGGTTAGGGTTTGGGTTGGGGTAAGGGTTAGGGTTAGGGTTAGGGTTGGGTTAGGGTTAGGGTTAGGGTTTGTAGTTAAGAGAGAGTAAGTTTATGGTTGCATTATATTAACACATTGTTTCACATTGTTTCTCGTCGGATCACAAAGATAAGCGATGTTGAGCATGGTTGTATTTAAGTGGGTGACCATTTAAATAGATTAGGTAATGTAATCAAACATTCAACCTACGTGTATAAATGGGTGCCAGACTACCGTCCTGTCACTGAGGTTGCACGCCATTAATTCTACCAGTGAATAACATTATAATAGTGAGAGAAGGGAGGGGGGAGTAAGCATCGGTCTCCTGAGTTTTTAGTTATTTAGGAGATAGAAATTTGTATTGTAGTTAAAACAGGGATAGTTATGGTAGAAGAGAGAGCAGAAAGAGGAAGGTATAGTAAGTCGGGGTAGAATTATCAGTTCTTATCGGAGTTTTAGTTAAGAATTGGTAGAAGGAAGCAGAAAAAGGTATGGTTAGGTGATTATGGTTTGGGAGTAAGATTGATAGGTAAGTATGGCTTGGGAGAGAAAGAGATTGATAGATTAGTATGGCTTGGGAGAGAGAGATTGATAGGTAAGTATGTCTTGGGAGAGAGAGATTGATAAGTAAGTATGGCTTGGGAGAGAGAGATTGATAGGTAAGTATGGCTTGGGAGAGAAAGAGATTGATAGATTAGTATGGCTTGGGAGAGAGAGATTGATAGGTAAGTATGGCTTGGGAGAGAGAGATTCATAGATAAGTATGGCTTGGGAGAGAAAGATTAGTAAGTAAGTATGGCTTGGCAGAGAGGGATTTTTAGATAAGTATGGCTTGGGAGAGAGAGATTGATAGGTAAGTATGGCTTGGGAGAGAGACATTTATAGGTAAGTATGGCTTGGTAGAAAGAGAGAGATTGATAGATAAGTATGGCTTGGGAGAGAGAGATTGATAGGTAAGTATGTCTTGGGAGAGAGAGATTGATAAGTAAGTATGGCTTGGGAGAGAAAGAGATTGATAGATTAGTATGGCTTGGGAAGGAGAGATTGATACGTAAGTATGGCTTGGGAGAGAGAGATTGATAGTTAAGTATGGCTTGGGAAGGAGAGATTGATAGGTAAGTATGGCTTGGGAGAGAGAGATTGATAGGTAAGTATGGCTTGGGAGAGAGAGATTGATAGGTAAGTATGGCTTGGGAGAAAGAGAGAGATTGATAGATAAGTATGGCTTGGGAGAGAGAGATTGATAAGTAAGTATGGCTTGGGAGAGAGATTCATAGATAAGTATGGCTTGAGAGAGAGAGATTGATAGATAAGTATGGCTTGGGAGAGAGAGATTCATATATAAGTGTGGCTTTGGAGAGAGAGATTAGTAAGTAAGTATGGCTTGGAAGAGAGGGATTCATAGATAAGTATGGCTGTGGAGAGAGAGATTCATAGATAAGTATGGCTTAAGAGAGAGATTTTGATAGGTAAGTATGGCTTGGGAGAGAGACATTTATAGGTAAGTATGGCTTGGGAGAGAGAGAGATTGATAGATAAGTATGGCTTGGGAGAGAGACATTTATAGGTAAGTATGGCTTGGGAGAGAGAGAGATTGATAGGTAAGTATGGCTTGGGAGAGAGACATTTATAGGTAAGTATGGCTTGGGAGAGAGAGATTGATAGGTAAGTATGGCTTGGGAGAGAGACATTTATAGGTAAGTATGGCTTCAGTGAGAGACATTTATAGGTAACTATGGCTTGGGAGATAGAGATTTATAGGTAAGTATGGCTTGGGAGAGAGATTCCGAGGCCGATTTTGTGGGGAAAGGGAGAGAAATTTATTGATGGGTGTGAAAGAGTCAAACTTGTATAGAATTGAGACAGAGAATTTGCTTGATTGTTGGAGGAAGACAAATCTAATAGTAGGAATAAGATGTCGCTATTGTAATGAGAGGATGAATTATGGACCTAATAAAGAATGAGACCTGCTGCCGTTGCTGATGATGATGATTACAAAAAGTACAATATGCAAAGAAACGCTTCGAAAAGGCACACAATGAGATTTACTCTTTTCATGCTACGTGAATTCCAGATTCTATCTCTCCACCTGCGATTCTTATGAAACATCGCTCGGTCCAATTAATTACGGGATTCATGCACTGCCAACAAGAATAAATATTGACGTTTTTGATGGCAGAATGATTGGATAACAATAAGTCTACATTTGCTGCTGTTGTTAGTTCAACATTATTAGTGAACATTTGGCTTACAAAGAAGGGAAACCAAACAGAGAATGCCGGTCAACCTGTCTGAGTGTCCATCTGTTTGAACAAAATGCTTATTGACTTGGCAGCCGATACTCTTAGAATAACGGATTAAGTTTAAAAGATAATATATATTTATATATATATATATATATATATATATATATATATATATATATATATATATATATATATATATATAAAATGTTATAATCTTTTATGTATAAATTTTCAGTATTTACTTAAACAGTGCTCAATACGTGAGTAGAGCTAGGAAGTAAGTTATGAAAATATATTTATGGCAATTAAGCTACAGCGGCATCCGTGTTTCATCCCTGTAGGGAATTGTCAGGCTAAACTGCCTTTTAGCCTGACGATTCCCTACGGGGATGAAACTCGAAAGCCTGTGTAGCTTAATTGCAATAAATATATTTTAAAACATATATATATATATATATATATATATATAGACTACATTTGCTCCCCAATCGTGAGTTGATCTCTTTAGTAAAAGTAACGGTTTCCACAGAGTAAAGCATTACTCTTCGCAATTAGAATAGAGTTCTCTCTGTAACCGATAATGTAAAACATTTTCTCATACTTTCGTGGTGAGGGAGATGGAGTACAGAAAGCCTGTTGACTACTGTATAAGGTGTCGGGTTTCGATTTGCAGCTTGAAACGCCATGTCTAGCCACACCGAAGATTCGTGATACTGCAAAACAGCTGCCTATTGTTAAATATATATGTAAGGTCTAAGTAATCCAACCTTACAAAATCGCATCACAACCAAATAAAGCAAATAAGAACCTTGATATCCTATCGGATGGAACCCTATAAGGGAGAAATGATAAAATTTTAATTTTATTATTATATATATATATATATATATATATATATATATATATATATATATATATACAGGGTGGGCAAAAATAATGGTCCTATTTTTAAAAATTCATAACTTTTTTATCTATTGATTTAAAAAAATTTTTTTTTTAGAATAAGTAAAGGACCCCTTGCGAAGCAAGCATGGGCCGTATTAGCCCTAAGGAACGTACCCTCATTTAGAAAACATTATTTTTGCTTAAAAAACTCAAAACAGTGTAAAAAACAATACTTTAGTTTTTGTAAGTTTTAAGAAGTGTTTTTCGGCTAAAATTTGTTTTGTTAATTTCAAAAAATCTCGGAAGGGTCAGTCTACACACACATAAAGTTTGGTGAGTTTAACTTTTATTTTGTGGAAGTTATTCAAATTCAAGTTATTCAAATTTAAAGATAGGACCCTTATTTTGGCCCACCCTGTATATAATTATATGTATATAGGTGCACTCAGTCAACAGAAACTCCTAAGCGCACAAGTGGAAGAAAAAATGATAATAGTGAATAAAAAACCGAGAAAGAATAAACAAATAAATGTGCAACTTACAATTTCGTGCCGGATGATTTTAGAAGGAAAGTAAAGTAAATCTCAATTCAGTTTTTTTTTTGGGGGGGGGGATAGTCTGTAGGAAATTTTCGGGGACCATTCTCTTCTCCAAGCCTTCTATGAAGTGTGAACAGAGTTCTTGAAAACGGCGAACTAAAATTAATATTATTAATATTTCACAAACCGACCACCAGGGGTGTCGTCTCAAGGTCATATATGAGTGTGCTTGTTTTTTGTTTTATTTCCGATACACATGTACCAGGAAAGAAAACAGAAATAAGAAAAGAGGGGAGTTCTTAAGTTTAATCTGTCTGCTCGGTCTGTGTGTGTGTGTTGGAGGGGTTCTCTTTGAACGTCGGTGGGTGGTCCGTCTCATACACATCCGGTGTGTAGGAGTAAAGAGACAAAAAAAGAACGGAAAGAAAATGTTCACTAGATAAATCTACTTATCTGCTGTAGGTGGGGGTATTCGTCTGATAGGCAATATATATAATTATGTGTGTGTAGTTTAGGCTCAATAACGTTTTAAGAGCAAAATATATTTTTGCAGGGCACATACAGTGAAAATTCGATTAGTCATTTAAAAATGACTAATCGAATTTTCACTGTATAGGATTGTGCATCATATATGTTTATAGGCAGAAATCGTTATCGATACATGTCTTATTAAGGACAATGGAATTTTCTCTTTTAATTATTTACTTAATCGTTGTCTTGACTCTGTGAGCTAGTTTTTTTATCTAGTGTTAATTAATAGAGTACGAATACAATGATTAATAAAATAATGAAAAGAGAAAATTCCGTCGTCTTTAAACAGACATATATACTACACTTTGATCTTAGCCAAATGTGGGTAAGTGTTGAATAACAGCCTCCTGAAGACGGCTTCTTGGCCTTTTGGTCAAGATCAAAGTGTAGTATCTGTTCCGATGGATACTACACCCTATAGACCGGTGCTGTCTTGGCCTTCGGGGCTTGATTCCGCCGGTCTGTGGGTTTGTCCTGTGCAGTTCTAGGAGGTCCACCCTCCCAGGCTTTGCCTCCCCTCTTTGGGAAGGAGTAAGTTTATAGCTTACTGCTTGAGGCGCCTCTACCGGAGAATGCCGACGGAGCTGCCCAGGCAATTTTTAATGGCTAGAGTGCTCACCTTCTCGGGCGCTGGCTTTTCAAATCCCACTTTCCGACCTTGTGTCACATACACCTATTGTGGGTAGGCGTTAAATAAAAAGCCTCCTGAAGACGGTCGAGAGACCGAAAGCGCTCGAGGAATGGCCCACGTTACAACGTTAGGTGCCATACTCCACCAATTAACACCAGAAAACCGACGAATTGCTCGCCGCGTCGAGAAATTAACAAGAAATATAGTGAAGAGAGACAACTCTGTGGTCTTTAACGACGAGTGTATAATATATATATATATATATATATATATATATATATATATATATATATATATATTTATATATAAAATTTATTGATTAAATTCTTTAAAATTTTGATAACATTGGATAATTTTTTTGATTTTTGGTAATCAAATAAAATAAACAGAATGAACTGTTTACAAAATGCAATCTTGGATTGGCGGATACGTATGAGTCCCGGCCACGAATGAAGGTGATTTCATATTAAATTATATTTAATTTCAGTCATGCGATTAGATTGAACTTATGTTGGTCGGTTGTCGGTTAATATCAAATTTCTCCTTTCAAATCTTGCGACATCAAATAGGTAAGTATTAGTTGTCTGATCTCGTATATATGTCGTACAGTATCGGATAAGTAGACAAATATCTTTGAAAGCTGGCAGATAAAAGCACGTACTTTAGTATCAAAGAGAAATGAAAGTAATTTAGTATGTCTGGGCTCGACGATGATCAGATATACAATTCAGTTGAGGTCACTTATCGAGTTAGGGCAAAACTTGGGTGACGATCCATCTGGTATGTATACACGCATCATCAAAGCTCAAAGAAAGGATATTAATGATTAATTAGATTTTTATGGTGTTTTTTTTTTATCAATAAAGCATCTTTATCTACACCATCATCGAACAGTATACGGGTGAACAATTATATAAGAACTGAATTATTATATCCGTGTGTAGAATGGGTGTAGTGGGTATACGAGCAGAGATTGTGGACTTTGCATGCAGTGTTCAATCTCTGTTTGCTCTGTAAAATATCATTTTAACTAATACTATTGGGAAAGTTATAAGGAGATTACAAAGTGGTCGTTTTCTTTACTTTTGAAAGCCTCGTAACTCGTTTCCCTTACATTGTTTTTTAATCCTCAAATTCCATGAGCGAGTGGGTAGCAATTTGCTTCTGTTCGCTAGACCTCTTGTCAGTGCCTGTGTAGATGTGCGCGAGATGAGGAAAGCTTGTACGTGAATTTTGAAGTGTTCTTCTCGTCTCCCCGGCTTGGGGAGAGGGAGGGGTACGTGTAGGTTCTTGTGGGTCCCTTTTGAGATGCGTTGGGTTGGGTCTCTGTGCTTTAGGCTGTTGATTTCCTGGTCCTTATATGGATTTACAAAGTTCAATTCGTCGGGTTGCCAATTTGAGATAGACTTGTTAGAATTTTGCTTTACAACAAACGGGAACCATTTTTACTGGTTGAAAAATATAGAGTGAACACGTTCCTGTGAAAACTAACTTGCCCTTTCGAAGTGAACAGGAGAGTGTATCCCAACGAAGCAGAGAAAGGAAAGGGTAGCTATTCAAGCCATTTGCTTTTTGGCGTTCGCTTGAATCGCATCTTAGTCCACCACAATCCAATCTTTTAAAAAAGGAGTGGCAGGTGATAACATGCGTACTAACATGAAATTGGTTTAGCATGTTATTATATAAATTATTTGATCAGTGTAGCAGTTACATTTTGATGGACTATTTTCTTTTAATATGAACTGATATTTCTATGTGGAGTGATTGAGCTCTTATCAAATCAATACGCGTTCAGCCGGATGTACTTCCGGTTTACTATTTACAGTTTTCCCCCGTTTTCTAGTCGTATTGAAGACGTAAAAACAAGCAGTTGCGTTGTAAATGCGCCCCATCCAACTCACGAGCGCAATGGACCCTTTTCTTAACTTTTGATGTCAAATCTTTTCATAACCTTTTTTCTATTGTTGGTGGAACGAAGGTGTGAATAAATCTGATAAAATGTTAAGAGACGGTCAATTTAATTCCTTTGTGACTACAAATATCGATCTTCTACGAGAGCAATCTACCCCAGTGTTTCTTTCACTTACCGATGTGTGTATTAGCCATTATACACACCAGTGTTGTTGTCGTGATCCACGTTCCATTTAGCGGCTTATAAATGGAGAGTAGAGAGTAGACCTTATATAAAGAGAGTAAGAAGGAGAGCTGATAAAAAGAGAGTAGAAAGTGGACCTTATAAACGGAGAGTAGAAAGTGGACCTTATACACGAAGTATAGAAAGTGAACCTTATATAAGGAGTATAGAAAATGGACCTTATACTAGGAGTATAGAAAGTGGACCTTATACAAGGAGTATAGAAAGTGGACCTTATACAAAGAGTATAGAAAGTGGACCTTATACTAGAGTATAGAAAGTGGACCTTATACAAAGAGTATAGAAAGTGAACCTTATACAAAGAGTATAGAAAGTGGACCTTATATAAGGAATATATAAAGTGGAGTATAGAAAGAGGACCTTATACAAAGAGTATAGAAAGTGGATCTTATACAAGGAGTATAGAAAGTGGACCTTATATAAGGAGTATAGAATGTGGACCTTATACAAAGAGGATAGAAAGTGGACCTTATGCAAAGAGTATAGAAAGTGGACCTTATACAAAGAGTATAGAAAGTGGACCTTATACAAAGAGTATAGAAAGTGGACCTTATATAAGGAGTATAGAATGTGGACCTTACACAAAGAGTATAGAAAGTGGACCTTATACAAAGAGTATAGAAAGATGACCTTATACAAAGAATCTAGAAAGTGGACCTTATACAAAGAGTATAGAAAGTGGACCTTATACAAAGAGTATAGAAAGTGAACCTTATACAAAGAGTATAGAAAGTGGACCTTATACAAAGAGTATAGAAAGTGGACATTATACAAAGAGTATAGAAAGTGGACCTTATACAAAGAGTATAGAAAGTGGACCTTATACAAAGAATATAGAAAGTGGACCTTATACAAAGAGTATAGAAAGTGGACCTTATACAAAGAGTATAGAAAGATGACCTTATACAAAGAATCTAGAAAGTGGACCTTATACAAAGAGTATAGAAAGTGGACCTTATACAAAGAGTATAGAAAGTGGACCTTATACAAAGAGTATAGAAAGTGGACCTTATACAAAGAATATAGAAAGTGAACCTTATACAAAGAGTATAGAAAGTGGACCTTATACAAAGAGTATAGAAAGTGGACATTATACAAAGAGTATAGAAAGTGGACCTTATACAAAGAGTATAGAAAGTGGACCTTATACAAAGAATATAGAAAGTGAACCTTATACAAAGAGTATAGAAAGTGGACCTTATACAAAGAGTATAGAAAGTGGACCTTATACAATGAGTATAGAAAGTGGACCTTATACAAAGAGTATAGAAAGTGGACCTTATATAAGGAATATATAAAGTGGAGTATAGAAAGAGGACCTTATACAAAGGGTATAGAAAGTGGATCTTATACAAGGAGTATAGAAAGTGGACCTTATATAAGGAGTATAGAATGTGGACCTTATACAAAGAGGATAGAAAGTGGACCTTATACAAAGAGTATAGAAAGTGGACCTTATACAAAGAGTATAGAAAGTGGACCTTATACAAAGAGTATAGAAAGTGGACCTTATATAAGGAGTATAGAATGTGGACCTTACACAAAGAGTATAGAAAGTGGACCTTATACAAAGAGTATAGAAAGATGACCTTATACAAAGAATATAGAAAGTGGACCTTATACAAAGAGTATAGAAAGTGGACCTTATACAAAGAATATAGAAAGTGAACCTTATACAAAGAGTATAGAAAGTGGACCTTATACAAAGAGTATAGAAAGTGGACATTATACAAAGAGTATAGAAAATGAACCTTATACAAAGAGTATAGAAAGTGGACCTTATACAAAGAGTATAGAAAGTGGACCTTATACAAAGAATATAGAAAGTCGACCTTATACAAAGAGTATAGAAAGTGGACCTTATACAAAGAGTATAGAAAGTTGACCTCATACAAAGAGTATAGAAAGTGGACCTTATACAAAGAGTATAGAAAGTGGACCTTATACAAAGAGTATAGAAAGTAGACCTTATACAAAGAATATAGAAAGTCGACCTTATACAAAGAGTATAGAAAGTGGACTTTATACAAAGAGTATAGAAAGTGGACCTCATACAAAGAGTATAGAAAGTGGACCTTATACAAAGAGTATAGAAAGTGGACCTTATACAAAGAGTATAGAAAGTGGACCTTATATAAGGAGTATAGAATGTGGACCTTACACAAAGAGTATAGAAAGTGGACCTTATACAAAGAATATAGAAAGTGGACCTTATACAAAGAGTATAGAAAGTGGACCTTATACAAAGAGTATAGAAAGTGGACCTTATACAAAGAGTATAGAAAGTGGACCTTATACAAAGAGTATAGAAAGTGGACCTTATATAAGGAATATATAAAGTGGAGTATAGAAAGAGGACCTTATACAAAGGGTATAGAAAGTGGATCTTATACAAGGAGTATAGAAAGTGGACCTTATATAAGGAGTATAGAATGTGGACCTTATACAAAGAGGATAGAAAGTGGACCTTATACAAAGAGTATAGAAAGTGGACCTTATACAAAGAGTATAGAAAGTGGACCTTATACAAAGAGTATAGAAAGTGGACCTTATATAAGGAGTATAGAATGTGGACCTTACACAAAAAGTATAGAAAGTGGACCTTATACAAAGAATATAGAAAGTGGACCTTATACAAAGAGTATAGAAAGTGGACCTTATACAAAGAGTATAGAAAGTGGACCTATGGTTTACTTTCGCCAGTCTCGTATGTCCTGCTTTCTTTATTTTATCCTTTAGTTAGTACATTCCATGAGCGATGTTTCTTACAAAGGGGAAAGAATTGCTTTTTTCTGAGTCGTAATCTATCCATATAACACTTATCGTTTGCTAGTTTTTGGCCTTTAAGTAGTATTTTTTAGCTCCTTACATCAAGAGGCTTCATACCTTGTCTGGAGCGATTTCCATTAAAAAAAAAACACTCGAACGCCGATGTTTATAAAAAGAGGATTATTTAAAAAGCGACACAGTCACAGAAACATCAGAGCAACAGGCCACTTGTGTATGCATGAGAGAGAGAAAGACAGATGGCTAGTCTCACTACATCTAGTCACATTGTGCGCCTCCCTTTCTTCAATTGCGGACAGCGCCTTGAACACATCTTTCCTCTTTTCTTAACCTGTGACGTCAAATTATTTCATAACTGTTTTGTTGGTGGAACATCAGAGCAACAGGTTACTTGTGTACGCATGAGACAAAGAAAGACAGACAGAAAGACAAATAGGTAACTTGTCCTGCTACATCTAGTCACATTGTGGGTGCAAGCCCCCCTCCCCCCCCCCCCAGGACACATCTTTTTTTCTTTAAATCCCGCCAGCTACAAAACAGATAGTCCCTGACGGGAAGTCATTTGGCTTCATTGACTTCCGTTCTGGAGTCACCTTTGAACTATAAGGTGTCACTCAAATCTTTCCATTCAAACACGACATTCATTACGTAACACTAGCGTTCGGTATGAAATTCCTGAGAGCAATCTACCCCAGTGTTTCTTTCAGTTACGAATGGGTGTATAAACCATTATGCACCCGTGTCCTCATCGTGAACCCATGTTCTATTAAGCAGCTTATAAACCCGCTCGGACGTTGATGTTTATAAAAAAAGGTTTATTTAAAAATCGAGATAGTCACAGAAGAATGAGAGCAATAGGCCACTTTTGTATGCATGAGAGGAAGATAGATAGATAACCTGTCCTGCTACATCTAGTCACATTGTGCGTGCAAGCCCCCTCCCCCAGGACACATATTTTCTTCCTTTAAATCTCGTCAGCTACGAAACCTAGTTCCTGACCGGAAGTCATTTGGCTTCATTGACTTCCGTTCTGGGGTCACCTCTGACCCTTAAGGTGTCACTCAAACTATTTTATTCAAACATGACCCTCGTTATGTTACAATAGTGTTCAGTATGAACTTCCGCTCTGGGGTCACCTCTGACCCTTAAGGTGTCACTCAAACTATTTTATTCAAACATGACCCTCGTTATGTTACATTAGTGTTCAGTATGAACTTCCGCTCTGGGGTCACCTCTGACCCTTAAGGTGTCACTCAAACTATTTTATTCAAACATGACCCTCGTTATGTTACATTAGTGTTCAGTATGAACTTCCGCTCTGGGGTCACCTCTGACCCTTAAGGTGTCACTCAAACTATTTTATTCAAACATGACCCTCGTTATGTTACATTAGTGTTCAGTATGAACTTCCGCTCTGGGGTCACCTCTGACCCTTAAGGTGTCACTCAAACTATTTTATTCAAACATGACCCTCGTTATGTTACATTAGTGTTCAGTATGTACTTCCGCTCTGGGGTCACCTCTGACCCTTAAGGTGTCACTCAAACTATTTTATTCAAACATGACCCTCGTTATGTTACATTAGTGTTCAGTATGAACCTCCGCTCTGGGGTCACCTCTGACCCTTAAGGTGTCACTCAAACTATTTTATTCAAACATGACCCTCGTTATGTTACATTAGTGTTCAGTATGAACCTCCACTCTGGGGTCACCTCTGACCCTTAAGGTGTCACTCAAACTATTTTATTCAAACATGACCCTCGTTATGTTACAATAGTGTTCAGTATGAACCTCCGCTCTGGGGTCACCTCTGACCCTTAAGGTGTCACTCAAACTATTTTATTCAAACATGACCCTCGTTATGTTACAATAGTGTTCAGTATGAACTTCCGCTCTGGGGTCACCTCTGACCCTTAAGGTGTCACTCAAACTATTTTATTCAAACATGACCCTCGTTATGTTACATTAGTGTTCAGTATGAACTTCTTGGTATGGTTACACAAGTCACCTGAAGAAGACCGAAGAATACAATGACCGAAACGTTGTGTATATAAGAACCATGATGAGGAGAGCAATTAGTTGTGCAAATAATACCAGCAACAACACCTGATATAAGACATCTCAAATTCTAAGAGTTTGGCTGTCACGTTTTGCGTTTCAGAGAAAGTCTTTGAATGATTCCATACGATTTAAAGTTCGTTGTTTGAATTTAATGCAATACCCATCAACTATTGTGTTTCCAACTGTCTTGTGTCATCATCGCTCGCATTGACTGACTATTCGCCTTTATTTGGCTTCCCAGCTCAAGTGTCAGCTTCCTGATGAAGAATATATTTGCTGCCACGTGATGGGAAGATGAACTTCAATGATGCACACTACAGGAATTAGCGAGCTGTATCACACGTCTAACTCGTCTAGCGAAAAGACAGATAATGCGGTGTTAATTCACATCTCAAGCTCAGTCAAAATCAATAGTTGTAACTTTAATTTATGGGTGTTATAAAATTATAGTTAATTACAAAGCTACTTTTAAGTACACGTCATATTCACTTGAGTACAGTGGAGTGCAGATGAGGGGGAGGCCCCAGGCATTCAAACTATCTCTCTTTCTCATATTTAACAGTACTAGGACTTATACTTGCATGTTGAACGCATACAAATCAAGGACTTTACCACAAGCATCATCAGACCTCTGCATGCCACTGCTTGAGTACAATTTGATGTTTTATACATTTTCGACAGGTTGATGAAAACATTGTTAAAATGTTCCTAAATTCGTTCTTTGGGATGCCACGCTTTATAAGATGTTGGTATATAAAGCCGAAGAAAAATAATCAAAAATCATTATATACAAACACGTAACCCCAGTAGATAATAACTCTAAAATCAGATTCATTATATACTACGAAAAGTCAAAAACTAGTAATTTATTAAAAAAAAATATCCCGGCTGATAGTGGCTTACTTAAAACTAGCAATGCCATATACGTGTTTAAATGCTCTATCGGAGAATGTGTCTCTGCAAACAGCACGTATATTGGCATGACTAGGACTACCATATCACACCGACTTACTTGCCACCTATCCTCCCCTCAAAGCTCCATATACCAACATCTTATAAAGCATGGCATCCCAAAGAACGAATGTAGGAACATTTTAACAAATAACACATCCATTCTGGTGGTTTGGGGTTGCGGTGTTCGCCTCCCCATAATGGAAGCATTTTTTATATGCATTAAGAAATACGATAGAAATTAAGGCAAGACGATATAAATTAAGGCAAGACGATATAAATTAAGGCAAGACGATGGGAATTAAGGCAAGACGATAGAAATTAAGGCAAGGCGATGGAAATTAAGGCAAGACGATAGAAATTAAGGCAAGGCGATGAAAATTAAGGCAAGTCGATGGAAATTAAGGCAAGACATTGGAAATTAAGGCAATACATTGGAAATTAAGACAAGACGATAGAAATTAAGGCAAGACGATAGAAATTAAGGCAAGACGATGGAAATTATGGCAAGACGATAGAAATTAAGGCAAGGCGATGGAAATTAAGGCAAGGCGATGGAAATTAAGGCAAGACATTGGAAATTAAGGCAATACATTGGAAATTAAGGCAAGACGATAGAAATTAAGGCAAGACGATAGAAATTAATGCAAGGCGGTCGAAATTAAGGCAAGACATTGGAAATTAAAGCAAGACATTGGAAATTAAGGCAAGACGGTGGAAATTAAGGCAAGACGGTGGAAATTTTGTCATAGCAACACAAAAACACTAATAGAGAGGAAGAAAACGAAAAATGAAAACAAATTAAATTAAAATGAAAAAAATCTGATGACAGGTAAAAGAATGAAATATTGTTGTGTTGGAATGTCTTCCCCTTTTTTCCTTAACCCATTTATATGAGCCGAGATGATATCTTATTGGTGAAAAGATATTAGATAAGGAAGATCATAATATTGGTAGGTCAGACCAAGTCAAGAAAATAAAGCAAAACAAAAGAGAAAAAAAATTGGGGGTGTTGACCATTTGGATGATGTGTGGGTTGGAGTAGGGGCTGAGATGAAGAAAGTCTGTAGACTTGACTATAAATGGAAAGCCATCAGTAAAAACCGAAGACATTGGTACTTTGCTGGCAAGAGAACATCATCAAGGTGTAAGGTTTTTGCCTATTAATCTGAGAAGTGTTGAATTGCCAGCCATTATTCTGCAATAAAAGTTCCCCCCATCTATTCGCCTGTTGAAAATTGGATGAGAAAAAGACAGAAGTGATTAAAATTGTGTTTTGTCTTTCTGTCTCATCCCTTCCTTTGTCCAAGGAAACAAAGAAAAGAAGAGAGGCTGAACGCTTCATGATGACATTTTTTTTATTGTTTAGTGTTGTTGTTTTTTTATGAAATTAAAAATATTTGAAATTATCACCACTCTCCCTACAAAATACCAAAAAAACAAAACATTCTGTATACTGTAGTTGCTAAAATGTTTTTTTTTATAATTGTTCTATGCCAGCTGTTCATAAATGGTGAAACAATTATTTGAACCCAGTCTCATGAAATAAACTTTTTATTGCTTCAGTGAAGTCTTTTTTGTTGGTATGTATTCAGGCTAAAGAAAGAGACAGAGACACAGAGAGAGAGAGAGAGAGAGAGAGAGAGAGAGAGGCACAGAGAGAGATAGACAGAAAGCGAGAAATAGACAGAGAGACATATAGAGAGACAGAGAGAGAGAGAGAGAGAGAGAGAGAGAGAGAGACAGGGAGACAGAGAGACAGAAACAGAGAGAGAGAGAGAGAGAGCTTAGATATGCTTAAGTCTGAAAAAGCATTTTAGTTGGGCTGTTATGCTCAAGTCTGAAATAGAATTTTTTTTTGGTTGTTACACTCAAGTCTGAAATACCATTTTTGTTGGGCTTTTATGCTCAAGTCTGAAATAGCATTTTTGTTAGGCTGTTATGCTCAAGTCTGAAA
This sequence comes from Sepiola atlantica, assembly GCA_963556195.1. Lineage (NCBI taxonomy): Eukaryota > Metazoa > Mollusca > Cephalopoda > Sepiida > Sepiolidae > Sepiola > Sepiola atlantica. Next base: position 15,034,293 of record OY744528.1, on the reverse strand, counting down.
TACCATTTTTGTTGGGCTTTTATGCTAAAGTCTGAAATAGCATTTTCGTTAGGCTTTTATGGTCAGGTCTGAAATAGCAGTTTCGTTAGGCTGTTATGCTAAAGTCTGAAATAGCATTTTCGTTAGGCTTTTATGCTCAGGTCTGAAATAGCATTTTCGTTAGGCTTTTATGCTCAGGTCTGAAATAGCATTTTTGTTAGGCTGTTATGCTCAAGTCTGAAATAGCATTTTCGTTGAGCTGTTATGCTGAAGTTTGAAGTAGCATTTTCGTTGGGCTGTCATGCTTAAGTTTGAAATAGCATTTTCGTTGGGCTGTCATGCTTAAGTTTGAAATAGCATTTTCGTTGGGCTGTTATGCTCAAATCTTAAATAGCATTTTCGTTGAGCTGTTATGCTCAAGTCTGAAATAGCATTTTCGTTGAGCTGTTATGCTGAAGTCTGAAATAGCATTTTCGTTGGACTGTTATGCTGAAGTTTGAAGTAGCATTTTCGTTGGGCTGTCATGCTTAAGTTTGAAGTAGCATTTTCGTTGGGCTGTTATGCTTAAGTTTGAAATAGCATCTTCGTTGGGCTGTCATGCTCAAGTTTGAAATAGCATCTTCGTCACTACATATACACCTCTAAAGAATATTTTATTTTTATTACACAATGAATAGAAAAACTTGATCAAAAATATTCTACCACTTGGAAAATTAACTTGATTCTGTCCCCTTTCACCACTGAGTTTTTTAATCTTATTAAGTACCATTTGTTAGCTTATCTTCGTGGCCTTACAGACAAGGCCAGATGTGAGCAAAGGGTTATTGTATTTGGTTCCAAAACCAAGTGGAAATTGATCAAAATGAACGACTGCCAAAATTCGCCTGCTGGGAGGTCACTATGAAAAGTGAAAGGTCAGATTGGCGTGAATGATCAGATCACTTCTCTGGTTGCAGAAGGGCATCGCAGCAGATAAGCTTAAGAAGGGAGAGGATCAAACTGAAATATTTGATCCAGCCTTTTAGTGATATTGAACTTATTTGCTTCGATGGTCAACTTACATAGATTTATAGTTAGAAATTTATGTCTAAAAGGAGGAAGACCGTACAACTATTGAACTTACAAGCAATCTGGAATCAGCAAAAATAAGGGATTAATATAACATTTACTGTTCATTTTGAAAATAGGCTTAGCTGATCCTTACATGGCACAAGGTCAAACGTCAGAGTGCTCAATGGGAAAAACTCAGATTGGCCAATATTTTTTTTTACGGTACATCAACCGTCCTTGGATTATTTAATGCTGAAATAATACCTAATGTAAACAAGCCGCGCGTGCGTGGTCCCACTCTGTATGTGACTCGATGTGGCGAGTGTAAAATGCAATAGATTTGGGCAATTTGGGGCATTTTTACCCCCCTTTGACCCTCTGGGGGCGCCAACCAGAATTTTTCTTTAGCCAAGGATGCTCATTTTATATCCAGAACAATTGCCTCTACATTTTGGCCAAGTTTCAGAAAAATTGAATGGATGGATCAAACGTTATGGGAGAAAAGAGTCATTTTTTGCCATTTTGGGGGCTTTTGACCCCCTGGGGGCGCGAACCAGATTTATTCCAAGGTCATTGATACTTATTTTCTATTAGGAACAATTGCCTCCACATTTTGGGCAAGTTTCAGAGAAATTGAATGAATGGATGAAAAGTTATGGGGCAAAAAATGTCATTTTTTGCCATTTCGTAGCCTTTTGACCCCCTAGGGGGCTAACCAGATTTTCTTTTAAAAAATCAGAGAATGTCACTTTCTAACCTGACCAAAGTTACAACTTCATGCAAAATTTCAGAGAAATTCAATGGATGGTTGCAGAGAAAAATCCGGACGGACGGACATGCCTCAAAACATAAGTCCCCCGATTTAAACATAAGTCCCCCGATTTTATAAATCGGGGGACCAATTATATTTTGTATACGATTATGTGAACACAAGTTGTTATTTTATTTCAATTTTTTTTCGATGAGGATTGATAATTTGTACTGTGAAAACAACAAAGATGAGAATAATTTCTCATCTTTGTTGTTTTTACTACGTTTCGGCTGATGTAATCTCCGACCTTCTTCAGGTACATCTTCTCAAACTTTGAGATCCCTATGTCGTACTCGGGAACCTATACAAGCCATGACCGGGTAGAAGTGCAGACTATTATGTTATTTATAGTCATTATCGCCCGTAGTAAGGCTTCAACCTTCGTCACTTGGAACTAATTAGTAATCAATGCCTTTTATTCAGTGCGCCACGGGTCCACTGATGACAGCATAACAGTGTTAAAATGAACAAGTGTAAAAAATCTACTATAAGACATTAAGAGTACACGTTTACGCCATTGTTTCTGCTGGTTTAGAAATATTAGACTGGGTTAGGGTTCTGGAGAGCTGGAGAAACTGCAACATTATGGGTCTATAGGTTTTCTGTAACAAATATAAAAAAATTGATTTTCATTGATGAATTATTAGTATAGATAAAAACTGAATGTTAGAAGGACATTCTTAAGCTTCGTTTAGGTTTGATTGCTTTATGGCATATCAATCCTTTTCCAGTTTTTTTTTTTTTATGGAAATCGCTTCAGACAATGGATGAAGCCACTTGGTGTAAGGAGCTAAAAAAATACTATTTCAAAGTCAAAAACTAGCCAACAATAAGTGTTAGATAGATAGATTCTGACCCAGAAAACAGCAATTCTTTCTCCTTTGTCAGAAACCTAGCTCATGGAATGTGAATGTAAAGGACAAAATAATAGAAGCTCGAGTTACGAGGCTGCCGAAAGTAAGGCACAAGGTCAACTTTCTACTCTCCTACTTACTTACAATCTAGAAATAATATGTTAAGGAATTTCATGTTTGTCCGTACGTTATCGCCTTTCACACACATTTACAAAAAAATAAAGGAAAGATGGTGATTGGTGATTAATCTGATGTCGGTAGGGTACAAAATTCCGACTTCACCATTTTAAAATTAATTATTTAAAAATTAAATTATGTCGTCCCGTCGACTAAAACAGCACAATTTTACATAAATATATTTGAAAAAGTGACATCCGTTTTATTGATTTGAAGAGTATTTAGCTGATAATTATTTTTACGGTAAGTAGACGAATATTGTTTTACAAAGAATTAAATTTTTACAATTTAAAATAAATAAAGAAGAAACATTGGTTTTATTCACGCAAAGAATATTTAGCTGACGATCACAATTATTTTTAAAAATAGCATTGACTCTGACAGACATTTTTTCATGAGGAATATTATTATTAACAGTAAATTATACTAATTGATGTAGAAGGCATTGTGGAATTTCCACGGGGTCCCACTAGTGCATTGAATGCAGTTATTTTGGTAAATGTTTTGTTTAAATATTTTAGTTTGTACATGAGCACTTTCTCTGTCTATCTGTCATTATGTCTGTCTGTCCGTAGGCGTTTTTTCAAGTGAGCGTTCATAATCTTTGTATTCCTTTAGAATTAGGAAACTATTAATTAATTTATTTATTTAGATTAAATAACATCAAATAACATTAGATTAGATAACATTAGATAACATATAAACAAAGTAGAAAGAAATTTCAAAACGAGACTGCGATTCGAACACACAAAGTGTTAAAAAACTTACTTAATATAATACTCTTTCAACTTCATTATATACTGTTACAAAAACACGATCAGACACCAGACGAGTTTTGCTATTTAAATAATTCATTTCTTTTAAACTTCTAATAAATTCATATTTACAAATATACACTTATAACTGCTATCATCAAATGAATTGTTCCCAAGTCAGATTATGTACAGTACAATTTAAAATAAATACATTTCAAAAATTGACATTCGTTTTTATTGATTTGAAGAATATTTAGCTGATCATTATTGTTACCATAAGAAGACAGAAAGAATATTTACTGTTTAAAAAAATTTAAATCGCTACAATTTTAAATAAATAAATGGACACCTAGTTTGTTTGTTTTTTTAAATTTAAAGAATATTTAAATGACAGTGACAATTTTTGTACAAAAATAGAAAAAACATTTTTTCTAAATAGTATTGACTCTGACAGACATCCATTATTTCAAACGTATTAGTATTATTATTATTAACAGTAAATTATACAGATTGATGTAGAAGGCATTGTGGAATTTCCACGGGGTCCCACTAATGCATTGAGTGCAGGTATTTTGGTAAATGTTTTGTTTAAATATTTTAGTTTGTACATGAGTAAGTCGTTTTGTCGGCATATTTTGCAGATAATCTGTAATTGATAAATTTTACTTAATCCATAGATTAGACCCTGGTAGAGTGGAATAAAATGTGATGATTTATGAAGATAGCTTATGACAAGTGTTTATTGACGTTATATTTGAAGATGACCATGTGGTAGCCCTCAGGAAATCAATCTGGTGGCAACGTGTTACACAGATGGGACGTTCTGGGAAATAAACTGTTCATTAGAATTTCATTTGAGCTTAGATACACATAGTGAATAAATAAAAGTTATTTTTAGTTGTGGTAGCATTTGCTTTGTATGCATAGATTTTGTAAATATATAGTCTGTAATAAATAAATAGTCTGTAATTAATAAATAGTCTGTAATAAATAAATAGTCTGTAATGAATAGTCTGTAATTAATAAATAGTCTGTAATAAATAAATAGTCTTTAATTAATAAATAGTCTGTAATAAATAAATAGTCTGTAATCAATAAATAGTCTAATAAATAAATAGTCTGTAATCAATAAATAGTCTGTAATAAATAAATAGTCTGTAATTAATAAATAGTCTGTAATAAATAAATAGTCTGTAATTAATAAATAGTCTGTAATAAATAAATAGTCTGTAATTAATAAATAGTCTGTAATAAATAAATAGTCTGTAATAAATAAATAGTCTGTAATAAATAAATAGTCTGTAATTAATAAATAGTCTGTAATAAATAAATAGTCTGTAATTAATAAATAGTCTGTAATTAATAAATAGTCTGTAATAAATAAATAGTCTGTAATCAATAAATAGTCTGTAATAAATAAATAGTCTGTAATTAATAAATAGTCTGTAATAAATAAATAGTCTGTAATTAATAAATAGTCTGTAATAAATAAATAGTCTGTAATAAATAAACAGTCTGTAATTAATAAATAGCCTGTAATCAATAAATAGTCTAATAAATAAATAGTCTGTAATCAATAAATAGTCTGTAATAAATAAATAGTCTGTAATTAATAAATAGTCTGTAATAAATAAATAGTCTGTAATTAATAAATAGTCTGTAATTAATAAATAGTCTGTAATAAATAAATAGTCTGTAATTAATAAATAGTCTGTAATTAATAAAAAGTCTGTAATTAATCATTTCTATTTGACCCATTGATGGCGTTCTGACAGGTACTACCACTCCGGGTTAGAAGTGACCTGGGATCAATGGCAATTAAGGAGTGACTCCCAAAATCTCCCCAATTGGGGCCTCACTTCTGAATGCAGTTTTGTGTCATACCCAAGACAATTCGTACCTGATATGGCATTCACCCTGGGTGGGTTGATCCGGCTTTCTCCAAAGGAAGAAGTTTCATGGGAGTATCAAATTGACAAGTGATCCCCAGTCACATGTAGGGGAGATGTCGACGTTAGGTTTGTACAGTTCTTGCAGGGAAGTGTCGACGTCCTCCTACATACACTGCCTGGTATTTTCAAATGGTCACCCATCTGGTACTGACCAGACTGAACGTTGCTTACCTTCGGTGATCTAACGAGAACCGGTGTGTCAACGTGATTATGCCGTACAAATTGTGGAGGGGAGCTTGAGTAATATATTGGGTTGGGAAATAGGGTAGTCAGAGAAAAATTATAGAAAAGACTGGGGAATATGTATTTCGGAGGATACGGTGGGTAAGGGGGCAAACATCTTGTCCAAGGGTGTCTGTGGCAGTTTACTATTGTGCCAAGGAACAATTCTATTGAACCCAGCTACGAGATCCTGACAGATATAATTACTCTGGGATAGAGTGGACCTGAGAGTAATGGCAACTAAAGGATGGCTCCACACTCACCAAAGTTCTTCAATTGGGGCTTCACCACTGGAGGCAGTCTTGTGCCATACACAGATTAGTAGAGAGAGAGCTTGATAAGGATTAGAAGAAAAAAGGGGTAGAAAAGATTAGGAAAGATGGATTAACGAGTATTGGGGTTGGGTAGAAGCGAACACCTTGCCCAAGGGTGTCAGAGACAGTTTAGTGTCGTGCCTGGGACAATTTCTATTTAACTCATATATGGGACTCTGGGAGGTATTATCATTCCGGCTCAGAGCGGACCTTGAAGAAATGGTAACTAAGGAGCAACTCGACACTCCCCAAAGGTCCGAAATTAGGACCACAACCGGCTGCATCAGCTTAATATAGAAGTGTTGTGACCTTGAAGGGCCGGTAATAATCAAGACAAACACAATGGTATAATTAACACAACATTGATTAACAAAGGTATGTTACAGAAAGTATACGTCTGATTCTGTGGCCATAACTGCCATCAATAACTGCCACGACGCTTAGTCGTAACTGGCTTTATTGTGTTTGGGTAAGTCCACTTATTCCTGAAATGGGTAGATCAATTCCCACCATAATAAGAAAGCTGCGATCGTAATGGAATTCACTCGGGCATTGTTCGTACATAGTCTTGGGGGGATTTACTTGTCAGAATAGTTCCGGACTTATTTGTAAGATGAGAATGTTTTATTCACAATTCTATGGTTGGTAGTTGCTTTTACCTTTTCGATTTCAATCGTTTAAGGAGAAA
>OY744528.1:14947491-15024991 GCA_963556195.1 Sepiola atlantica | reverse complement strand
ATCTGAAATGAGACATGGCAAAGAAGCAAGAAAAATGTTCCTCTTTGGACTGTGTTGACTTTTTTCGGACACTTTTTTGAACCCCTCCGTCTTCTTTTGCTCCTCGGAGGAGCGGACGATGAGGAAGCTGACATAATGTGACAGACTAAAACATTAAAAAAAAACATGACGTCATTGAACAACAAGATTGCTGGCGTTTTTTTTTTTTTTTTTTTTTTTAAATATTTGTATGTTGATATTGTATTACAGCTGTTATCATCACATGCACGAAAGCAAAAAGATCTGTTTCTGCTGTTAAAACACTGCAGTTACTATAGAGAGACGTCACTATCCACTGAGCATCTACTGACTTAATTGTTTGAGACGAACAGCTGTGTCTGTCGACAGAAAAAAAATGACGATCTGTGAGGATCAAAGAAATCCCCACACTCTGCTACAAAGGTTATTTGTCTATATTGTGATTCACCAGTTGGGACTTATCTTATGCTCTCAGTAGGTGGAGCATTCTCCTTCGGTTCGTGGGTGGTAGGTGTGTATCTCTTTGTCCGTTTATTGATTAACAATTTGTATTATACTTGAACATTTTTGTCTTCACTGTTTCAGAGAGAGGTAGAAAGAGAGATGATTTAAACTATGAGCAGGCACATCTTCTCTGCCTCCCCCCCCCTAGCTTGGGTGCGAAAACTGTTTGCAAGAACCATCAATTATATTGTCATTGCCTACACTCACTATCCGTCTGTCTCGGAGTTATTATTTATATCAAACCGTTACACCTACTTACTTGCGAGCACGGCTTCCATCACCTGTGATTTACCTTTCCGTGGTTGACCTGTCTGGCCCCACTGACAGCCATTTCTGTTAATCGTCTTTTAGTTTCCACTCAGTTCTAAGCATGGCTCAAAACCAGACCATATTGCAACACTTAATCGAAAATTCAATGGCTTGAAAAATTAGAGAACATTAAGGATATAGACTTGATTTTCAAAACAAAATTCTACAATTCTGCTTCTTTGGGTTATGCACATCTTGACAACAACAACATTCCAATAGTTTAGCACTTTATATATATATATATATATATATATATATATTATAATATAAAATGCATAATTTTATGCGTAATTTTATTACCTGTAGTAGTATAACTGCGGTAATGGTCCTCTGAAGAGAAGAATTATCTTTGAAAACTCATGAGCTAAGGACTTAAGAATACTTTGCTTGAACTTTGAATTCTAATAAAATTGGATTGACACCTTATTTTATTACCTCATTTTATATTATAATATTAATGCTCTATCCAGTATATTGAGCTTCAGGTTTTATCCGGATGTTTCACTAATTATAAGATATTAGTTGACGCTTATATCGTTTGTTGGATTACTTTATATATATATATATATATATATATATATATATATATATATATATATATGTATATATATATATATATATATATGCATCGTTCCTTTCATTAAGTAGAACGCTCTTATGACGTCAAGCTGCCACATAAAGTGTTAAAATTATCACCATTTATTGGCCGAGTGGTTCGAGCGTCGGGATTTGAGTTGCAAATACTTGTAATCCAGGGTTTCGAATCGCATGACCGGTAGTGAATAGTCATATCTCTATGCTGATGAGTCCCGATTTTAAAGGACGAAACGTATACGTACATAGATAATAAACAAAACAAATATTTATTATTTGTAGCTCTTAGAAAACCCTCTAACGTTTAACGGTAATTTCAAATGCCACTCCCCCTGTTGTTTTCATTTCAAGATGCTGAAGATTCCTTATGCGCTATAGACGAGTTTTATAAGCTAAAAAAGTCAGTTCATCTGGATGAAACTGCGGTACGCCTCTGAAATATGTAACACATAGTTTTATTTAAATAAATAATTTGTGCTGCTGGCCTCTGGAACTCCCTGTTTCCCCAACAGTACAGACATGCAGAAATTTTAAACTAATGTAAACAGACATCTTGCTGCGCAGATCCCAATTAAGGTTGACCCCCCCCTCCAACTTTCTCCCCTTTTCTTTTTTCTCAGTAGCCCCTTACGTCTACAGTGGCGGCCTGCCTTGTTTGGGGTGAACTATGTTAAATATATATATATATATATATATATATATATATATATAAAACAATATTCATAAATAAATATGAAATTATTTATACCTACATACGACATCGTTTCAAGCTTAAAATCCCATCAATGTAGGCGATAATTTCAGACAGTCACGAGGCGTGAACCCAGTTCACAGAGTCAACTCAGACTCTGCACGCTTTCGCTCTATCCTCTAGGCCACTGGAAATTATCACGTGATACAGGAGGAAATAAGTTATATATATGCCAAATACAGCTAGCCGTGAACACCCAGACATTCTAAAGGGTTCAACGAGTTGAATCAGAGCCTGGCTTTAGAGCTTTTAGCTGAATGTGTGTTTCTTAATGTCTCCTAACAGTGCTCGAATTTTGATCTCTTAAAGAGGCTTTATAACAATATTCATAAATAAACATTGCATTATTTATACCTACATACGATGTCCTTTCAAGCTTAAATTATTATTTATACAAACATTCTTAGCTACACATTTGCAGACATGTTTCAGTTCAAGCTGAATCAAGTGAACCTCGCCAGGTCAAGTACTTAGTATGAAAGTGGAGATGAAAATGATGAAGAGAACGTTCTGTCATGTATGCCAAAATGGACTCAATACATATTAGAAAATGTTAAATAAAAAAAAAACAACCGTTATATCTTATTTTTTTTAATTAAGCCATGTCATGTGACCTTTGCTATTTGTAACCATTGTCAAAATGAGTTGGTTTTTTTTTTTTCATTTTTATCTCTACCTTCATATAATGAACTTGGCCTGACGAGGTTCATCCGAATCTAGCTAGAATCATAATAGGTGTGAAATTGTGTAGGCAAAATTTTTGTATAAATAAAATTTCAATTCATTCTAAGTTCAAGAGTTTTCCACTGCACATACATATTGACGCTCGTGCATGCGCACCGGTCGAATTAAAGATTTATTACATAATCTAACTCAAGATTTGATGTGGAGTAATTCTTTTCTCTATTCATTTTTTTTTATATTTCAATTATTTTAAAAGTCTTTTTTTGCGGGGGGAGGAGGGGGAGAAGTGCAAGTTTTATTTTGGGGGCGGGGTGCACATCCCTTAAATGGTAAATTTTACAAAAAGAATGTCCCCATGTTACTCACTGTCTTGTCTAAAATATTTATTCCATAATTCATAATGATTCGTTGATTAGTTTAGGAGTGAATCTTGTACATAGAAATATATAAACATATACACAACGTACATGTATAAATTCCAGGTGTAGTTCTGTTGGTACTCTTATAGAAGACGCACTGCGTTTCCGTGACTTCGCATCGTCAACATTCGGCAGGTCTTGGAAGCGCCCGAGAGTTGAAGAGGCGAAAACTGCTAAACGATAAATTGAAGACTGGCAGACGATAAATTCAGACGAAGAAAATCAAGGTAAAATACATATATAAAAATAAAGAACGAACAAACCCTAGCTAAACAACTGTCAAAAGAACCATTTCTAATCAAATGTTTTTAGATTAAATGTTTTTTTTTGTGCACCGAAAAGTTTTTAAAAAATGATTATTTTTTATATAACAAACATCGAAACCACTGTTTTTAACCAATTTTTTTTTTTTTTTTTTTTTCATTTTTGTTTTCAATGTTTTTTTTCCTTTTAAACATTTTCTGGGTTAGGGGTTAGGGTTTGAAGTTTAGGGTTAGTCTTTCGCTAGAAGTGACTGTTGCTGACAGAACTCAATGAGTCCTTCGGGAGATTCAACGCGCTGACACAGATCGTAGTAATGCAATTTTTTTTAATGTGCTGCAGATCATAGAAATGAATTTCTTCCAAAAGTTATCGTCTGCTTGCTTGCAACCTGGTTGTCTAACGCCTGCTGCAATCTGATTGGTTAATAGTTTCGTCAACTCTCAGGCGTTTCCGAGACCTGCCCGAACGTTGACGACGCGAAGTCACAGAAACGCGGTGCGTTCTCTATAAGAGTACCATTCTGTTCAACGTTGTATAATCAACCAAGTGAATCGTACATTATATAATACTGCTCAAGAACAAATAGAGCCATATATTTTTTTTGAGTTATTCTATTTTATACAAACATAGTTTGCTACATAAATACATTCATGTTTCAAACCGTTAAATATTTGGGTATCATCAACACAAAGTGAAAATTAAATAAAATAGAAAGGGCTCTTCAAATTTAAAAGTTCAAAAATTTAGAGACGAAGAACAAATGGCTATCTAATAAAACCATTGCTAATATATACATTACTATTCTCTCGATACTACAGCTACCAGCGTGTTCTCACCACCGTCTATCTATGTACAGAACCCTCTGCAACAGCCATCATGCAGGTCCACATGTCATTCATCGAGGATTGAACCCAGACAGCTCAGCTTACAAGATAGCATCTTGTTATATTTGTGCAATGACAAGAGTTCACTTATGCAAATGAGCATTATTTTGCATGGGCGAATTATCGTTGAAATAAAAAGAGTAGAAACGTTCCTCCCGTGGCGAGTGTGTACCACGTCAAGTTTTCCGCGAATGAAAGAGAGAAAAAAATTAAGTTGGCATCATTTGTTTCTGTTACTTGATTGACAAGAATTGAAGAATTGTTAATTACGATTCGAGAGTCCGACATTTTTTTAAACTTATTTTTTTGTGTGCGCATGTTCAACTACATCCTTTCCTACGAACTCTCTCCTACCCTGCTATCGTGCTCCTTAGCCCCTTTTCCCTCTACAACCCACTCCTCTTTTGCCATTGCTAGCAAAACGCTGCAGAACTTTTAAATTAACAATTTCCTCTTTCGAATTTTTCTTTAGATGAGGATTGATAATTTGTATTATTTAGATTATTTGGACTAGTGTTCTCATTATCCAAAAGGATCCGTGGCGCAAAGGTTATAAGTGCTAAGTTTAATCAGTTCTAAGTGACAGTCTTCTGGAGGCTGAAGGTTCAATCCTCAGTACGGGCGATACTAACAATACAATTACGAATTACATAAGACTTCTATCTGCTCATGGCTGCCGGAATGAGAACAATCTATCCACGTGGATTCAATAAAGGTTCTGTTCGAAATTCCATACATATTCCAGAGTTTGACATACAGATCCACGAGTTCAATGAGACGCACCTGAAGAGGTCGGAGGTTAAATCGGCTGAAACGTTGTAAAGAATAACATCCAAAATAATAACAAGTTCATGTTGAAACACCTACCACCTTCCCTAACACTCTCTCCTACCCGGCTAACGTGCATATTATAAACTTCTTACTCCCACCATGTCCTCCAATGTATAAATATGGTCTTTTATTTCATCATGCTTATTCTTGATGAAGCCCTTACTTAATCAAATCATGACCCTGTGTTAATCTTTGTTTTCGAATTAGTCTGTCTTTCTTTTTCTCTATTTCCATGTTTGTTACCAATACATTCTGTCTAATTATCACCTTCCAAATATACCTCATACCTGTGTATGCATGCACACACATTACATTTATAAATACCTGAATGAATTGTAAAGCAATTCTTTTTTATCAGATGAAAAGAAAAGTCAGAGGAAAATGCCTGCTCAAATGAAAGTTTTGTCTCTTTTTACATAAAGAGAAACGCTAGAGTAAACATCGTTAGAACAAAGATCTTCTGGCCAATAGAACAAACTAAAATAGAATTTTAATTATTTAATTCATTTTCTTAATTACAGCATGATTTAGTTATATGAAACAATTAGTTAGACATTGGAAACGGTATTCTGGGAGAAATTGTGAGCATTGACTTTTGCGTTTCCTTTTAATTGAAAATCGAATAGGCAGACGAAAATAAACAATTCATTTACTGTTATATTTGGGGATGCAGGTAAAGAAAAGAATACAACAAAGTAAACAATACGTAATAATGTTGCCAAGGTGGGAAAGGATTGAGAATGATAACAATGGTGTACATCAAAAACATAAGTGGACACGTGTTAGAGAATCAAGTCTTCTTTTGTGATGACAGATATATAATCAGATTATTAAATTTATATTACGATGCACTGATATTAATTTATGACATTATCGTTTTTACTTTTTTTCCAGAAAGTCGCCCCTACAGAGGTGTGCGTCAATCCGAAAACTCACCCCTACAGAGCCGCGTGCCAATCTGAAAACTCACTCCTACAGAGCCGTGCGTCAATCTGAAAACTCACCCCTACAGAGCCGCGCGTAAATCCAAAAGCTCACCCCTACAGAGCCGCGCGTCAATCTGAAAACTCACCACTACAGAGCCGCGCCTCAATCCAAAAACTCACCCTTACAGATCCGCGCGTCAATCTGAAAATTCGCCCTTACAGATCCGCGCGTCAATCTGAAAATTCGCCCCTACAGAACCACGCGTCAATGTGAAAACTCACCCCTACAGAGCCGCGCGTCAATGTGAAAACTCACTCCTACAGAGCCGCGCGTCAATCCAAAAACTCACCCCTACAGAGCCGCGCGTCAATACAGAAAACTCACCCCTACAGAGCCGCGCGTCAATCCAGAAAACTCACCACTACAGAGCCGCGCCTCAATCCAAAAACTCACCCTTACAGATCCGCGAGTCAATGTGAAAACTCACTCCTACAGAGCCGCGCGTCAATCCGAAAACTTGCCCCTACAGAGCTGCATGGCAATCTGAATACTCGCCACTACAACAACCGTTACAGAGCCATGTGGAAATTTGAAAATCAAATCACCGCTACATGGCCGTGTGTAAATCTGAAAACTCGCCCCTAAAGAACCATCTGTCAATCCGAAAACTCGCTGCTACTGAGCCATCTGTCAATTTTAAAATACACTACTAACGAATCGTGTGTCAATCCGAAAAGACATTACTATTGAGCCGTGCTCGTCTGTAATTTATTGAATAAATGCTGCAAATTTCATTAATGCTGGGTAATTCTTTGATTTTTCCAAATTAAATTTTCTTCATCTGTTTAGAGTAGTCTCCTAGCGGAGGTTCTGTCTCATAGCTTGGAAAGTGTTCTCACATACTTTTAGCACCAAGACTTGTTATATAGGAAATCAACATGAATCAATCATTTTACAGACATTTGTTATTCAAATAAGTCTGGCTAAAGGCTGTATTTTATAATCATTAACCAATGTTTAAAGAATTTCAGTTTTTTTCAAAGATGGATATATTAAATCATGAGCAGCATCAAGAAACCATAATTCCAATTTATAAATGTTATCCTTTTCTTAAATTCTATCGGCTGTCTTCATCCTCGAAGAGGAAATAAGATCCGATAATTACAGCGTCTGCAAATTTGTCAGAGTTCATGCCAGATAGAATATCCGACATTAGGCAGCTGTCGGATTTTTGCATTCCAATATGCTGCAAGAGTTAAACAAGAGAAGACATACGAGATAAGAAAAGGATCCGCCTCGGAGGACTCATTGTTTCGGAATGGGCTTTCTTTGGCTGGCCTGCTCAGGGCGTAAGATAAGTCCATTTGGTGGAAGCAAAAAGTCATTTAGACAAACTAATCATATGGGTAAAAAAAAATATTGTGCACCAACATTTTCCCCGTCAGCAGAAATATCTTCTTTCTAAGACATAGAATCTAAAGAGAAGGTTGGTTTGCAAGAGAATTGGTTGGAAGAGCAGAGAAAAGCGAGTAAAAAAAAAAAAATAGAGATATTCTTAGTGATGAGTATATTAAATCTACACATTAAACAAGAAAATGTGGGCATCTTTTACTAGACTCAGCAGAGTAAAAACGCTAAAAAAACAAATTTACAACAAATAAAAGTAACTGTAAGCTGTAAAAGTTAGTTTCAAACTTGCATGTGCTATTTTTTTGTATTTTAAACCCGTTTGAAGTGCTATTTATTAGAAATTTATGTTCGACAGAGGGTTTTCGAAGAATTCAAAATGGCCGCTCTACGTAATAATATAGAGGCATTTTCTTTGAGAAACTAGATGTTTTAAAAAACAAGAAATTTTTTTTTAACATCTAATAAAAAGCCATTTATACTACGTAAAAATACAAACAAATTACATAGGTAAGTAGAAAAATGTCTATTCTAGACATAAGTCAACTTTACTTGTTGCAAATTTATGTTTTTAAACTCTTTCTCGTTCTTTTTTTGGACCCTGTTCGCGCCTCTGCTGAGCGTCGTAACATATACCCGAAAATGTTATTTCAAACTGAAGATAGATTGACCGAGTCCTAGAACGATGAATGAATGGATGCAGTCAAATAGAATAGTACTTATATATATATATATGTACCATTGGAGAGCCATGCATATTATAACTGTCCTGTTTTTAAATCTCCGAAACAGTTACATGGTAAACAGCTGAGGATCCCCGTGTTAATATTAGATGCTTACGTTAAGGTCTCCTGTTTTTGTTTCACTGTTAGATACTTGATCCCCCTTTTTATTTTATTTACTTACTATTATATATTTTATTTATTTATGAATTTTCCAACGAATGTCAAGTCTGCAATATTTTGGATTTAGTTAGTTTCTCTGGGAATTTAAACTGCATTTTCCTCCCTTTTTTTGTATTTTTGTTTAAAATAACTCAAAGCTTCTTTAGACTATATATATATATATATATATATATATATATATATATATTTACTAATTTTGTATCAATAGTGACAAGTATATATATATATATATATATATATATATTTATTAATTTTGTTAGTTATTATTTGGGCAATAGACAAGTGAACGAGTTCAATTATCTATGTTGAAGCATTTACCTAAATGCTATGATGGAGTCACATTCCTTAGATTGAGTGTCGTACCCTATATATGGGACGTCTATATATATGTGCTAGTGACTCGAATTTCAAATCCTGAGTTCGGATGTGTTCTACTGATGAGCCCAAAGGAGGGCGAAACTCGAGTCTAGGACTTCCGGTTTGTTTTTTTCATAGGTTGTGGGCTGCAGCATTGTCTGATTGTGGAAATAATTATATATATCATCTCACATTCAAAAAATCTAATATTTATTTTCTCGCTTCGTTAGTTTGTTGGATGACATCGTCCTAGCGAGTATAAAATCCTACTTGTGAGATATCGGCCTGCGTTCTAAGTAGTTGGATGACTACACCCCTTGTTGAGAAGAGTATGTACATTCCACAATCGGCCTCTGCCGTGGTTTGCTTAATCTGTGTAAATTAATAGACATTCTTGTATGTGGCGAGGTAGCTAAGTGGCAGAGTACTCGCTTGGCATGCAAGTGACTCGGGTTTCGAATCCTGAGTTCGGATGTGTTCTACTGATGAGCCTAAAGGAGGGCGAAACTCGAGTCTAGGACTTCCGGTTTGTTTCTTTCATGGGTGGTGGACTGTGGCGTTGTCTGATTGTGGAAATAATTATATATATCATCTCACATTCAAAAAATCTAATATATATATATATATACTGTGTGTAATAGAAATTACACAGTTGAAGTTATGTTCTTAAGACGGGGTTCATTTCTTATTTTAAGTTAAGCTTCAATTTGAAGAAGTCTTCAAATTATCGAATCATAATCCTTTATTATATCTAAACTATGTCGAGATGGGCCAGTTTCAATCAAAAAGCTATTTGTGGGGTTCACCCCCAAAACATTGAATCTTTAAAAAAATAAAAAAGTAGCTTACATAGATAAATGAAAACCTACCAATTGTATTGCCATACTGTACTTTATACATACACATATATTATACATATATATTTAACTACAAATCTGCAAAAACGGATGCAAACACTGTTGCCACAAGTTGTTCATTGTTTTTACTGCAAACACAACATCATATTTCTTATTGGAAATGTGTATCCGCGTCTGATCATATCTTCGAGATAAAAGCCCATTGAATCCATGTTCGATGAATCCTCTGCTGACAACACCTTAGATGACTCTTCAGACCAGCAATAGACTTGTATCGCAAAAACTAGAAAGAGTGCTCTGAACTGCACCTCCCCACATATGACAACAGTACCTCCCCATCTTAGGAGTGAGATACTTTCTGGAGCAGTAGAATGATGCAACCATTTTTCCAGCAAGCTTAGCAATAGATTTGATGTAAGTCTTCCATTTCAGGTCTGGGGTGAAAGCCAGTCCGAGAAGCTGATCAAAGAAAGGTGATTCCTTGATGGAGAGATCATTCATTTCGACTGGGGAGAAGTCATGATCCGAGCGTTGGTGGTGTACGCTTTGTAAATAAATAATCTTGTGAAATAACAATTTAGATTCTCTTTCTGAGAATATACAGGGTGATTCATAAGTCACTTCACTTAGCTATTTAAAATGATTACCATATGAAGCACAAACGTACTATGAACTTTTGATAATTGTTATCTTACTCTCTAATTACTGCTATTTGTTATTTTAAATTTGTTCATTTATATATTTGTTTCTATATATATTTATTTCATAATCAATCAAATATGCTACAAAGAGTCGTAAATTTCTTGCAAAAAAGAGTGGAGCTATGCATGCAGAACGAAGGTGGAAATTTTGAAAATTTGCTGTAATTTTAAACTCCCATAAATGAATTTGTTGAATAAACTTTCTGTTTTGTATTACCGTATTTTTTAACTTTAGAATTTAAAAAATAAATAGCTAAGTGACTTATGAATCACCCTGTATTCTTTTATTCTTTAAAAAAATACATAAGAGTTAATAATCTGATATACAAACTTTGCCACAGAGGCTGCATTAATCCTTACATTAAATATTGTATTGATTCACATGAAAAGGAGGAATCCTAAATTTCATGACTATTAGTATGGTTCAGGCGGATGTATTTAAAATAAAATAAAATTAAGATTCTTTTTCTTGGGGGGGAATGCGGTATATATTAGTGAGTGTGCTCGTTTTTTTTGTTGTTTTTTTTAATGAGAAGTTTATGCAGCAATGTTTATAAATTTTCTGAATATTCGTTCCCACAGAAAAATGGTTGAATTCTATGTGAGTTTCGCATCGGAATCACCCCCTCCCCCCCCCCAAAAAAAGAAATAAACAATAAAGGGAGGCAGTAAAATATAATGTCCATAAACGAAGGCAATAAAAAATAAAAAAAGAAATGCGCAAAATAACAAAGGCAATTCGCAAAGAAAAAAATATTTCAAAAAAATAAATAAAACTTCAAAGAAATTTTATTGTTTCATTTTTTGGTTTTAAAAGCTCAGATTATAAAAGCAGATCAAATTACCAGATCAGATCAAGCCGGAGTTGGACATTAATAAGCATTTTGCATAAAATTCGCAGCATTCAGTCTGTTCGATTTCATTACTTCTTTGAATATCTTGAACAAATAAATAAATATTATATATATATATATATATATATGTATATATATATATAAAATAAAATGTTGTACTAAAAGCGAACTTTTAGGAAAAGTAAAACCTATTGTGAAGAGTATACAGCTCAATATCCAGGATAGAGCAGGTAGAATGAATAAATTGCCTTTTTTGCGGAATATACCTTGCTCTGAGCAATTGAATTAAATTATGATTTGGCTTTTGCTTCTCTAATTCCTTTCCATTCTTCTTCATATATATATATGTATGTATGTATAATTAATTTAATTAGTTCAAATATTCCAACAATGAACAAAACCAATATTTTTGAAAAGTGCTCAATATATATTAGAGCTATTTATATTAAAATAAACATACTTTAGAAACTATGTTTATTTTAATATATATATATATATATATATATATAGTCTAAAGAAGCTTTTAGTTCTTTTAAACAAAAAGACAAAAAAAGGAAAATGCAGTTTAAATTCCCAGAGAAACTAACTAAATCCAAAATAGTGTAGACTTAACATTTGTTGGAAAATTCATAAATAAATAATATATAATAGTAAGTAAATAAAATAAAAAGGGGGATTAAGTATCTAACAGTGAAACAAAAGCAGGAGACCTTAACGTAAGCATCTAATATTAACAAGGGGATCTTCAGCTGTTTACCATGTAACTGTTTCGGAGATTTAAAATAGATTTATATATATATATGAAAATGAAAAAGGAAAACCAAAAAATGGATGTATTTATGTGTACATCAACGTTTCGTCTTTATTTATAAGACTTCATCAGGATGATAATATAGAGAAAAATGTCATGCAAGTACAAACACATGTTGGGTTGACATATTGGGAAAAAGGGAAGAAAATAATGGCCACGACTGGTGGACGTCCGTACATTTTTCACTCCTCACCAAGTACGGACGTCCACCCAGTAGTGGTCATTATTTTCTTCCCTTTTTCCCAATATGTCAACCCTACATGTGTTTGTACTTGCATGACATTTTTCTCTATATTATCATCCCGATGAAGTCTTATAAATAAAGACGAAACGTTGATGTACACATAAAAACATCCATTTTTTGGTTTTCCTTTTTCATTTTCCCATCACGTCGGATTACCTTCATCCTTCTCTTCCCATATATATATATATATATATATATATATATATATATATATATATATATATATATATATATATATATATATATATTAGCTGTAGCTATCCGGCGTTGCCGGGGATGCTGCGAAGTCATTTGAATGTTCAATTTTTATTTGTTTGAACATTTTAAGCTTAAGGCAGACAAGTCCTATTCTTCAATTTATAATGAGTTAAACCTATTTTATGATTTTTATTTATAGGTGATTATCTAAAAATATTCAATATTAGCACTGGTCTAAAAAAAATAAATTGTAGCTAAGTACTTAATTATATTTCCAATAACATTGTACAATAACAAATGAAAATTGACTCGTCAAAAGCAAGTTTGATTTGTCAGATTAAATGCTATTTTGGTCTGACTTTGAACATTCGGAAAGATAACTATGTTCATATATATATATTTAAAGTTTGTAAATAAAATACGTCTAATAATTTTATGGAACTGTATTTTATGGATCCTATATGAATGTAGGTGTTGTTTTTTTGTATTTTGTGTTTGTCTGATCTTTCTGGACAGTATGTCTAGACTTCTGAAGAGTCGCATGTATGAAAAACCTACGATATATTCATCTATATGTTGTTGTTCATGTGTAGACGAAACGGACCGTTAAGTTGTTCATTAAAATTTAGTATTCTATTGTTCATATATATATATATATATATATATATATATATATATATATATATATATATATATATATATATATATGATTTCATATATATATAGTCTAAAGAAGCTTTAAGTCATTTTAACAAAAAAAAAGAAGTAAAATGCAGTTTAAATTCCCAGAGAAACTAACAATCCAAGATATTGCAGACATCGACATGCTAGTGTCGCAGATTTTGTACATGTCTGTGTAAATAAAAATAAAAATAATAATATATAAAAGCTCTATTTGATATTGAGCACTTTTTATGAACCCGGTTGAAATTCTTTGGATTACTACCCTGTGGATATTTTACCTGGATTATTATATATATATATATATATATATATATATATATATATATATATATATATATATATATATATATATATGTGTGTGTGTGTGTGTGTGTGTGTGTGTGCAAACCTTGTTAAAAATAACAGAATTCCTCTGTTTAATTATAACTTTTTTCATTTTTTCAATTTTTCTGATGGTCTTTTTTGTATTAAAATCAAAAAAAATTAACAAATGTTTCCATAGGTTTCACGAACGTTTTCGATTCTACGTCGAATCATCCTAATATGTCAAAAGTAAATGAACAAACAAGCTGGAGAAAGGAAAGTTTTTTTTTTTTAAATACTCTTCTTTCTCCAGCTTTTTTGTTCATTTGCTTTTGACACCTGAGGATGATTCGACGAAGAATCGAAAACGTTCGTGGAACATATAGAAACATTTGTTAATTTATTTGATTTTAATACAAAAGAGACCATCAGAAAAATTGAAAAAAATAAAAAAGTTATAATTAAACAGACGAATTCTGTTATTTTATTAACTATGTTTGCATAATATATATATATATATATATATATATATATATATATATATATATATATATATATATATATATAGAAGTAATATTTCTCTACTTTACACAACATTTTTGAAACACTGACTTCATTACTGTAGATGCTCGGCTAAGAAAGTTATAAGTGTACATACAAACACACACATATATGTGATATGTAATATTGGACAAAAGGGAGAAAGTAGCAACCCTAGTTGGAGTCAGTGTCCGTAATGATGCAGGATTGAACAGAGCAGAAAGGGAAAAGATTACGAAATACCAAGGTTTTACGAAATACCAAGGTTTTATGTACGACATGAAAAGAAACTGGAATCTTAAGAAAATCTCCATCATACCAGTAATTATAGGAGCAACAGGACTAATGAAAAAGAATTTTAAAAGCTATCTGTCGAGTATACCCGGTGAACCGAGTGCAAGAAAAATACAAACAACTGCACTTAAAGGGACGGTTAGAATCTTACAAAGATCTCTAGGCTGGAGTGTCTTAAATAGCCGGTGAATGTCTGGCATCCGGTAGGATTCCCCATCTCCAGCAAATACAGAAAGATAAGAAAAAAGAAAAGAAAAGAAAAAAAAAAGGTAACAAAGTTAGAGTGGAATTATTTAAGTAAAATAAATTGAAAATTTGAAGTTTATTCAAGTACCAGCAGGTCTACTAAACGTTGCCCGGGGCAAAAGCGTAATTAAAGCTTCTATCTCTACTCGTCTCTCTTTCCTCACCCTCTCTACAACCCCTTTTTTCTCCTCCACTCAGCCCATTCCTTTCTCTAGACATACACACACACACACAGACAACTCTCCTTTTATATAATAGATTCCTTAAGGAATGAGTCAGCATTTTCTTTCCAAAGTAGTACATAAACTGGTAGACCTCACCTTTAAAAGCTATCTGGCGAGTATACCCGGTGAACCGAGTGCAAGAGAAATACAAACAACTGCACTTAAAGGGACGGTTAGAATCTTACAAAGATCTCTAGGCTGGAGTGTCTGAAATAGCCGGTGAATGTCTGGCATCCGGTAGGATTCCCCATCTCCAGCAAATACAGAAAGATGAGAAAAATAAAAAATAAATAAAGATATATATATATATATATATATATATATATATATATATATATATATATGCAATGTACCTTTAGTTTCTATGGCTTTTTATTGCAAAGTTTGTCTGCGTCAGAATATTCGACCATCCAACCGTTTTGCCTAATCAGTCATTGTCCATTTTATTCAGCTTTCACATTGATCTTTATTCTGTCTGATTGATTTGCACCAAACAGAGAAGACTTTTAAATAGAAGGAAAAGTTACTCCATACATAAATTCAAATATACACACATATACATGCATATATATATATATATATAGTCTAAAGAAGCTTTGAGTCATAAAAAAATAAATAAATAAAATAAAATAAAAATGTAAAATGCAATTTAAATTCCCAGACAAACTAACTAAATCCAAGATATTGCAGACTTAACATTCGTTGGAAAATTAATAAATGAACAAATATAAGTAAATAAAAAAATAAAAAAAGAAAGGGGGAGTTAACACGGGGATCATCAGCTGTTTACCATGTAACTGTTTCGGAGATTTAAAAACAGGATATATATATATATATATATATATATATATATATATATATATATATATATATATATATATATATATGAGAAAGGAAGGATGAGGGTAATCCGACGTAATGGGAAATGAAAAAGGAAAAACCAAAAGATGTTTTTTTTATGTATTCATCAACGTTTCGTCTTTATTTGTAAGACTTCCTCAGGGTGATAATTTTAAGAAAAATATCATGCAAGTACATAGAAATATTAGGTTGACATGATGGGTTAATGAGAAGAAGTAGTAGCCACTACTGGGAGCGCAGGACCGAGATCCGGGCTGAGAGTCAGTGGCAGCGAGTGAAATGAATGTGGATGGCTGTGAGTGAAAAAGGGGAGGGTGGAGGTGTTAGTGAATTTGTCTTATATATATAAGTTTTATAAAAATCAGGTTTTTTTTCTTTCATTTAAAAATGCTTGGCAATAAAAACATTATCAAAGTGTAGTATTTGTTCTCGGCATCTCAGTGACATCAGACGTTTTACTATCGGCGAAAATATTGCATATATATAAAAAAAAATGACAATATAAAATTACAACTGTATGTTACAGAATGTTATTTTATTTAAAGCTGTTTATGAAAGGAATATGCAAATTAAGAAGACCTTAAGCTGTTTGTAGATGTTAGCAGTTTACTATATATACGGTATATGTCGTATCATAGAATTTGAATACTACACCCAAAAAACAGGTATTGTCTTGGC
This sequence comes from Sepiola atlantica, assembly GCA_963556195.1. NCBI lineage: Eukaryota > Metazoa > Mollusca > Cephalopoda > Sepiida > Sepiolidae > Sepiola > Sepiola atlantica. The sequence continues at coordinate 15,008,642 of OY744528.1, read as the reverse complement.
CTTCGGGGCTTGATTTACACCGGTCTATAGGTCTGTCCTGTGCAGTTCTAGGAGGTCCACCCTCCCAGGCTTTGCCTCCCCTCTGTGGGGAGGAGTAAGTTTATTGCTTACCGCCTGAGGCGCCCCTACTGAGGAATGCCAACGGAGCTGCCCAGGCAATTTTTAATGGCCACAGTGCTCACCTTCTCGGGCGCTGGCTTTTCAAGTCCCACTTTCCCGATCCGACATTGGGTCACATCTTACCTTGTGAGAGTAAGATAAACCTGACCTTGTGCCTACCCTCCTGGGGAGATAAAAAATAGAATTAGATAAGCACCAGCTGTTTCGATGTTAACATAGTTAAGTTAGATTGAAAAAAATACTTTTGCATTTATTCATTTAAATATATCTGCTGCTTCTTCAAATGATTGCTATAAAAAGGACATTTTATTATTTCTTTAAAATTGATTTTTGTTTTTTAGGGAATTAATATTGAATAAATTGATGTCTAGTTAATAAAAAAAATTGCTATTTCATGATGTTACTACCCCGTCATCCCTTCCTCTTGAGTGCGGTATGTGTATATGTTTATACATTTCTACCAATAGAATTCCCTCCTAAGCTAACTAACCGATCATCATGAATTGTGGAACAAAGCTGCTACGCGTCAGGGTAGGTAATGTGGGCTATATTAATTTTAATTTAATTTGACACAAAGAGGAAGGTGGAAGCCCCTTTTTTTAAAATTCAGATAACTTCGACTTTTGTGAAATCTTGACAATGGGTATTACGACGAAAATTAATAAATATTCCCCAATTTCAGTTTCTTTGAATTATTTTAAATGGTTCTTAGGGGGAGGCATAATATAAGCACAATCTGTTTGTGAATTCAAATATTTCAGATTTGCATTGTAGTTGATCCATAGTCATTCGACACAAATTAAGCAAGGTTTTCCTAAATTTCAATAGTTTCTTAAGACATTTTAGCTCAAGCTTTGAATTTTGGACATTTTCCTTAATCAAAATCATGTACTAAATTATGATCATAATTGGAATAAGGATTCTAGACATAAGGTTTAATATAATTGTATCTTAATTTTAATCTTTGTAAGGAGGCATAAGTATTGCAAAGCTGATCTGTTTGGGGAATTCATTTTAATCGTCTTGTGACAGGTATTCTTATATATATATATATATATATATATGCGATTTTATGAAGGCTTACCAAAGCATTCCTTTCAGGACACCAATGATCACCATTAAAGATATTTTTTCTTACAAATATTATTTATTCAAATTAAATGTTGATCAATGGTGATCATTGGTGTCCTGAAAGGAATGCTTTGGTAAGCCTTCATAAAATCGCATATAAATGCTCTGTACACTGTAATCGAGTATCATCGAGCTTGTTTTTATTGGAACAACCCCGGTCTTCACTGAATGATCTATTTTATAAGTGAAAAATCTAAATATATATATATAGTGTTAGAAACTTAAAATAGTGTTAGAAACTAACTAATATAATAACTGTAAAAAATAAATTGACTTACATGAGTGATTTTCCACTGGAAGACTTGAGACTATAAGTTTTTTTTTTATATAATTTTTTTTTTTTATATAGATTTAATGGTTGAGAACCCTCCGAGACTATATATATATATATATATATATATATATATATATATATATATATATATTATGATTATTATATTATGATTTTTATTTACACAGACATGTACAAAATCTGCGACACTGGCATGTCGATGTTATCGATCAACAGCTATTACGAACTGAGATCTCATCAGGCAGAGTTAGAATCCGATCTTAACCTTAGATCATATTTGGAAAGAATTACATTTTTTATTTTTATTTTTTTGATTTTGATTTTGAGATTTTGATTCTTAACGATCCTAACCACGTGACCTTCCAAATTTAAATTTCAAATTTCTTTTCTTCCATTTCGTTCTTTCCAAATTTGATCTAAGGTTAAGATCGGATTCTAACTCTCCCTGATGAGATCTCAGTTTGTAATAACTGTTGATCGATAACATCGACATGCCAGTGTCGCAGATTTTGTACATGTCGGTGTAAATAAAAATAATTATATATAAAAGCTCTATTTGATATTGAGCACTTTTTATAAACCTGGTTGAAATTCCTTAGATTACTATCCTGTGGATGTTTTACCTGGATTATTATTATTATTATTATTATTATTATTATTATTATTATTTTATATATATATATATGTAAACAGCTGATGATCATCGTGTAAATATTAGACGCTTAAGGTCTCCTGTTTTTGGTTCACTCTTAGATAATTAACCCCCTCCCCCCTTTTTTTTTTTTTTTTTTTTTTTACTTATATTTTTTCATTAATTTTCCAACGAATGTTTAGTCTGCAATATCTTGGATTTAGTTAGTTTGTCTGGGAATTTAAACTGCATTTTACATTTTTTTTTTAAATGACTCAAAGCTTCTTTAGACTATATATTGGGTATTTAGATCTGTATGGCTAGGTTTCCTTCCTCTTATCTAATAACTTTTCTGGTACCTAAGGTACTTAAGCTTTATTTTTTATTTATTTTTTAATGCAACTTTAATCCCTATATCATTTTATTGCTAGATACCATATTGCAGAATGGTTCTTGGATGTAGTGTTTAGATAGTATTATTATTATTTTTATTTTTTTATTATTTTTTATTATTATTATTGTTATAATTAATGTTATTTGATATGCAAATTACTATATCATACGGTAGTCTTAAGGGTAATATATTATTATTATTATTATTATTTTATCATTATTATTATTTATTTATGTATATATTAGTGATATTTTAAGCTGAATTATTTCGACACTTGATTATTGGGGAAATGGTCGTATAATCAGTACCATTGGAGAGCCATGAATATTATAACTGTCCTGTTTTTAAATCTCCGAAACAGTTACATGGTAAACAGCTGATGATCCCCGTGTTAATATTAGCCGCTTAAGGTCTCCTGTTTTTGGTTCACTCTTAGATAATTAACCCCCCCCCCCTTTTAAAAAATTTTTTTTTTTTTTACTTATATTTTTTCATTAATTCTCCAACGAATGTTAAGTCTGCAATATCTTGGATTTAGTTAGTTTGTCTGGGAATTTAAACTGCATTTTACATTTTTTTTTTTAATGACTCAAAGCTTCTTTAGACTATATATATATATATATATATATATATATATATATATATATATATATATATATATATATATCTTACATCTCTCCGACACTGGCTCCATTTGCCAATACCTAGGGTGACATGACTGCCCCCTTTCTTAATATATACACATCCTAGTTTACAATACTAAAATAATACACCACGATACCAACATAAAAAAAATTAAAAAGAAATTAAGCCTTCTACATAAAAACATCCCACAATCAATAATGTGAATTACAAAACTAGTCACAACATTTTAAAGTGTTAAGCATAGTAATTGGGGTTGCCAGATTCTTGGCCGTTAAACAATCACACTTTTGAATCTTGCACGCGCTTAGAACGTGACTACGCTCGTATGTCACATCTCAGTATTATAGACGCCCTTTTTTAAGTTGTAAATTATTAGCCGTTTAAAAAAAAAACTCAACAGTAAAGACATATTTGTTAAGACACCAAGACTAACACCGCTTGAAGATGATTTGACGAATCAAATCGAAATTATTCGCGGAAAAAAGAAAAGAAAAATGGAAGAAGAAACCCACGAAAGTTACACACACCAATTTGACAGATAGACTAACTGGACTATTCAGAAAATTGAAAAAATAAAATGTATTATCAAGCAAAAACACTCTGTGTTATTTAATAATGTTTGCCTCAATGAAAATATGCTGCCTAAATACACACACACACAATATATATATATATATATATATATATATATATATATATATATATATATATATATATATGTATAGTCTTGGAAGTTTCTCAACTATTAAAACTATATAAAAAAAAAACCAAAACAAAAAAAAAAACCTGAAGTCCCAAGTCGTTCAGTGGAAAATCACTCATGTAAGTCAATTTAGTTTTTACAGTTATTATATTAGTTTACTTCTAACATTATTTAAGGGATCATCAGTTGTTTACCATGAAAAACTGTTTCGGGAATTTAATATATATACAGGGTGGGCAAAAATAAGGGTCCTATTTTTAAAAATTCATAACTTTTTTATTTATTGATTTAAAAAAATTTTTTTTTAGAATAAGTAAAGGACCCCTTCCGAAGCAAGCATGAGCCGTATTAGCCCTAAGGAACGTACCCTCATTTAGAAAACATTATTTTTGCTTAAAAAGCTCAAAACAGTGTAAAAAACAATACTTTAGTTTTTGTAAGTTTTAAGAAGTGTTATTCGGCTAAAATTTGTTTTGTTTATTTCAAAAAATCTCGGAAGGGTCAGTCTACACACACATACAGTTTGGTGAGTTTAACTTTTATTTTGTGGAAGTTATTCAAATTCAAGTTATTCAAATTTAAAGATAGGACCCTTATTTTGGCCCACCCTGTATATATATATATATATATATATATATATATATATATATATATATATATATATATATATAAATATATATATATATATGTATATATATATATATATATATATATATATATATATATATATATACATATATATATATATATAAATATATATATATGTGTGTGTGTGTGTGTGTGTGTGTGTAATTTGGCAGCATTCCTTCTCTTATGCATGTTTGGTTAAACAGTAGCGCCAGCTTTTGTTTATTTATTTTTTGATTCGTTTTTTCGATTCGTCGCACGACCAATTTGTTTTTTTAAAAACGTCTTCTTAATAAATTCACCAATCTTTTAATTTGCATACTCATTCATCCGCCTGAAGATGACCGACGTCGGTCGAAAACGTTCGGGAAAATATGGTGATTTTTTAATACAATATGGACGGTCGTGCGATGAATCGAAAAAGCGAATCAAAAAATAAATAAACAGAATCTGGCGCTACTGTTTAACCAAACATGCATATATATATATATATATATATATATATATATATATATATATATATATATATATATATATATAGGATCAAATATAAACCAAAGTAGAAACTTTTAGTAGATGGAACCCATTGTGAAGAGGATTAGCTCAATATACGAGACTCACCTATATTTTGAGCACTTTCTCCACACTGCTCCCACGCAAAGAGTTTTCTTCGCATTCTACAATTCATTTGACTTCTTTTCAACGGAAATTTACCACCCGGACAATTTGCATATATTTTTCACGGAATTTTTCTTTCCATTCACTGCGTTTTTTTAACAAAAATTCCTTTAATAATAATTTTCATATTTTTAAAATATTTGAACTTTGGTTTTTTTCGAAAGCCAACTTATCCATCTGTATTTCTCCTCTGATGATAAGATTTAGATCTTTGAAAAGCCTTGGCTTAAGGAATGAATAATAAACACTAGTTTATTACTGAATACACCTTGCATTGAACAATTGAAATTTGAAATAAATTTGGACAATCGTCGCATATTTATCACTCTTTTTTCTTCTATATCTCTCTCTCTCTCTCTCTCTCTCTCTCTCTCTATATATATATATATATATATATATATATATATATATATATATATATATATATATATATATATATATATATATTTGCCTTTCTGGTACCTAAGGTACTAAAGCTTTTTTTTTTTTTTTTAATGCAACTTTAATTCTTATATAATTTTATTTCTAGCTACCATATCGCAGAATGGTTATTGCGTGTAGTGTTTAGATAGCATTTTATTATTATTATTATTATTATTATTATTATTATTATTATTATTATTATTATTATTATTACTAGTATTACTATTGTTATAAAGAATTTTATTTGATATGCAAATTACCATATCGCACGGTAGTCTTAAGGGTAGTATATTATTATTATTATTTTATTATTATTTTTATTATTATTATTATTATTTATTTATATATAAGTAACATTTTAAGCTGAATTATTTCGACACTTGATTGGGGAAATGGTAGTTTGATCTGTACCATTGGAGAGCCATGCATATAACTGTCCTGTTTTTAAATCTCCGAAACAGTTACATGGTAAACAGCTGATGATCCCCGTGTTAATATTAGATGCTTTCGTTAAGGTCTCCTGTTTTTGTTTCACTGTTAGATACTTAATCCCCCTTTTTATTTTATTTACTTACTATTATATATTTTATTTTTTTTATGAATTTTCCAACGAAAGTTAAGTCTGCACTATTTTGGATTTAGTTAGTCTCTGTGGGAATTTAAACTGCATTTTCCTTCTTTTTTTTTTTGTCTTTTTGTTTAAAATAACTCAAAGCTTCTTTAGACTATATATATATATATATATATATATATATATATATATATGTGATTTTATGAAGGCTTACCAAATCATTCCTTTCAAGACACCAATGATCACCATTAAAGATATTTTTGAATGATTTAGTTCTTTTGTTTTCTTGTGTGGGGGGGGGGGGTTATTCATCATTGTACCGGCCGACGTGAAAAGTGTATTGTCGCACATTGTTCCGGTTTTGTGGTTTTATTGAATGTATTTGGGACCGATTATTTGCTTGTTGGCTTGGTGGAAGAAATAATGCACAAGCTACTTTTCTAAGACTTTTCTAGGACTTTCTTTTTTTATCGTTGTTCTTCCTTGCTTTTTAAGTTTGACTTTTATTTTTATTTTTATTTTTTTCCTCTTCTCTTCTTAAGTGACCTCAACTATTACAACGCCACATTGTGTTTTGTCGGCAGTTGAAACCAGTATTCCAGACATTTAATTTCCCTGATGATCTGCCAAGCAAGTAACTGCTTGGTAGTAAAACACGTGTAGGAAAAAACATTTAATTTGAATAAATAGTATTTGTAAGAAAAAATATCTTTAATGGTGATCATTGGTGTCTTGAAAGGAATGATTTGGTAAGCCTTCATAAAATCACATATAAATGCTCTGTACTCTGTAATCGAGTATCATCGAGCTTGTTTTTTATTGGAACAACCCCGGTCTTCACTGAATGATCTATTTTATAAGTGAAAAATCTAAATATATATATATATATATATATATATATATATATATATATATATATATAGAGAGAGAGAGAGAGAGAGAGAGAGAGATAGATAGATAGATAGATAGATAGATAGATAGATATAATTTCCAGAGAATAAGCAGTGTCACCAAACTTTGACAACAAAATTGATATTCCACTGATGCTTTGAGAAGCACGCGCATAATGCATTTAGGGCCTCCGAAAAAAAACCATCCTAGTCTAACAATATTTAATTAAGAAATGATTCATGTACGATTGCTTTCATTCTTTTGCGATAAATGAGATCATCCGGAAAATAAATTAAACAAAACTGACTCTTTCTATTTATGAGAATATTTAATTCGGAAAATGTTTTTTTTGTTTTTTTTGGTACTTTTTGTCAAATAAAAAGTAACAAAAGCGATTCTCTATTCATACGCAGGAATAAAAAGGTAATTAGCAAGATTATTACGAAGATCTGAGCCTTTATTCAAGGATTTGAGCCATTTGAGAATATCAATTTGATTTGCTGCGAGCAGATTATAATGCTTTTAACCTACAAGACCTTGTTACATCAAATTCAGACTTTTATAATATTACAAGCCATATTAAAATGTATATCACATGAAAGCTTTCATAAGATAGTTAATAGAAGTGGATTAATTTGAGCAAAAGTATTGCTTTTCAACTGGAATTCATTAAAGGAAACATTATAAATATATAACTAGCTTGAATAAATGTATAACAACTATGGATTGGTTGATATTAAGGTGGATAGGTTCACTGGTAGACATATTAGCTAGTACAATTTAGAAATTAGGTCAGAGGTGCTGTAGACAATCTATAACAACTATGGATTGGTTGATATTCAGGTGGATAGGTTCACTGGTAGACATATTAGCTAGTACAATTTAGAAATTAGGTCAGAGGTGCTGTAGACAATGTATAACAACTATGGATTGGTTGATATTAAGGTGGGTAGGTTCACTGGTAGATATATTAGCTAGTACAATTTAGAAATTAGGTCAGAGGTTCTGCAGACAATGTATAACAACTATGGATTGGTTGATATTAAGATGGGTAGGTTCACTGGTAGACATATTAGCTAGTACAATTTAGAAATTAGGCCAGAGGTTCTGTAGACAATATATAACAACTATGGATTGGTTGATATTAAGGTGGATAGGTTCACTGGTAGATATATTAGCTAGTACAATTTAGAAATGAGGTCAGAGGTGCTGTAGACAATCTATAACAACTATGGATTGGTTGATATTAAGGTGGGTAGGTTCACTGGTAGATATATTAGCTAGTACAATTTAGAAATGAGGTCAGAGGTGCTGCAGACAATGTATAACAACTATGGATTGGTTGATATTAAGGTGGGTAGGTTCACTGGTAGACATATTAGCTAGTACAATTTAGAAATTAGGTCAGAGGGGCTGCAGACAATGTATAACAACTATGGATTGGTTGATATTAAGGTGGGTAGGTTCACTGGTAGATATATTAGCTAGTACAATTTAGAAATTAGGCCAGAGGTGCTGTAGACAATGTATAACAACTATGGATTGGTTGATATTAAGGTGGGTAGGTTCACTGGTAGACCTATTAGCTAGTACAATTTAGAAATTAGGTCAGAGGTGCTGCAGACAATGTATAACAACTATGGATTGGTTGATATTAAGGTGGGTAGGTTCACTGGTAGATATATTAGCTAGTACAATTTAGAAATTAGGTCAGAGGTGCTGTAGACAATGTATAACAACTATGGATTGGTTGATATTAAGGTGGATAGGTTCACTGGTAGATATATTAGCTAGTACAATTTAGAAATTAGGTCAGAGGTGCTGTAGACAATGTATAACAACTATGGATTGGTTGATATTAAGGTGGATAGGTTCACTGGTAGATATATTAGCTAGTACAATTTAGAAATTAGGCCAGAGGTGCTGTAGACAATGTATAACAACTATGGATTGGTTGATATTAAGGTGGGTAGGTTCACTGGTAGCTATATTAGCTAGTACAATTTAGAAATGAGGTCAGAGGTGCTGTAGACAATCTATAAAAACTATGGATTGATTGATATTAAGGTGGGTAGGTTCATTGGTAGCCATATTAGCTAGTACAATTTAGAAATTAGGCCAGAGGTGCTGTAGACAATGTATAGACAGAAATTTATATTAATTACTTTGTACTTAGCACTATTATCTAAACACAATAAGGATTCACAGAATAAACCCCTGTAAAAAAATAAGGATTCACAGAATAAACCCCTGTAAAAAAAATAAGGATTCACAGAATAAACCCCGGTAAAAAATATTTTTACCACAGTTTATATTTATATATATATCTATATTTATAAAGTAAGGTATGTGTATTTATTTATATATTATCATAATCAGGGTCTTTTTTCACTCCTGGTGGAGGAAAACGTCCCTGGTTTCTTTCCTCCTTGTTTTATCCCTGGCTAGGCATGGCCAAGTAGGACCTAGTTGACTATCGAGGTCGTCCCATCACAGGGTTTTTGGCCTTCCTCTATGTATTTTCCATTGCGTCGGGACCCATTCTGTCGCTCTATATGTCCATCTGTTGTCTGTACATCTCGAAAGGTGACCTGCCCATCTATGTTTTGCCGTTCGTGTGGTAGTGATGATGTCGTTTACTCCAGTTTGCTGTCTGATCCAAGTGTTTATTTTTCTATCATGTAAATTGATGCCAAACATAATGCGCTCCATTTTGTAGTGTGCTTTTCTATCACTGCATTATTAAGTGCCCATGTTTCGCTACCATATATATATATATATATATATATATATATATATATATATATATATATATATATATGTAATAAGTAATCTTCTAAACTAATGAACGGATCATTATGAATTTTAGAATATATATTCAAAAAAATACAATGAGTAACATGAGCACATTATTTTTTTTGGAAACTTTACCATTTTGTACCCCCCAAAAATAACTTATTTGAAATAAGTTAGATACAAAAAATTCCATGGAGAAAACAAATTATCAACATCAAATTTTTTGTTATATTAAGTAAATACATTTTTTAAAGGATTGGTGCACGCGAGCGTCAATGATATGTATGTTCTCTGTAAAATCCTAAACTATTTAACTTATGAATTATGGAATATCTATTCTAGGCAACATGGTATGTAACGTGGACACATTATTTTTATTTTCAAACTATACAAAACAGTAACATACCTCCCAAAGAATTATAAAAGCATTACAATGTAAAACTAATACTATATATATTGTTCTCACAAATTTATATATATTGTTCTCACTTATGAGTTTTGATTATCATGTCGGACATGAAGATACGGTATATTAAAACTAATACTATATATATTGTTCTCACAAATGTATATATATTGGTCTCACTTATGAGTTTTGATTATCACGTCGGACATGAAGATACGGTATATTAAAACTAATACTTTATATATTGTTCTCACAAATTTATATATATTGTTCTCACAAATTTATATATATTGTTCTCACAAATTTATATATATTGTTCTCACTTATGAGTTTTGATTATCACGTCGGACATGAAGATACGGTATATTAAAACTAATACTATATATATTGTTCTCACAAATTTATATATATTGTTCTCACAAATTTATATATATTGTTCTCACAAATTTATATATATTGTTCTCACAAATTTATATATATTGTTCTCACAAATTTATATATATTGTTCTCACTTATGAGTTTTGATTATCATGTCGGACATGAATATACGGTATATTAAAACTAATACTATATATATTGTTCTCACAAATTTATATATATTGTTCTCACTTATGAGTTTTGATTATCACGTCGGACATGAAGATACGGTATATTAAAACTAATACTATATATATTGTTCTCACAAATTTATATATATTGTTCTCACTTATGAGTTTTGATTATCACGTCGGACATGAAGATACGGTATATTAATAAGTGCTGCGTTTTCTTCCTGGAATATGATTTAATTAAAATTCTATGAATAAAATCAAGTAGTAAATACACACACACACACACACACACACACACATATATATATATATCCCCTTCCCACAAGGGCTGGGCACTTTCGAGTGGCTTTAATAACAGGCAGTACTAATAGCTATATGCGCGATCCGAACACCGTTTCGCAAGATCACTCTTGCTGCCTGGTAAATGGCGGCCACGTGTCGCTATTTACAGTTAAAGTTACTCTATATTTACTAACTAATTGACGATGGCCCTTTGGTTAAGATCACCGACTACGAATCAGTGGCGATTTGTGTTCGGGGTTCGCGCCCACTGACCGTCGGGAATTAGTTCCTAGACTGAAGATTGCGTTAGCATGAAACATCGATGTCTCTAGGTATTTAAATATTTAATATTTATCTATTAAAAATATTATTGTATATATATATATATATATATATATATATATATATATATATATATATATATATATATATATATATATGCATATAGGTTTAATAAGTCAATAGAAAATCATAAACGCACAAGTTGGACAAGAAGTATAGTTATAGTGAATAAAACACTGAGAATGAATAAACGTGCAGCTTACAATTGCGTGCCGAATTTATTAGACGATTTTAGAAGCAAAGTAAAGTAAATGTCAATTTCAGTTTGTTTTATTTTTCGGGAAAGTCTGTAGGAAATTTTCGGGAATCATTCCCTTTATCATACCTTCTATGAGGTGTGAACAGAGTTCTTTAAAATAGCGAACTAAAATTAATATTATTATTTTACAAACCGGCTACCAGGGGTTTGCCTCTCAAGGTCATATATATATATATATATATATATATATATATATATATATATATATATATATATATATATGTATATATATATATATATATTTCATGTATCCACATAAAATTTTATAAGGAGATATAATTTTTTATTTATCAGTTTTCAGTATTTGATTCAACAGTGCTCGATACGTAAGTAGAACTAGGTAGTAAGCTATGAAAACATATTTATTGCAATTAAGCTACACAGAGGCTCCCGCGTTCATCCCCGGGGGAATCGTCAGGCTAAAATGCATGGAGTTAGTTTTGCCGGATATTTTTATATACACGGCTAGCTAGTTAACCAATCAGATTCTTTGTTGTTCTCTTAGCCAATCGTTGGGCTTCCCACGAACAATGGTCCAGTTAGTTGTACTTCCTATATCCCGTTTTATTGTTCTGTGTTCTATAGAGTGGCCTATATCCTGTTTCTTTGTTGTGTCAATATAATGGTTGAACTTATTTTAACACGTGGTTTCTTGTATTTCTATTTTAGGTTTTAGTTTTTAAGTTGTTAAGTTTTAGTTTAGTTTAGTTTTACTTATTTGTTTGTTTATTTATTTATATATTGTTAGCCTAAGGTAAATTTAATTCTGTGCAGGCAGCTGTTTGCTACTTCACTTCTACAGTTTAATAGATTTTGTGGATCTTTAAAGTGTAGGATTACAAATTTTTCATTCAGACATAATCTATACAGCTCATCTAAATTTCTATATGTACTGGCCTGTCGTATTATTTTCCATTAACTTATTGGTGAGCAGCCATTTTCTTTGAGCTCCCAATAGTAGTTTGCTAGTTCTGTTTTTAAATGTGCTTTTATGGTCATAATATCTGGTTTAAAAATCTTGGGAGGTCATACCCATGTAGTACTTCTTTCGTATTCGGTCTTTCCTTGGCAAATATTGTGGCTTAGTATACCATACTTTTGGGTAGGCATTTATTTTGTAGTGGACAAAGTGTACGATTTATGCAGTTACATCATTTCTCTTCATTGTTTATTTTTTCATTTCTATCCGGGTGATTACTATTAGTGTTTTGTTTATTTCTATTTGTAGTGTTTATATTTTTGTTATTCTTAGTGTTATTTTTGCTATATTTGTCACTTTTTTATGTAATTTGTTATTGTTTTCTTCCTCTCTGCTGTTCTCTTTTAGTATTTCGTTATTGTGTGCCTTAATTATCATTTCTAGATTTTCGCAGAAGCTGTAGGATAGTTTTAGGTTATTTTCATTGAATATTTTATGCAAGCGATTTGTTACTGGTTAGTGTTTTTCAATCAGATTTGGGAATTTTTTTGCTATAGGTAGAAGGAATATATGTGATATTGCAACTCCTTTGTTCTTGTTGTTGAATCCTGTGCCTCTGTTCACTGTATCGCCCGCTGATTTGGCGTTTATAGAGTTAAATCTCTCATAATGTTCATACTAATTAACGGCGAGGGGAAAGATAGCAGACTACGAGTCAGTGGCGACATGGAAACAGGGTTCGAGCACTTCGACCGACAGGAATTAACATCCCTACACTGAAGATTGTGTAAGCATGAAACATGGATGTCTGTAGGTAATAATAATAGATACTTACTTAAAAAATATTATATATATATATATATATAATATATATATATATATATATATATATATATATATATATATATATATATATATATATATATATGTGTGTGTGCGTGTGTGTGTGTGTGTGTATGTGTGAAAAAAGACAAACGGAAAAAAAGCAAATTTAAATACAGGAAAAATCATCAAAAAACTAAAGATTTTACCGGTTTCGTTCGGATCAACAGACGCCTTCAGAAAAAGTGAAGATTTTAAATGGCTTCCATAGCAGTAAAAACATAGGAAAAAAAAAGAACGCACAGAGAGACGTTATTGGCACGTGCGTTAAATTATTTGAAAAAATAAAAAATAATAAAACGCATGTGCGGATAGACGTTAAAATGAGAAAAAAATAGGGGGAAGAAGAAGAAGGAAAAGAAATGGAAAAAAATATGGATGAATTGTAGTAAAAAAGAAAAGTGTCTTTAACCATGATCGCAGTGGCGCAGTATATTGCATTGTTTCAGTGCGGAATTTGCCAGATGTTTGATTTGGGAATAAGATTCGCGTCTGCGGTTTATCTTTATTTTATTTTTTTTTCGTTTGTCTTTTTTCACACATCTTGTCTTTCACGACATTTCATTTTTATGATATATCGTGCATATCCTCATACATATATGGAAAATGAAAAAGGAAAGCAAAAAATATATTATTTATGTATTCGTCAATGTTTTGTCTCTATTGTAAGACTTCCTCAGGATGAAGAAAAAATCGTACAAGCATAAATTTGATTTGCCTACAGCTTTGGCTGATTCATTTTTTTTATCCTCAGGAAGTCTTACAATTAAGACGAAACGTAGTATATTTTTAGCCTTTCCTTTTTCTATTACGTCGGATCATTTTATCCCTATCTTTATTCATATATATATATATATATATATATATATATATATAAGTAGTAAGGCTGCGGGCAATGCAAAGTCCCGGGTAGGATGTAAGCTGGAAGGAACAAAAATAATAAATCGAAATCGAAATGGGACTTACTATTTATTTTTTCTTAAAATCTTACATAACAACAAGTGTGGTGTTAGCTGTTTGTGCGTCGCGCGGATGATTATCAAAAATCAGTTATTTAATATTTCAGGAAAAAAGAAACTTCTCTTTGTCAAAAATAAAAAAACACCAAAGGAAACTCCTTCCATGCAGAGAATCTACCAAAATTGATGCCAGAGAATAGCGTAGGGGCAAACCAGCCCCGCAAAGAATAGAAATTAATAAGTTTTAAAGTTCTGTTACATATATAAATGTAGTGTTTAAAAATATGTGTGTAATATTGGATAGTTTTGATAATATATATTTTTATTTTATTTTTTATTTTTTTATTTTTTATTTTTATTTGTTTCTGTGTGTTGTTGTTTTATTTTCGTTTTTTTTTTTCGTATATTTATATAAAGTAAAGTAATTAATCTCTCATTTTAATTATTCTAGGTTTTATTAAATTTATTGATTATCCTATATTTTAAAAGTATTATTAATTGTGAGTTTCATTGAATTAGTTTATAGAATTAATGTAATATGTTAATTATTATAGGATTATAATTTAGTTTAGGCTTAAATGATTCTAGTTAAATTCGAGTATTTAAGACAGTTAAATTTTATTTTTATTATTTTTGTTCCTTTCAGCTTACATACTACCCAGGACTTTGCATAGCCCACAGTCTTTTTAAAAACATACTACTACTATTCCCAGCAATGCTTCAAGCAAACTATCATTCTCTATTATATATATATATATATATATATATATATATATATATATATATGCAAACATTGTTAAAAATAACAGAGTTCGTCTGTTTAATTATAACTTTTTTCATCTTTTCAATGTTGATGTTACTATATTTATGCCGTATTTCTTTCCAAATATGATCTAAAGGTTGATATCGGATTCTAACTCTGCCTGATGAGATCTCAGTTTATAATAGCTGTTGATCGATAACATCGACATGCCAGTGTCGCAGATTTTGTACATGTCTGCGTAAATAAAAATAATCATATATATATATATATATATATATATATATATATAATATATATATATATATATATATATATATAAACTGTTTGTGTGAATGCCTGTTTCTGCTATAAAAAAAAGCCGTGCCTGTTTCTAGCAGTTTCGGCTGTCAGTTACGGAATGTAGGTGCCAATTCCATGTATGTGAAAATTGCGAAGACAAAAGCTAATCAGAACATGCCGAGAGATAATGAAAATTAATAAGAACCAGCATGACGTTCCCCGAATCGTTGGAAGGTTTGTTCTTAAAGTGATTTTTCCATGAACAGCATGACACTAAAATAATGTCAAAACAAGAATAGAAAGTTGGCACGACGACTACATTTGAGAAAATAAATAAATTGCAGTCACAGTCAATCCAATAGTGTTTCAGTCATTTGTTAAAATAGCTTAAAGTCACAATACAAACATCTCGATACGTTTTCTCATCTCTCAATAGATAGAAGACATTTTCGTTGTTAGTGAAAAGTAGAGGTTCTCTATACAAGCAGATATCAACTACAACGATGGAAAATCAAGTACAAATTCATATTAATTAAACTGGTGCACACTGCATAATAAGTGTTACATAGCCACTACTCCTGCCTTGACCGCGGCAGTTCTCTTAAACCACTTAAACAACTGTTTACGGTCCCAAAAAGAGTATGTTGCATAGGTCTACTCCTGCGTATACTCGTCGTGTAAAGGGTCGCCATCTTCTTTCCTTCCTGCCGTAAACCACGACGTCCGTTGTCTGCAACAAAAGCCATGACGCACTCCAAAGATGAACTCTTCTTTTAGATTTAATTCATTTTATTACAAGCGTTGTTATTTCAACTGGGAGTCATTCACTACGTCGAGAGAGAGGGAGAGAGCAAATCCTACTTTATCGTAGTTAGTTAACAATGTTTCTTAACCATTCATAGAGAGGGGGGGAAGGATTTCTCGCGCTTGTCTTCCCGTATGGGAAATATTTCCCTTATTTTTACATCGTGAACCGCACGTCCTCTCGGTTCGCCTTCCGAATCAGACTGACTAAAAACTTGCATCTCATGAGAACGAGTGACGTCACGGATCCTCTCTTTCCCACGTAAGGCCCGCGACGTCACAGAGCCTCTCACAGGTGCAGACTGACCCTTGATCTGGGGTCTCGTCACACGGTAACCTTGTCACGTCTGTTAGCTCTGACTGTGAGAACAGGCCCTAATCTGCACTCGACTGCACCCGCGTTAATTCGCGCAAATCAAACCAACGATTCCCAACAGATACGTCCATTTCCATAGGGCCATTATCCAACATAAGTAATATCTAGTAATAAGAAATAAGACTACACATTTTTTTAAATTGAAATCGCTCCAGACAAGCATGAAGCCACTTGATGTAAGGAACTAAAAATAAAAGAAAAAATACTACTTCAAGGTGAAGAAACTAGCCAACGGTAAGTGTTAGATGGATAGCTTCCGACCCAGAAAACTGCAATTTTTTCCCCTCTTTGTCAGAAACATTGCTCATGGAATGTCAGGACTAAAGGACAACATAAGGGAAGTGAGAGTTACGAAGCTGTCACAAGTAAACCAAAAGTCCACTTTCTACTCTCCATTTAAAGCAAGAATAGGTTTAAGACTCCTAAAATTCATACCGTGGTGCAAAGGATATAAGTGCTAAGTAATAATCAGTTCTAAGTGACAGTCTTCTGGAGGTTGAAGGTTCAATCCTCAGTACGGGCGATGCTAATGATACACTTATGAATTACTTAAGACTTCTACACGGTCATGGCTGACAGAGTGAGCTTCCTGCTTCCTGTTTCCCTGACTGTACCAACATGCAGAAGTTTAAATGTAATGTGAACAAGCATCTCGCTGCACATCTCCCCACTTTGGATGACCCTAATTCACAGCAGCCCCTTACGTCTCAGTGGCAGCGTGTCTTGTTTGGGGTAAACTTCAGTAAAAAAAAAAGAAGAAAAGCTACTTCCGGTTCCATTCAAAATTCTGTACAGATTCCTGAGTTGGACATAAAAATTCCCAACTTTAACAATACTCACCTTAAGAAGGTCGTAGATTACATCAACCAAAACGTTGTGCGAATATTATCCAAGATGAGAACAATAGTCAGAAGAATTCAAATAATACAAGTTATCAATCCTCATCTAAAAAAATCTCAAACAATTTATATTAATACAAACTAGTGCACACTGCCGCTCATAGGGCCCCTAATGTGTTTTGTATACCTTTTAAGATCCCAAGAATATTCTGAGTACTGTTATAGACTAAATCTCAACTATATTTAGTTTTGTCTGTCGGTTTTATGACGTAGTAGTTGGACCTAAGGCAAGGTTTAGGTTCAAGAAAAAGGGCTCGTCCCCATCGCCGCTTCAACTAGACTATGCAAATCAAGAATTGGCCTCTACAGTCACACAAAAAGATGCACACAAACAACATCCCAATACGGCACTGATCCATAGCTGTTGCGACTGACGGATGCCAATAAAATACATACAGTTGGACGTGTGTCCCAGTGTAAATTAACCGGAAAGGACCAAAAAGACTTGTTGCCTATGTATGTATTATAAAAAATGATTATTGAATTAGAAAAGAATGACAATGAATAGTTAATTATTGAGATGCCCTTTTGTAAACCAATATTCTAATTAATTAATCTTACAACGTCGATCACATACACATGATCGGTATATTCGAAAGCTATTGATGAATATGAATTTGGCATTTTAATACCACTTCAAATGCAATGAATGACCCAACTTAGTAAATATAAAGATCAACTATTTTGTTGTTTTTAAGACAGAAAGAACACCTATTGGAAACTATCATATATGAAATCGCTGAATACAAGTAGTTATGTAATGAGATTACACAGAGGTGATCGAAAGAGTAGGATAGTAAATAAGAATTATAATCTAAATCAGGGACGGGCAACATCCGGCCCGCGGGCCAAATGCGGCCCGCGAAGGCTTAGCGTCTGGCCCGCCACATTGCTATGCTTTATTATTGCAATCCGGCCCGCGGACCTCCCAGTAAAACTTATATCATTTTGTAACATAGACGTAAAAGTAGGTTTCACTTAAGATTTACAGTGGGATAAAAATGTATAAATATCAGCGAGCGATGATGCATGTATATTTCATTTTTCTTTAACTATTAATTTCAAATCCTTGGCCTGAGATAAAAATAGAAAAAGAGAGAAAGAGAGACGAGGAAAGGGCATGAAACATAGAACCTATGTGAGGTGTGTTAAAACGAATGCTGGATTAACTTGCTACTTCCCCCGTCATTATTTTTCATGATTCCAGAATAGCTCTTCGTCGGCGCCTTTTATAACATCACATACAGAAGTCTCTTGAGAAAAAATATCAGATTTGTAGAGTGTTCAATGTAATTTTTGTACAATTTATTCATGTAAACAAAATATAGTAATTCTGAGATTTCGATTTCACTCCGGCCCGCGATCTCCTTCCAAAAGTCTCATCTGCCCCTCACTCTAAAAAGGTTGCCCGCCCCTGATCTAGATGGTAAGAGGATGTAGGTCTGTGAGGATGTCGTGTTAGGAATGCGGCTATGATTGTTTTGCTTATTTCAAGGTGGAGACTAAAAATGTAAATTGTAAACATTTGATTTGTTTTTATTTTGAAATATGCCGATTTAAGAAATGTACTACAACAAGTGTAGAATTATGTCACCGATCGATAAAGGACAAAGAAAAAACATCAGAAGAGACTTTACCATCGAAATGAGTAGACGTTCAACCTTTTGTTCCCGCAGCTGAGGTTGGGGAGTCGTATAACCAGGGAATGTCGACATTTTACTTGTAATAAATTTTAAGCTACATGGTGAGACCCCCAATTTGGGGGTTTGGGGCACTGTTGAGTCACTCCTTAGTTGACATTACTCCCAGGTCCACCTGGACCTGGAGGAGTAGTAGTACCTGTCAGGGTCCCATTTATGAGTTAAATAGAATTGATCAATTGATTTACAAAATATATGCCTACAAAACAAATGAATCTACACGCCGTTGCTATTAAATATGTTAAAATATTATAAACTTTTACCAATATCATGGTGACCCCCCCCCCAAAAAAAAAGATTATGTCATCCATCGAATCGTAAATACAATTCACAATCCTTTCTGCAATCCAACCATATTTAGTACAAATAAACTTCTGTCTACGTGAGCAGACGTTCCGCCTTTTGCCCCCTTTTTGCTGGGATTGGAGAGTTGAATGCATATGTAATGCATTTGTGTAACCAGGAAATGTCGACAATGTACTGGTAATCAATTGTAAGCTGTATATAAAAATCCTTGTTTTTCAATTTTTAAAATTTCTGCTGCAACACCATTTTCGCATCTGGCGACCAGTAAAGAAGGAACTATGTCACAATTATTCCACCAATAGCGAGTGGAAATGGTGGGTTAATACCTGTTCGAATGGTATTACAGTATAACTGAACACAATAGATCCAATAGGACTTGATCACGGCAAAGCTGATTCCATTAAACTAATTATGCAACTTCCTCAATTACAAGTAATAATTTTTATGGAAATCGCTCCAGACAAGGCATGAAGCCACTTGATGTAAGGAGCGCACAAGAACTAAATATGATTATCGCAAAGACAGAAGATGCCTCTTGGCCTTCCTCTTGCCAAGACCAAGACTATAGGTAGGAAGAAAACAGTCAACAGGAAGAGAGTTCCACAATATAGAATCAAAAAAGCATCAAGTGCCAATGATACCAGATGCCCCCCACACACACACACACAAATGTCATCCATGGAATCGTTCATAAAAATCACAATCTTTTGTTGCAATGTAACAACATTTGGAACCAATAAACTTCAGTCAATGCATGTCTACCAAGTTTCAATCACAAACGGACAATAGTCTGGCTTATCATTGGTCAATAATAAACACTTAGATATGACATGCAAAATGGTCAATAACTGATACATTCATCTATTCTCAGTGCCTATATTTCGCCTGCGATAACCTTCTTCTGTCTCATGCAGCGTTGCTACTTGCACATCTATTACGTACGTACACAAACAGCGAGGTTATCACAGAATTATTGCTTTTTATTGGTCCCCCGATTTATAAAATCGGGAGACCTATGTTTTGAGGCATTTCCGTCCGTCCGTCCGGATTTTTCTCCGCAACCATCCATTGAATTTCTCTGAAATTTTGCATGAAGTTGTAACTTTGGTCAGGTTAGAAAGTGACATTCTCCGATTTTTGAAAAAAAAACTGGTTAGCCCCCCCAGGGGGTCAAAAAGCCCCAAAATGGCAAAAAAATTATATTTTTTGCCCCATAACTTTTCAGCCATCCATTCAATTTCTCTGAAACTTGGCCAAAATATGGCGGCAATTGTTCCAAATAGAAAATAAGTATTGCTGACCTTGTTAAAAATCTGGTTCGCGCCCCCAGGGGGCTCAAAAGTCCCCAAAATGGCAAAAAATGACCCTTTTCTTCCATAATGTTTGATCCATCCATTCAATTTTTCTGAAACTTGACCAAAATGTAGAGACACTTGTTTTGGATATAAAATGAGCATCCTTGACCTCAGAAAAATTCTGGTTCGCGCCCCCAGGGGGTACAATGGGGGTCAAAAATGCCCCAAATTGCCCAAATTTATTGCATTTTACACTCGCCACATCGAGTCACATACAGAGGAGGACCACGCATGCGCGGCTTGTTATATCTTATAAATAAAGTAGAATTGCTATATTAACTTTTTCTTTGTCTTAAATCCGTACATCCATCCATATCCCATAACGTCAAAGGACGTTGTCAGGGAGCCAGGCAGATACTCTATCTGTCCTAACTTTTCAGTGGGCATGAGAGAACCTGATGGAGCCAATGTCGTCTCCAGGCCACATACAGCACCTGGTATTCACAAATAGTCACCCATCCAGTACTGACCAGACTCAACGTCACTTAACTTAATGGGAACCGGTGTATCAACAGGATTATGCCGTCTTAAATAGCCGTTTTAATACAAGATAGATACTGAACTCTGTTTAGAATATCAATTATGGAAAACATTGATCAGTGTTCTTAAAAAAGAAATATTGTTTTTCAAATCGATTTTAATATCTTTTTATATTTAATAGATTAAAACCCTGTCGTTTTTCAAAAACATATTTCACTCCAAACAAGGCAGGCTGTAGACGTAAGGGGCTACTGAGAATTAGGGTGTAAGTATTGGGTGTCATCCTAAGTTGGGAGCTGTGTATCGAGATGTCTGTTTACATTAGTTTTAAATCCCTGCATGTCGGTACAGTCGGGGCAACAGGGAGACGGGAGGGAGTTCCAGAGGCCGGCAGCACGAGGAAAGAAGCTATTGAAGTAGAAGGCTCTCCGGTATCTGGGGACCTCCACACTTAATGGATGGGATTTAGCTGATTGTCGAGTTGGTCTAGTGAATTTACGTCGAGGGGGGCACCAGAGCAGCCAGTTCATCGGAGCACGATAACATACCATCAGAAGTGTCACAATGTACAAAAATAATCCCTAATTACCCCATTTTTTAGAAACCGTTTGATTTTTTTCTACTATAATTCTTATTTTATTTTATTTTTTTACTATAAAGTCAGCTAGCTGTTCTATTTAATGACGATGAAAGTTTAAAGGGCTATGTTATTTAAAATACGAGGTGATTAGAAATTAACCCCCTATTATTAAGTGCTCGTAATTTATTGCTGAAATATAATTTTTACAAGAAATAAATATGATAAGAAAGTGTATAGCATGGCGTTTTATTCAAAATTTGATATGGGTGCCACCAACCGCCACCAGCTTCTAAAACTGCCTGGAAACCATATCAACTGATTTCACAAGAAACCTTTTTTTTTTCTTTTTCTTTTACTAATGGGTTAACACTTATCGAGGCTAAAAAACCCTCGAAGATTAGGTTCAACAAGATGGATAGATTGACAAATGAATGGTGATGAATACTATGAGAGTATTTGAAAACAGCAGCCGACCCAGAAAACAGTATTTTTTCCCTATTGTCAAAAACATCATTCGTGGAATGTGAGGACTAAAAGAAGAAAAAATATGCATGATTCATAACTCTTGCTTTCCCCACTCATGTCTTGTAAGAATTATATTTCAGTAATAACCTTCAAGTAGAGGGCGTTACTTTCTAATCACCCTGTATATTTTAGGGCATCATTTGCTTGATTTTGAGTTCAGTTAGCTAATATAGATGGCTGAAAAGACAGGTATAAAGTCCAAAAGAAAGTATACAGACTCATTATTCTGTACAAGACCATCAATCAAACTGCAGACTTAAAGGGTACAATAAAAGGTACCACATATTTTGAGTTCAGTTAGCTAATATAGATGGCTGAAAAGACAGGTATGGAGTCAAAAAAAAAAGTATACAGACTCATTATTCTGTACAAAACCATCAATCAAACCGCAGACTTAAACATCGTAAAGGGTACAATAAAAGGTACCACAGGTACATGAACAATATCAAGAGGATCACTTCTAATTTCGATGATGTGCAATTACATTAACTGTGCCTGAACTATTTAAAGAATTTACCAGCTAATGGATCGGATACTGAGGAGCCATCGACTGCCTGCAACTCTTACCTGATCTAACCTCAATGAACTTGTATAATTTCGATTATTCGGACAACTGTTCTCATCTTGAGTGTTATTATCACAACGTTTTGGCCGCTGTAACCTCCGGCCTTCTTCAGGTGTATCTTTTCGAACTCGGGAATATTTATGTCCAACTCAGGAATTTGGACGGAATTTCAAACGGAACCCTTTATTTATTCAACAGGGGTAGCATGCTCTCGTTCCCTCACCCATAACAAAATTTCGAACAGAACCTTTTATTTAATCCACGCTCTTATTCCGTCAGCCATGACTGGGAGAAGTCTTCAGTAATTCGCAAGTCTTCGTATCGCCTGCACCGAGGATTGAAACTTCAACCTTCAGATGACTATCACTTAGAACTGAATTTTACTTAGTACTATATAGTACTATATAGTACTAAGTAGAATAAGGCTATAGAACTAAGTAAAATCCTTGGTGCGGGCAGTACGAGAAATTTCAAATTACTAAAGACCTCTCCCAGTCATGGCTGACGGAACAAGCGCATGCTACCCCCATAGATTAAATAAAGGGTTTCGTTCGAAATTCCGTCCAAATTCCCGAGTTCAACAGAAATATTCCCGAGTTCAACAGAAATATTCCCGAGTTTGACAGAAATATTCCCGAGTTCGAAAAGATACACCTGAAGAAGGCCGGAGGTTATAGCGGCCGAAACGTTGTGATCTTAAGAGTCTGAATAATCAGAAGTATACAAATTATCAATCCTCATCAGCAAGTGGTAGGAGGGAGAAATTGAGGGGGCACTATTGGGAGTTATCAAATGAAATATTTAACAAAATTTGATCGGGATATCGATACTGTACTAAGAGTTTAACAGTTGAATTGGGAAGATAGTTAAAGGGGAGATGTCCAAGGAGACATAACAAACAAATAATAATAATCTAAAAAATTCAGAAACTGAATGAATTTATTTGAGGGAGGTTTTGTAGAAGAAATGATTTTTGCATGCAAATCACACACTATTTACAACGTTATTTAGTTCATCTTGTTCTCTTGTACAGGGATTTGATGCTCATAAAGACCTGCGCCCAGAGTGTGCAAGAGTGCGCACTCTCAATTGCAATAGTCTTTGAATACCGGTGGCAAGCAATTTGAGTAGCCATATACCATCAAGCCTGGTCGTGTTATTACATGTATTTGCTGCATTCGTTTGGCTGTATACTAATTACACTGAGTATTACATGGGCTTTCCTTTTTTTACAGCTGCACACTTACATTTGCACCTCGCTGTATGAGTAGCTTTGATAAGTGGTACTATAATTTTTATGTGTTTTTGGTTTTTGAAAATTGGTGGCAAGCAATTTGAGTATTGATTTACTCCTCTCCAGGAGTTAGGCACAAGGCCAGTTTTTATCTTACTCCCACAAGTAAGATGTGACCGAAGGTCGGGTCGGGAAAGTGGGGATTAAAAATTGCCTGGGCAGCCCCGTCGGCATTCCCCGGTAGCGGCGCCTCAGGCAGTAAGCAATAAACTTACTCCTCCCCAAAGAGGGGAGGCGAAGCCTGGGAGGGTGGTCTCCTAGAACTGCACAGGACAGACCCATAGACCGGCGTAAATCAAGCCCCGAATACCAAGACCATACCAGTCTATAGGGTGCAATATCCATCGGAACAGATGCTACACTTTGATCTTAGCCAAAAGGCCAAGAACAGGACCATGTATTTATTTATCTACCTTCCACAAGGTAAGATGTGACACAAGGTCGGGAAAGTGGGATTAGATAAGCCAGCACTCGAGAGGTGAGCACTCTGGCCATTTAAAAATTGCCTGGGCAGCCCCGTCAGCATTCCCCGGTAGGGGCGCCTCAGACAGTAAGCAATAAACTTACTCCTCCCCAAAGAGGAGACGCAAAGTCTGGGAGGGTGCACCTCCTAGAACTGCACAGGACAGCGTGCAGTATCCATCGGAACAGATACTACACTTTGAACTTAGCCAAAATACCAAGCACAGGACTATGTATTTGCTACATTCGTTTGGCTGTATACTAATTACACTGAGTATTGTATGGGCTTTCCTTTTTTTACAGCTGCACACTAACATTTGCACCTCGCTGTATGAGTAGCTTTGGTAAGTGGTACTATAATTGGAAAGTGGTACTATTATTGGAAAGTGGTACTATAATTGGAAAGTGGTACTATTATTGGAAAGTGGTACTATAATTGGAAAGTGGTACTATAATTTTTATGTATTTTTGGTTATATTTTCATGTAGAGGCCAATTTCTTTTAAGAATGTTAGCGTATTTCTGTTTTACTTTGTCAAAGAGTTTTTTTTTTCAAGCTGTTCATTTTGTATTTTATGCAGATTTTATCTACGTTGGTGTATTCAATTAGTATATGATTTATTGTGAATGGTTTCTGGCATTCTGTATGCATTGGTGGTTCTTCTTCATGTTAGGAATTGAAGGATAGAAGTGTGTTCCATACGGATTCTGGGAAATACGATTTCTTTTCTTCTGTAGAAACAGGCATAAAAGAAATACACAAAATGTTACATAATGGGAAAAGAAGAGATTAAAAAAGATAATTTCCATTACATCAGATTGTTTATTTTTTATTTTATTTAACATGCTAAAAACCAGCAGAAATATTCTTAATATATGGCGTTGTAATAAACAGTATGTTACGTAATGGAAAATTGGACAGTATGAAAAAGGGAGTGACATGTCTTTTCACGCCCATTGAGGATGGAGATTGTGGGTTTATAAGACATTCATGCATTTTCCTCCTTTTAAAAATAAGCATTAATGGCCACGGTTTGCAATGTACCTCACACAGTTTTTAAACCACACCTCACTAGGCATTTGATCAAAATATAAGCGAAAATAAAACACTCACAACAAATTGCCATTCTCCATGTTTATATACCATGCATAAGGTCATTAATGGCTGAAAGTAAACATGTTTCAATGAGACAATATAAATTTGCAAAGATGAACAAAGTTTGTTTTTATACACAGTCCGGTGGCAAAAGCTACTGGTGGCACTACCACCATAGTCACTTACAGTGTTACCAACTCTCGTTGATGGCTGATGACGACAGGGTATTTCACATGCTATTACACATTGTATGTAAAAATATCAAAGTTATCTTCCTTTGATTATACTGAGCAATGGAGAATGCACTCTCCTATTTCCTGAAATAAAAAATATATCTAATTCCAATCACGTGAGAATTTTAAAACTGGGTATCCTTCTCTTTGTGGTTTAAACGCCCAAGTGATCATACATGCTCCAATCGTCAGGCCATCTCTACATGGCTTTCACAAACTGTGATAGCAGTCGCCTAGACTCCCTCTCATGATAGACTGCAAGATCATCATTGACACAATGGAAGTTGGATTTACTTATGTATTGTCCTTGCATATATCTCTATTCGTTGACCATGCCAATACATGTGCATTATCGATTGTGCCAGAACACTAGTGTATTCGTTCTCTTTTAGAACATTAGTGTATTCGTTCACTTTGTAATTATGTCTGTGGAGAAAGGACTCCAACACGTGCATCACTAAAAACGTTAAAATACGAATATGAAATATTCATATCTTACAGTAGGATCTACGAATAGAATGCGATGTCGATAATTTTCTTTTTAGCCGTCCTAACCTCTGCTTCAGGGACGTCTGCGAGTGTAATCTGAAGACAACCAGTGTTGGTTAACTGAACAGAACTGGCTTGTGACCGAACATCCTGGACCAGAAAGGTTAACATTGAGGTCATGTATGGTGAAGCTAAACATAAAAATTAGCCGTTTAGAAAAGGGGGCAGAAAACCTATCCCCCCAACAAAAAATAAGTAAAAAGCAAACGCATCTCACGGCCAATAGACTGTGATCAATCTTTGCCCACAGATTATTGCCTTTCTTTCATGCAGCTGATTACAAAAGAAAACAAGAAGGACATATCAGACTGCATGTTATAAATAATGACTGGGGTTTATGTTTCTGAATTTTTTAGATGAGGATTGATCATTTGTATAATTTGGATTATTCAGACTACTGTTCTCATCTCACAACGTTTTGGCCGCTGTAAACTCCTGCTTTCTTCATGTGTATATTTTCGTACTCTGGAATATTTCTGTCGAACGCGAGAATCTGGACGGAATTTCGAACAGAACTTTTTACTTAATCCACGGGGTAGCATGCTCTTGTTCCGTTAGCTATGACTGGGAGAAGTCTTCTGTAATTCACAATTCTGTCGTATCGCTCGCACCGAGGATTGAACCATCAACCTTCAGAAGACTATTACTTAGAACTGAATTTTGGGAGCATAAAACCCATTTTTGTTTTTACTGTGCAATCTTACTACTAATCACTACATAAATATATATATATATATATTTATATATTTATACAGTGATATGTAGTGATTAATAGTAAGATTGCACAGTATATATATATATATATACATACATATATATACATATATATATACATGTATATACATATATATATGTATATATATGTATATACATGTATATATATATACATATATATATATATATATATAGATATATATATATATATATAGGGGAGGACTTGAATGCCTACTAGACACCACCCTCAGGTGTCTTCGGTCTCTCTGTACAGGGGTTTGTCAGAGACTCTGACATGAGGATACTTTTTACTTGAAGTAAACCCTGACCAAATATTCAAAGAAAAATAGTGTGCTGTCTCCTCAAACACTTCAGCACGTCTCCCGAATTGTGAACGGCCCCCCCCCCCTCTATTAATAAAGGGCAGCTTCGAATAAAGAATTAGAAACTGTTGACAATGAGGAAATAAATAATAAAAAATATGAATAAAAACAAAAATAAATACTGGCAGGTCGGCACCCAGAATAAAAAGTGCCCATCAACCCGTTCATACACCAGGCGGGAAGATGTAAGCACTGGTGTAAACCTTCCTGCCTCCTGAAATGGTGCTCCAGCCAATACAGACGCCAACCAGGATCAGCCATCAGGCCTTGAGACAAAAGGTCCTGGCCCCCTATCTCTATCAAAGGCAGCAACAAAAGAAAAGAAACATAAGAAGCTTAAAAGCCCAACCATGGACTGTTGCACAAAAGAAGGTGCTATTGTTTTGCTACCACTACTCAAAGTTTGAAAAGTGGAGCAAAACATCGAATGAGATTCTAGCTGATAAAACCCAAGAATCTACTCTCCCCAAAGAAAAAATATATATATATATATTATTCCCGAGTTCGACAGAGATATTCCTAAATACAAAAAGATACACCTGAAGAAGGCCGGAGATTACAGCGGTCGAAACGTTGTGAGGATAACACGCAAGATGAGAACAGTAGTCCGAATAATCCAAATTATACAAATGACTGGGAATATATTTTATTGGAAGTAAACTTTATTCAATTTCATCTTTGGTAAATAAAAAGAATAAATAAAACGAATAAATAAAAAGAATAAATAAAAATCACGCCTCTTTTCTCTCATCTGGCAAAATATTTTTTTCATGCTACTACTCCACATGTGTTCCGTTTTCCTGAGTTTTGTCTTATTAAATACTTTATATTGAACCATGTCATCTCGGAAAGGGCACAGTTTTTTTTCTCCAGTCCTCATAGGTTGATGTTATTATTTGAGTTATATATTCAATAGTTTCTAATGTTTACTTGCCTAAATTGTTTCCTTATTAGAATTATTTTACTTTTATTTTAAACTTAGTTATATGGGCTAAGTAGCCTTGTGCAAGGTCAAGTTTAAATCTATGTGTGGAGCGTATTCTTATATATAAAGTAAAGAGGATCCTTTGACTTAAATAGATTTTTTAATCAAAGTTAGACAAAAAAAGTTTCGTCAGGTAATTGGGGCGAAAAGTGATCTGTGTTCTTCAAAAGTTTCATTTCCTATCTATTTTATCGAATTTCATATTTAATCTGAAAAATTGTTTTTTTTTATATTATTATTAATATTATTCAGAGAGTGGGAGGAGCTATGTAATCTACATGTAGTGCGAAGTCCTCTTCGTGTCATTAATAACAGCGTTTAGAAACCTAATTAGAATCATTTTTTCACTTTCGCTACTAATACCCTTCCTCCCTGGCACTTTTTGATAAGAGTTTCCCTTTAATTGAATAGTATGCCTACTAACACAATAACGTTTCAATAGCACGTTATAATCTGTGTATAAAAAACATTAATCCAGTAAGCAAATTAGTAAGAGAGTGGGAGAGAGACAGAGCGAGAGAGACAGAAAGAAAGCGAGAGAGCGAGAGAGAGTGAGCGAGTGAGAGCAGGCGGGAGAGAGAGACAGAGCGAGAGAGACAGAGCGAGAGAGACAGAGAGAAAGCGAGAGAGAAAGAGAGAAAGCGATAGAGAGCGAGAGAGAGAGAGAGCGAGAGGGAGAGAGCGATAGAGAGAGTGCGAAAGAGACAGAGCGAGAGAGACATGGAGAAAGCGATAGAGAGAGAGAGAGAGCAATAGAGAGAGAGAGAGCGATAGAGAGAGTGCGAGAGAGACAGAGCGAGAGAGACATGGAGAAAGCGAGAGAGAGAGAGAGAAAAAGAGAGAGAAAGCGAAAGAGAGACAGAGAGAGAGAGAGAGAGACAGAGAGAGAGAGAGAGAGCGATAGAGAAATAGAGAGAGAGAGAGCGAGCGAGATAGAGCGAGAGAGACAGAGAGAGAGACAGAGCGAGAAGGACAGAGCGAGAGAGAGAGAGCAAAAGAGAGAGAGAGCGAAAGAGAGAGAGAGCGAGAAAACGAATGAGACAGAGAGAGAGAGAGAGAGAGCGAGAGAGACAGAGAGAAAGCGAGAGAGACAGAGCGATATATATATATATATATATATATATATATATATATATATATATATATATATATATATATATATATATATATAAAAGATCTGAATCGCTAAAGAAATGCAACAATTTCATCTTTTCAATCTGAGTAGATTCCGATTTACTTTTCAATTTGTCTCCCTCCCCCCCCCCCCCCACGCTTTTTTTTTTTGTTTCGTATCTACTTTCATCAAGATTTTATTCTCGAAAGAATTCGTTTGCACTTGATAGAGTCAGATTGAATATGGTAGGTGTTTTTTTAAGGTTATGAAGGAGGTCTTTCTCAATCAAAGATTCCATGATTGAAAATGACTGTCGAATAACTTGATTGTTTTTAACCAGAATTCAGGTGCAACGCTATATAAATATATCTTCTATATAAGTATATCATCTATATAAGTATATCTTCTATATAAGTATATCTTCTATATAAGCATATCTTCTATATACGTATATCTTCTATATAAGTATATGTTCTATATAAGTATATCTTCTATATAAGTATATGTTCTATATAAGTATATCATCTATATACGTTTATCTTCTATATAAGTATATCTTCTATATAAGTGTATCCTCTATATAAGTATATCATCTATCGAAGTATATCTTCTATATAAGTATATCATCTATATAAGTATATCTTCTATATAAGTATATCATCTATATAAGTATATTTTCTATATAAGTATATCTTCTATATAAGTATATCTTTGATATAAGTATATTTTCTATATAAGTATATCATCTATATAAGTATATTTTCTATGTAAGTATATCTTCTATATAAGTATATTTTCGATATAAGTATATTTTCTATATAAGTATATCATCTATATAAGTATATTTTCTATATAAGTATATCTTCCATATAAGTATATCATCTATATAAGTATATCTTCTATATAAGCATATCTTCTATATAAGCATATTAACTATCAGGACCGGTGGGACAGTTATAAAAGGGGAGGGGCTCTCCTAAAAAGTGAGGGGGCCCGGTTTAACACATGCATATATAACTTCATTATTGATGACCGTAAAGTGGGGGGCCAAGTCAAAAAGTGTGTGTGTGTGTGTGCCGGTGCCGCCGTCCATGTCTAGATAAGCATATCATCTATATAAGCATATCGTCTATATAAGTACATCTTCTATATAAGTATATCATTTATATAAGTATATCTTCTATATAAGCATATCTTCTATATAATGTAGTTGCAGTTCTGGTGTATTCGTTCAGAAACTCCTCCTCCTCCTCCTCCTAGATCATGGGAAAGAGGCCTCCATGTCAAGATATATTTTGAATATATATTAAGCAAGGTACTTGGATAAGTATATTTCATTTTGATCAACAAATGAACAATTGTAACATTATATGGAAATTCTTTGATCCCCACAGATTGCTTGTCGTCTTAGTCTACTAAACAGCCGTTTGTCTCTGCAACGTAAATACTTGGTTCATTGGGTAGTGACGTCTCGTTTTAAAGGTAGTCGCAGTGGTGATGTAGCAGCCCCAGCTTCTGTTTTTTTTATATTTTACGTTATCGATTACATGAGCTTCTTCTTACCTATTTCCCGGAGCTTCAATCAGTCATGGAGGTTCAATCCTTAGTATGGGCGATACTAAGGATACAATTACTTGAGACTTCTACCCAGTCATGGTCTGGTGATACCAGATCAGGCTGCCCTGTGGCTCCCTGAGACGAAATTCACCTACATTGACGTTTTTTTTTTTTTTTTTTTTTTGTAAAACTTAATTATGTTCTACAAAAACAAAAAAAAAACAACAGCCCCTCTCCCTTTCTCCCTCCCCTTTTTTATTTTATTTTTCCTACCCTACTCCCGGTCCTGGATATGACCTTAAACTACATCCGATGGTGAGATCCGGCTTACGGACTTTGGGGAATGTGGAGCCTCCTCTTAATTACCATTGCTCCCAGGTCCACCCTGACCCGGAGTGGTAGTACCTGTTAGGGTCCCAACTATGGGTTAAATAGAAACAGATATAACTACCAAACCAAAAACCATAATTAAACATTTGAAGATATAAAGAACTTGAAACATAAAAACTTTCACTATAATGACCAGATTCGGCATTAAATAACCCAAAAAGGGTTGATATGCCGTAAAACAAAACTACCAAACCAAAAACCATGATTAAACATTTGAAGATATAAAGAACTTGAAGCATAAAAACTTTTACTATAATGACCAGATTCGGCATTAAATAACTCAAAAAGGGTTGATATGCCGTAAAACAAAACTACCAAACCATACCAGTCATGGTTTACAGAATGAAAGCAAGCTACCCCCATGGATAAAATTAAGGGTTGTGTTCGAAATTAAAAAAAAATCGACAAGACGCATCTGAAGAAGGTCGGAGGTTAGATCGGCCGAAACGTTTAGAGAATAACATCCAAACTGAGAACAGTAGTCCGAATAACCCAAATCCAAATTATCAACCCTTATCTTTAAAATTCCGAAACTTAAAAATACATCATGTATTTTCAGAATTTTTAGTATTTGATGATGGACTTCTTAAAACTGATAAAAAATTTTAGTTCGAGGATTGTTTTTGTTTTTTATTCCATTAATTATATATTTTTTAATTAAATTCGTTTATTCTGAATGTGTTTAGCTAAATAATTAATTACAGAATTAATGAATATTCTATCGATGAAAAGTTGAACGAATAGATTAATGGAAGTTGAATGTTATTTTTTAGACGTTTTTAGACGTTTTTTTAGACGTTTTTTCAGATACTGATAACTATTCAAAGTTATGTGATGAATTATAATAACTTCTGTCCAGTAGAGGTCGGGAAAGTGGATATGGTGAAGTTTATACTGGTACTGACTGATTACTCAGCGTCCCATGTTAGAATCTTGTTGGACCCATAACGCCACCATCACTATGGATGTTGGCAACCTTCCCGTGGCCCCTCCTGTGAGTATCTGACTCGAAAAGAAAAAATAATTGACGAAACCAATGCCAACCACAGAATTAAGGAAGTCAAAAGAAAAAACTAACACGTCGATTCATATGACAAGAGTAGAAATCTTTTGCTTAATCTGTGCTTTAGTTAAACAATGAAAAGAAGAGTAGAAATGTTTTGGTTAAACTGCAGATTAGTTAAACAATGCATTTTTAAGACACATTTTTCCTAAGTACTTATCTCGTAAATGAAAAGCCTAAATCTTATTCCAATATATACTGTTTCGTAATTAAGGATAAAAATTGCGATAAATGTTCAACCTACACCTCAAACGTAACCATAAAGAGAAGTTTTTGAACATGGCTGCTTTAATGTAGATTACAACATGGCCGCTATCAAATCCAATGGCAACAAATACTTTGTCATAAACCCTCCCCATAAGTAATTAAACCTTGTTCATTCCATTAATAATTTTCCGTCCTTTCATAATATTAATCATAATATTAATTGAATGATATTTGACCTTAATAAGCGGTGGCATAATACTAAAAAAAATCAGTTTCTTAAATAAATAAAGTTAGTCAATCATTTGTTTGTTCTTCTTTTTCAAAGAAAATGGCGACTGGTTTTAAAAAAATAGACTAAGCATTTATATTAGAGAGAGAGTTTACCTTTTTATGATAACTAAAATTACGTATGAAAAATGTAGGTCTTAAAAATGTGATTTAGCAGCGCCTCTAACATGCAGTTTTACCAATATTTTTACTTAATGTTCCAAAGCTAATATCGTCCGTAAGATTAGCAGAGGCAAAACCTATTTTGAAAGATTCAAATTGGCTAATCAATAAATCGGAAAAGATTATCCCACACCCCTCCGAACGAATTAGTTAATTTTGATAATTTATCTATCTGATTAAATCTGCACAGGGAGATTGGTACTGCTGATGTTTCGTCCGGACATCTTAGGCCTCTTTTTTAAATAATAGCTCAAGAAATGTATAAACTTTGTTATGTACTTACGTGGTAGCTTAAAAGAAGACTGTACACCAAAAATTACGCAAATTAACCAAGTATTTATTAAATAAAAAATAAACGATTTTATCTTTCGGTAGCCATTTTTGTTAAACCAGTAAACAATTTTTGAGTTATCTCCCTTGCCAATTTTATAAGTGAAAATGTCTAACGATACTAAAGTCGTTTCTTTTTTTTTATAATTTAATAAATACCGACTGAATTTGCGTATTTTTTTCTGTACAATCTTATTTTCACATAACTCGTATATACATAATAAATTTTATACATTTCTTTAAATATTTTAATGTCAGGGAGAAACAGCAGAAGCACCGGGAGATGGGTGCAAGACAAGAGACTGATTGTATGGCCACATTTAAAAAATGGATGAGAATTCTTGGGTTGGTAGATGTAGAATAGTTGAGGTAGTAGGTTCACTTCGCAGAGCCAAGGAAAACATGGGAGGGAGTGATAAGGATAGACGAGAGAAATAGGAATAAATAAAGATCTGGTCAGAGATAGATTAGTTTGGAAGGTCATTTCTAAAAGCCGTTCAACACATGCCAACATTTAAAACAGACTTTAAACCGAATATGATTATTACGGCGATGAACTTATGCAGGTCTATCGGTCTGTCCTGTGCAGTTCTAGGAGGTCCACCCTCCCAAGCTTTGCCTCCCTTTTTTGGGGAGGAGTAAGTTTATTGCTTACTGCCTGAGGCGCCGCTACAGGGGAATGCCGACGGGGCTGCCCAGGCAATTTTTAATGGCCAGAGTGCTCACTTTCTCGGGCGCTGGCTTTTCAAGCCCCACTTTCCGACCCGACGTTGGGTCACATCTTACCTTGTGGGAGTAAGATAAAAATGGCCTTCTGCCTAACCTCCTGAAGAGGGGGTAAATAATAACTTGAAGTGTTGTATAATGGCGACTGTTTTATACGTGTAAAGTAATAAAACTTAAATATTAAAGTTTTCACAAAAGAACATTTTTTTTTTAATTACGCATTTGTATTAGAGAGAGTTTAGTCTTTTTATTTTAAAAAAAAATGTCGGTAAGATAAAAAGTGTTTATTTGGCGACGACGGCTTCAGGTTTTGAAATCGGAAATTTACACCCGGTGTTTATCAAAAAGAAGTTCCCATTATATTTTAGACCAGATGGGGTTTTTTTTTGGGGGGGGGGGGAATTTAATAATTTGTTTTCAACAATTTCTTTGTATTATTAACACATAAGAAACTCAAACTGTTTTTTATAATTATAAATTTTAATTTTAATTTTTTTATTATAAATAATCAAATCAATATATTTTTATAATTGGAATGGTTTTTTTTTTAGTTTTAAAATATTTGTGATCCGTCTACAAAATTTGAATCGAACTGTTTCTTTTAACCGTAACCTAACCCAAACTTAACCCTAACCAAAGTTTTAGGTTTAATTCGACAAAGGTCGGTTTGCTTCAGTTCAAATTCTGTAAAAGCACCATATATCTTTTTTAACAGTTAATTTTGAAATTTTTTTGGAAATAGTTTATTTAATATTTTTTCGAGAGCGAACTCTCTTAACGAAATGTTAAAAAAAACAAAAGGTATAAAGCTGGAATTAATTCTTCGCAAATCTTCTGCAAGACTGATTCGCATGTGTACACACGTGTGAAATTAGAAATTCTTCCAAAATCTAAGCGGTCTAAAATGATGAGGGACTTTCTTTTTTGATAAACACCGCTTGTCAATTTCCGATTTAAAAACCGGAAGTTGTCATCAAGTACACTGTTTCTATTTAACACAAAATGTCAGCACCTATAAATTTGATTTACCAGCGCCTCTAACATGCAGTTTTACCGATATTTATTTATTTAATCTTCCTGAAGATTAGCAAGGACAAAACATTTTAAAAGATTAACATCGGGTAATTCATAAATCCGAACAAAAAAGCACAAAAAAAATGATAAGTTGATTTTAATAATGTATCTATCTGAACATATATATATTTTGTCTGTTTATAATCAAAATTACCATAAAACGAATCTAATTGACTTTTTATTAAAAATATATGTTCTAGCTTTGTAACTTATTTTATTACAGTAACATCTTTTATAACTATAAAAATCGTTTGAAAAAAATGACAAATACTTTACTATAAAAATAAAGAAAAATATTCAAAGACTATTCAATCTTCCATCTCAGATTTCTTTCTTGAAAACGATAAGGAAAAATGTTATTTTAAAATATTAATGCTAACAAAATAGAAAAAAGATTAAGTAGGTGGACAAAAAAGGAGAAATGATATCAGAGAAAAAATTATTATAAAATAATAATAAAAAAATCATTTAATTCCCCTGATCTTCAGCTTTAAAGATCCTTTAAAAGAATTTGTTAGAAAAAAAAAGGAAAGCAAAACTTAAAACAAACAATTGAAATGGGCAAAAAAAAAAGAAAAATGGCCGCTCGTTGTTCTGCGAAATTTCAGCTCAAGAAAAGTTAAGAACGTTAAGAAAAGAAAATAATCCATTTGTCCTGACAATAGAAGAATGCAGATATGCAGAAAGGATAGATTCAGCCATTTTATTCTAAAGAGTGTCTTTGAGGAAATGTTTAAAGATTTAAATCCAGGAGAACCAGTTTTTAAGTAAGGATAACAAGAAAACTTTCTTTCTCATGTGGACACATTTTAATCTGAGAGATTTCTTTTTCTCATTCATTGTATTTCCTTTCTAAATCATTATTGTCATGAAGAATTAGAATATTTGATATTCTATCTCTGCTCTTTTGTAGCACCCACGTGTTTGGGTTTCTTTCCAAACAGGCCTGGTGATACCAGATCAGGCTGCCCTCTGGCTCCCTGAGACGAAATTCACCTACATTGACGTTTTTTTTTTTTTTTTTTTTTTTTTTTTTTTGTAAAACTTAATTATGTTCTACAAAACCAAAAACAAAAACAACAGCCCCTCTCCCTTTCTCCCTCCCCTTTTTTATTTTATTTTTCCTACCCTACTCCCGGTCCTGGATATGACCTTAAACTACATCCGATGGTGAGATCCGGCTTACGGACTTTGGGGAATGTGGAGCCTCCTCTTAATTACCATTGCTCCCAGGTCCACCCTGACCCGGAGTGGTAGTACCTGTTAGGGTCCCAACTATGGGTTAAATAGAAACAGATATTAAAAGGGGAAAGAAACAAAAAAGAGAAGAAAACAAATATACTTTTTTATGACTATTCGGCATTAAATAACCCGAAAAGGGTTGATATACCATAAAACAAAACAATCAAACCAAACACCATTTAAAGATATAAAGAGCTTGAAGCACAAAAACTTTCAACAAAATGACTATTCGGCATTAAATAACCCGAAAAGGGTTGATATGCCATAAAACAATCAAACCAAACAGGCGGTCGCCATATCATATATTGTGTTATCATGGTTAACAGAAAGTGGTCGGAAGAACGATAAAAAGAGGATTAGAATTAAGCAGTTGGATTTACACCCATCATGTATATATTGATTTTACAACTGCCTTTGGATTTACTACCATGGAACTGACTGTGTTTTTTTTTTTTTTACCAGTGACGCCCTTTACGGTAAACTGTTTTTCATATGCATTAAATTCATTTATTCTGCATTGGACACTCTCACCATCTCACCATATTTCCACATATAACATTTTTTCTCAAATAATATTTTATCTTTTTAATCTTTTCAAATTTGACCCTGGTAATTTTCTTACCACCTTATCCATCTGTATTCCTTTGATGATAATAATTCAATTCTTTGAAAAGCCATGGTTTTAGGAAAAATGAATCCTTGTTTTAAACAACAGAAGATATAATAGACTTTGTATTTTTACAACTTTTATTTTCATCCCTTAACTTTCTAATTGCTCTATCTCTATCTCGTATATTGAGACAAATCTTTTCCACGATAGGTTCTATTTTAAAGATATAATTATATCTTTATCTTCTTGTTCTTTATATATATGTTGCATCCTTGTGCTTGTTTTACAAATACTTCAATGGGTTGTGCTCCGATAAACAAGCTGGTCTAGTGCCTCCCTCGATGCAAATACACTAGAACAACCCGACAATAAGCTAGGCCCCATCCATTCACTGTGGAGGTCCTCAGATGCCGGAGAGCCTTGTACTCCAGTAGTTTCTTTCCTCGTGCTCCTTATGCTTCAGCTGGTGATACCAGATCAGGCTGCCCTGTAGCTCCCTGAGACGAAATTCACCTACATTGACGTTTTTTTTTTTTTTTTTTTTTGTAAAACTTAATTATGTTCTACAAAACCAAAAACAAAAACAACAGCCCCTCTCCCTTTCTCCCTCCACTTTTTTATTTTATTTTTCCTACCCTACTCCCGGTCCTGGATATGACCTTAAACTACATCCGATGGTGAGATCCGGCTTACGGACTTTGGGGAATGTGGAGCCTCCTCTTAATTACCATTGCTCCCAGGTCCACCCTGACCCGGAGTGGTAGTACCTGTTAGGGTCCCAACTATGGGTTAAATAGAAACATATATTAAAAGGGGAAAGAAACAAAAAAGAGAAGAAAACAAATATACTTTAACAACCAAACCAAACACCATCAATAAATATTTGAACATATAAAGAACTTGAAGCATAAAAACTTTCACCAAAATGACTGCATTCGGCATTAAATAACCTGAAAAGGGTTGATATGCCGTAAAACAATCAAACCAAACTAAACACCATGAATAAATATTTGAAGATATAAACAACTTGAAGCATAAAAACTTTCACCAAAATGACTGCATTCAGCATTAAATAACCTGAAAAGGGTTGATATGCCGTAAAACAAAACAACCAAACAACCAACCTTATGCTTCAGAAATTTAAAACTAATGTACACATACATCTTGCTGCACAGCTCCTAACTTAGGATGACACTCAAACCACATACACCCTAATTCTCAGTAGACCCTTACATCTACAGTAGCGACCAGCATGGTTTGGGGTGAAATATCTTTTTAAAACTTTATATATATATATATAACATGGACGGCGGCACCGGGGGCAAAAGGGGACTCAAGCCCCCCCCCCCCTTTTGACTTGCCCCCCCACCCCACACACACTTTACGGTCACCAATAATGAAGTTATATATGCATGTGTTTAACCGGGCCCCCACTTTTTAGGAGATATTCAGGACCGGCGGGACAGTTATAAAAGTGGGGGGGCACTTTTATAACTGTCCCGCCGGTCCTGAATATATATATATATATATATATATATATAAAGGAATGGTAGCTTGCTTGAAGCATTGTTGGTAAATAAGAATGTTTGAATTTATGAAGGCTGATCGCAATGCAAAAAAAAAACATTGATATTTCGGCAGAAACAATCCCCTTCTCCAAAAAAAAAAAAAAAGGTCAGTCCGTCTAAGAGAAAGAAAACGTACATGAGTGTGTGTGTGTATATATATATATATATATATATATATATATATATATATATACTCACATTTATTCTAACAGGGACAGTTTGTTACGGGCACACGTAAGGATATACTAAATATATACGAATATACTATGGCATCAACTCGTAGAACTGAAGGTGGACGATCAAATGAAAATAGTTTGTCTGTTTAACTTACTATATATGAAGTGGCATAGTGTTGTGGCCATATGCGCAGAGTATGACTGTCATATCGTTGATCAATTTCATTAATGACGTTGGAAAAGGTATGAATGCATGTCTTCATTCGAACTCTGGATAAATCGTAGGAAGATAAGACTTTAAAGACCGTGTCGTTCAACTAGTCTCGGAGAAGGTAACCTTCGAAATTCCAGAAGGATTTCTATGTTTATTTCGACATGGTAGAACATCTTTTGGTATTTCGGGAGAAACACACCCCTTCTCAAAAGAAAAAAAAAACAAAAGTTCAGTCCGTCTCTGGGAAAGTAAACGTGTATATATATATATATATATATATATATATATAGTAAGCAATGAAAATATATATGGCAATCAAGCTACACAGAGGCTCCCGTGTTTCATCCCCGGGGGGAATCGTCAGGCTAAATGCCTAGCTCTACTTACGTATCGAGCACTGTTGAAGTAAATACTGAAAACTGATACATAAAAATTATATCTCCTTATAATATTTTATGTGGATACATGAAGTACTAATATATATATATATATATATATATATATATATATATATATATATATATGAATAGTTGAAAGGATAAAATAATCCGACGGTATGAAATTAAAATGGAATAAGCGTAAGACCTAAAAAAACTCAACGTTTCGCCCAAATGTTATATGGGCTTTGTCAAGAGCGAATGAAAATAAGATATATCTAAACACTGGTTGATTCCCTGAGGTTTGAATTATACTTCCTTTAGACCCTCTTTTTTCTACTCTTTATTCTTTTCTTTTCTTTCCCGTTACGATTCTTTTTTGACTCTATATACGTTGAGCTTTTTAGGTCTTCCGCTTATTCCATTTTAATTTCATATATATATATATAAATATATATATATATATATATAAATATATATATATATAAAAACGCCGTGAGTTAAAAAAGAAGAATAAAGAGAAAAAATCGGCAGTTAAGCTTATATACGCTGTGAGTGAGCAAGGAATCTTAGTATTTATAAAAAAGGGACTAAAAGTATATATATGTATATATATCTAATTTGAATATTTTTTAAAAATTGTTTAATTACTAATATAAGTTAGCAAAATATTTATACGGAACAAAACTTAGATTTAGTATACGGAACGTTTATGTTTTTGCCTTTTAAGGGAAGTGGGGTCTGATCAACTCTGCTGTGAAGCCATGAAATTAAATATTGTCTTGTTTTTAAATTCCCGAAACAGTTTTTCATGGTAAACAACTGATGATCGCTAAAATAATGTTAGAAGCAAACTAATATAATAACTGTAAAAACTAAATTGACTTACATGAGTGATTTTCCACTGAACGACCTGGGACTTAAGGTGTTTTTTGGGTTTTTTTTGTTGTTGTTTTTTAGTTTTAATGGTTGAGAAACTTCCGAGACTATATATATATATATATATATATATATATATATATATATATATATATATATACACACATTTATTCGTACAGAGACATTTTATTAAGAGCAAACGTAAAAGTATACTAAATATGACAGGTACAACACTTTTATTTGGTCCAAGAGAGATAATTCCCTGATAATTCTGAGCCAACTGTCGGTTTATTTATTGGATTTGTTCTCGTCAAATCCATTATTAAGACATTGCTTTCATGACATAAATGTATTAAAATAGTATGATAATTGTTAGTTATTACTAGTTTGCACGGATATCATAAATGACCTTTAATCCATGCATTTTCAAAGAATTACTCTTCTCCT
Source organism: Sepiola atlantica (assembly GCA_963556195.1). Lineage (NCBI taxonomy): Eukaryota > Metazoa > Mollusca > Cephalopoda > Sepiida > Sepiolidae > Sepiola > Sepiola atlantica. Next base: position 14,967,369 of record OY744528.1, on the reverse strand, counting down.
CAGAAGGAAAAACCAATATATTTATCTCAACTTACTTTATATATAGAAATATTTATACATATATCGATTATTATGTCATAATTTTTTTATTGCAACATTAATTTATTTTCATTCATTATTTGCTATATTTTGTGTTTTGGTTAATTTCTTAATTTCTTAAATGATTTAATTAAATCAACAAAAAAATATGGATAACTTTTGTTTAGAGGATTTCTTTAAAAGTCCTTTTAAAACAATGATTCTTTGTTTTTGCTCCATTCTTCAATTCCCCACCGAAAACGTATCGCACCGCACCAAACCCTTCTCCCCGTTAAGAAGTTGTTAAAAGCCTCAACCCAAGCATGAACTAACAAGGAGGAGAAATCCTTTTAGAGAAAAAGTATAGTGTCGTATTACAAAAGACTTAGTTGCAGGATTTTAAAGACCTCTTAAAAAATGAAGAAAAAAATGGATGATAATGAAATTCAAACAGATTCATTCAGATTTAAAAATGGTGAGGCATGGTGGTAGTAGTAGTAGTAGTAGTAATAATAATAATAATAATAATAATAATAATAATAATAGAAATAAAATAATAATAATAAATAAATAAATAAATTAAAAAAAAAAAAAAATAATAATAATGGATGAATCGACAACAATGTGATTTCACGAAACCAGAATGTAAATCTGTGAAAAAAATACAAGAACGGACATTCTTAAGATGGTGTTAATAATAATAATAATAATAATAATAATAATAATAATAATAATAATAATAATAATAATAATAATAATTAAAAAAAAAATTTTTTTAAATGTTAAAAAAAAAAATTTCATTTTAAATTTAAAAAATAAATGAATAAATAAAAAAATAAAATAAAAAATAAATAAATAAATAAATAAAAAATAAAAAAAATGGATTAATCGACAACGATGCGATTTCACGAAACGAGAATGTAAATCTGTGAAAAAAATACAAGAACGGACATTCTTAAGATGGCGTTCATTCAATTTGCACGTTCAGCTTCGAAAATACAATTTCAAAGTGAAGTCCGAAACACCAACGGACAAAGCATACTAACAAAATAATGGATGAACTGACGATGACGTAATTGTACCAGCCCACAATATAAATATATAAAAAAATAAAATTCTTTAAAACATTTAGAAAACGTTAACTTTTTTTTCAGACGGTTTTCGTGTTCAACAACAATTGCATATCCCAACTGAGTTGAATGCAGTAAATTTTATTTCCCGGTAAAATTGTTAACTGGGGATTTGTTTTTCGTTCCTTTGATTCAATAGATGCTCCCCCAGACCCCGCTCCCCTCTCAAGTGTTTGCAGAATCGTTAAAATGTCTCATTTAGTCGTTGTAACTAGCTTTAAAGGTCCAATAAGAACGAGGTCTGTGCTTTTAATAAAATGTCTCCACAACAGAGACAATTTAAAAAAAATAATATTTCTAACTTATTATTCTCAGACAAATGAAATTATCTTTTTTCAAATATTCTTTCTTTTTCAGTTTTTTAATGTTTCTCTTTTATTCAACTGTCATGTTCCTTTATTATTTCTTTAAGTTTTCATTTATTTAAATTTAATTCATTTCTCTTTTGAATCCTTTTTCATCTTTGTTTTTTTTTTTTAAGAATACATTTTTTTCAGTAATTAGTTTTGGATTCCTTCTTTTAAATTTCATGCATTTTTAAAAAATTTATTTAATGGTTGTTATTTAGTTCTTTTATATTTTCATTTAATTATTTATTAGTTGTTATTTAGTTCGTTTATATTTTCATTTCATTATTTATTGGTTGTTATTTAGTTCTTTTATATTTTCATTTCATTATTTATTGGTTGTTATTTAGTTCTTTTATATTTTCATTTCATTATTTATTGGTTGTTATTTAGTTCTTTTATATTTTCATTTCATTATTTATTAGTTGTTATTTAGTTCTTTTATATTTTCATTTCATTATTTATTGGTTATTATTTAGTTCTTTTATATTTTCATTTCATTATTTATTGGTTGTTATTTTGTTCTTTTATATTTTCATTTCATTATTTATTGGTTATTATTAAGTTCTTTTATATTTTCATTTCATTATTTATTGGTTATTATTTTGTTCTTTTATATTTTCATTTCATTATTTATTGGTTATTATTTAGTTCTTTTATATTTTCATTTCATTATTTATTGGTTGTTATTTTGTTCTTTTATATTTTCATTTCATTATCTATTGGTTATTATTTAGTTCTTTTATATTTTCATTTCATTATTTATTGGTTGTTATTTAGTTCTTTTATATTTTCATTTCATTATTTATTGGTTATTATTTAGCTCTTTTATATTTTCATTTCATTATTTATTGGTTATTATTTAGTTCTTTTATATTTTCATTTCATTATTTATTGGTTGTTATTTTGTTCTTTTATATTTTCATTTCATTATTTATTGGTTATTATTTAGTTCTTTTATATTTTCATTTCATTATTTATTGATTATTATTTAGTTCTTTTATATCTCATTTCATTATTTATTGGTTATTATTTTGTTCTTTTATATTTTCATTTCATTATTTATTGGTTGTTATTTAGTTCTTTTACATTTTCATTTCATTATTTATTAGTTGTTATTTAGTTCTTTTATATCTCATTTCATTATATGCTGCATGTGAATAATAATTCATTTATTTATCAAATATTTGTTATTTATATTCCTTTAATTCATTTAATTCTGAAAATAATGCATTTGACAAATTCTCATTAATTATTAGCCAAAGTGTTTTCGGTTATGTAGACATTCAGCTTGATTTTTGTATAATGGTTTGTTTTAAAATGTCTACACATTTATTGCAAAATAAGAATTTATGAAAAACAAACATTCATAGCAGCAATGACACTAACAAATTTTAGATTTGATAGTTCTGGTTTGTGATGAAAATTGTATGTCTATGTAATTGTTATATGTTTTATTACCTTGGTATTGGGGAAGAAATATAGTAAGTTACTTATATTGTTTCTACATTCGATTATTCATTCAAATTATTACTCGTTCATTCAATCTTTCATCCACTTCAATTATACATATTACATCCATTTCAATTATCAATCTTTCATCCATTCCAATCATCAATCTTTCATCCATTCCAATGAGCAATCTTTCATCCATTCCAATCATCAATCTTTCAGCCATTCCAATGAGCAATCTTTCATCCATTCCAATCATCAATCTTTCATCCATTCTAATTAGCAATCTTTCATCCATTCCAATCATCAATCTTTCATCCATTCCAATCATCAATCTTTCATCAATTTCTAGTGAGCAATCTTTCATCCATTCCAATCATCAATCTTTCATCCATTCCAATCATCAATCTTTCATCCATTCCAATCATCAATCTTTCATCCATTCCAATGAGCAATATTTCATCAATTCCAATCATTAATCGTTCATCCATTCCAATCATCAATCTTTCATCCATTCCAATCATCAATCTTTCATCAATTTCTAGTGAGCAATCTTTCATCCATTCCAATCATCAATCTTTCATCCATTCCAATCATCAATCTTTCATCCATTCCAATCATCAATCTTTCATCCATTCCAATGAGCAATCTTTCATCCAATCAAATTAATTTTTCATTTTTTTAAATTATAGTTTTTTTCCTTTTTCTAATTTATCTTTTATTAATTATAAAGTCAGTTATTTCATGCTTCATTATGTGCCACATTTCCTTTAGGATTCAGTTCATTGGAAACTGGTAAGACTATCCATCCTAAAACAGTTTTCTTATTGACGCTTTACTTTAATAAGTGAACAATTTTCAGACATCAAAAGTGTTCAAAGCAATCAAAAACATACTTCCATTGTGAAGGTTAGGCTCAAATGTTTTTGATCTCTAGACTTGAGCCTTCATTTAGGGGTCTTAAAATAATTTTATTTTTTTCAGATTTTGGGAATTTCTAGAAATGTATATGATTCGGTTGTGGTTTACATTTCATTAAAATTGCAAGTAAAATCTTTTTGTAGCTGAGAGTTTATGGACTCTTCCATAAGAAAATAAATATATAGAGCCTATATAACCAATCTTGATGATAAAATGCATGCTCCCAAAATAGCATGTTTGGGGAGTTTTCTTATAAATAAATGTACGGTGTCCATCACGTCTGTTTATAATTTTTTTTAATTATTACGAAGACAGTTGATGAGATATTTTGACCAGATATTTTGTTTCGATCAGTGTTTATTGAAGTTTTAATTTACAATAAGATTTTGTATTTCGTATATTTTGTTAATGGAATGGTAACTGCTAAGGGAACCCCTATAAAATGGCTACTTCAAGAGAAGACAACACTTTCTGAACTTGTAAAAAGACTTTATGGATCGATACCCTCATTGCCAGGGAGTCTTCTGGTTGACCAAAAATATCTAAGCATTGGTTTGAATTCCTTTTTTTATTATGCGAATAACAAATCCCATATCAATTTGACAGATCTAATTCTATTTAGAATTGTTGGTGAGAAATCAGACTGCCTGTATATATATATATATATATATATATATATATATATATATATTTGAAGCTCCTCGCAAAAAAGTAGAGCACTGTAAATGGTAGTACTAACACAGCGTGACGTCACTTGCTTTATATGCATCATTCCTTCACTTATAGAAGTTGAATGCCTGTATGTCTCGCCGCTTTAAATGTGTTAAAATTATCATTATTTATAAGCTATTCAGAATCGGCCGATCGGTTAACGACGTTGGATTTGGGTTGAAAAATACTTGTAATCCAGGATTTCGAATCGTGTGACCGGTAGTGAATAGTCATACTTCTATGCTGATGAGTCTCGATTGAAAAGAGACGAAACGTATACGTCCATAGATAAATAAACAATAACAAATATTTATATTTGAAGCTCCTCGTAAAAAAGTAGAGCACTGTAAATGGTAGTAATGACACAGCGTGACGTCACTTGCTTTATATGCATCATTCCTTCCCTTATAGAAGTTGAATGCTTGTATGTCTCGCCGCTTTAAATGTGTTAAAATTATCATTGTTTATGATGAGACGAAACGTATACGTCCATAGATAAATAAACAATAACAAATATTTATATATATATATATATATATATATATATATATATATATATATATATACAAATGAAACAATAAAGATAAATATAATATCTTTATATTAGATCTTATCATGATAAATCAATGCTCGATATAATGGATAGAGCAATAATATAAGAAAATGAATGATAGAAATAAAAATTAGATAAAATACAATATTTATTAAAACAAGGAATATAAAAAAAAACACTTTTTTTCCTTAATCCATGGATTTTCATAAATAAGCTCTTCTCATCAGAGGAAATAAATCAGCAATATTTGTATTATTGGTTAGCATAAATTTGAAAATTAAAAAAGTTTTGAGCAAAAAAACATCTTCACTGAAATTTGGGTAGAAAAATATAATGTGTACATGTAACTATCCAAGGAATCAGATAGAAGAAGCAGATGTAAGGTGAACATGGAGTTGTAATCCATAGAGTTCAGATGGTAAAATGCAAAGTATGAAAGGATTCAGATGAAATCCACAACAAAAATCAGTTAATAAAATTACTCACAAAAAAAATTATGGATTAAGGAAAAGAAAAGTTTTTTTTTATTCCTTTGTTTGAATACTTGATGAATTAATAAATATTTTATCCAATTTTTATTTTCATCATTCATTTTCTTATATTTATATATTCTGGAGAATAGAAAGTATGGACTTCTTTAGGCGGATCTGAAAAGGTAGAAAAACGTTCCCAGATATGCATATTCGTTCTTGGCCTTTTGGTTAAGATCAAAGTGTAGTATCTGTTCCGATGGATACTGCACCCCATAGACTGGTATTGTCTCGGCCTTCGGGGCTTGATTCACGCCGGTCTATGGGTCTGTCCTGTGTAGTTCTAGGAGGTTCACCCTCCCAGGCTTCGCTTCCCCTCTTTGGGGAGGAGTAAGTTTATTGCTTACTGCCTGAGGCGCCCCTACCGGGCTGCCCAGGCAATTTTTAAACCCCACTTTCCCGACCCGACCTTGGGTCACATCTTACTTGTGGGAGTAAGATAAAAACTGGCCTTGTGCCTAACTCCTGGAGAGGAGTAAATCAATACTCAAATGCCAAAAAAATAAAAGGCGATATTTTCATATAATCTTTGTTCAATTCAAATTTTTCTTAAAATAAAAAAAAATGTGTTTTTTTATGTTCTTTATATGCAGCTCAGATCCAACTATAAAAGTCTACAATTGTGAAGAGAAGTCCTTTTTTACTCTGGTAGATGGGCGGTCATGACATGCAAAGCATCTCATTCTCTTTTCAGCTGGTAAGTGTTCCTCTTTATTGTTACACATGTCATCAGATTTTTTGTCGCTGGGTTACTAGTTAATGATATTCAGAAAGTGGTCGTCGTGTTGCACAATTGTTTGTCACTATATTCCTGTTGCTGTGCTGGTACTTTTTGTATGTGTGATTTTTATGTAGATACCAACTACGTTGAAGACGTTGAAAGCTTCAGAAATATTAAAAAAGAAATTAAATAAAAAAAAACAACAAAAAAACACGACTTTTTCATCTTCTAATGGATGATCAACTTAACAAATTTACACTCTTTATATCTCATTCATTAATGAAATTTAATGAAATAATGCTTGGATTTATATCTCAGTTAATGAAATTTAATAAAATAATGCTTGGATTTATATCTCATTTAATGAAGTTTAATGAAATAATGCTTGGATTTATATCTCATCTAATGAAATTTAATGAAATAATGCTTGGATTTATATCTCATTTAATGAAATTTAATGAAATAATGCTTGGATTTATATCTCATTTAATGAAATTTAATGAAATAATGCTTGGATTTATATCTCATTTAATGAAATTTAATGAAATAATGTTTGGATTTATATCTCATTTAATGAAATTTAATGAAATAATGCTTGGATTTATATCTCATTTAATGAAATTTAATGAAATAATGCTTGGATTTATATCTCATTTAATGAAATTTAATGAAATAATGCTTGGATTTATATACACACCCGCATATATGAGACGTACTTGTGACCTCTGGGTCACAACTGCTACCACTTTCTGTATTTTTTATAACTGAACAAGTCACTCATCTCTCTCACCCCTTCTCACTCTGTTGCTTCAACCACTCTAATATTTCTTCATACTTGTGAGCATTTCAAAAAGAGTAATTTTTTTTCAGTGTAGCCATCTAATTTAAATACATGTGTGTTGCAACCATCATGCAGGTCCACAGTAAAAACGAGTGAGGGTTGCACCGTGTATTTTCCATCAGGGGTTGAACCCAGAGCGGTCCAGTTACAAAGTGGAAACAGGTAACTTTTGTCACACGATGAGAGTTCACGTATGCAAATGAGGCTTGGTTTGCATGGACTGATTCTCATCGTGATAAAAAGCATAGACCCTTTGCTCCGGCGACGGTGGGGAGAAAGATTGACGGTGTGACTACGTCGAGTGGTGAGATAGATAGATAGATAGATAGATAGATAGATAGATAGACAGAGAAAGAGATAGATAGATATAGATAGAGATAGATAGATATAGATAGATACAGAAAGAGATAGATAGATAGAGAAAGAGAAAGATAGATAGATAGATAGATAGAGAAAGAGATAGATAGATAGATAGATAGATAGATAGATAGATAGATAGAGAAAGAGATAGATAGATAAAGAGATCAATAGATATATAGAGAAAGAGATAGATAGATAGATAGATAGATAGATAGAGAAAGGGATAGATAGATAGATAGGTAGATAAATAAATAAATAAATATATAGAGAAAGGGATAGGTAGATAGATAGAGAAATAAATAAATAAATATATAGAGAAAGGGATAGGTAGATAGATAGAGAAATAAATAAATATATAGAGAAAGAGATAGATAGATATAGAGAAAGATAGATAGATAGACAGATAGATATAGAGAAAGAGATAGATAGATAGATAGATAGATAGAAAGAGAGCGATAGATATAGAGATAGATAGACAGATAGAAAGAGAGCGATAGATATAGAGATAGATAGATAGAGAAAGAGAGAGCGAGAGAGAGAAAGAGAGAGATAGATAGATGAATAGATAGAGAAAGAGAGAGAGCGAGAGAGAGAGAAAGAGAGAACGAGAGAAATATATAGATAGAGATAGATAGATAGATAGAGAGATAGAGAAAGAGAGAGAGAGAGATAAAGATAGATAGATAGATAGATAGATAGAGAAAAGATGAATTGAATATTTGACTAGACGTTTGGTCATTCACATGTGTTTTGCTAAAAAGAACAGAAAGAATAATTCGGCATCTCATTTGAACTCAACTTTCAACCAGTGAACGAAATACATTTGATTTGTCAGTTTATTAGCCCTTCTTGCTTACAATGTGTCTACACACCACAAAACCCCATGTAAATTAGATAGCAAAATAATCAATGTATTTACTTCTATATAAGAATAATAAAGAAAAATAATACTTCTACATAATAATATAGATTATGATAATCAAGACGTAAACAAGCTTATAATGTTCAGTTATGCACAAATATCTTAATAGATATGTCACTGCCTGTGAATTTTTCCAACAAAATAAAAGTAGAATAGTCATTGTGACTCAACGGGTCACAGGTACGCCTAATTCTTACATAGATGTAAAGAGACATTTGGCTACCCCCAAACAATTAATACATTTGTTTCTTTATAAATATTACTAAGATAGATAGAATCGTTTTAGAGTTGGCTGGCATAAACGCATGGCGCCATTTTATATTATCATTCACAGACTGTTTCGCTGTATCACAGATACACAGATGGCACATCGTAGAAACGAAATAGCAATTAACTGTAGACACAGAACTATTTTTTTTTAGATAGGATTTTCAAGTTAAATTTAACTTTTACGGTATATTTTTAAAATTATATTGTTAGGTGAAAGAATGATTAACAAAAACGTCCATCCTCCCTATGTTAATAATGGGTCTCAAAATAATAACGTTATTTCAGAACGGTCTGTAAACTGCAGAAGTACCTCATTTTTAAAGAGAACTTATTCTTCCTTTCGCTTATCAATATTGTACCAAAAGGTAATAAAAATGAATCATTTCATTTGTTTGATTGTTTGATTGTTTTGTTTTATGGCATATCAACCCTTTTCGGGTTATTTAATGCCAAATAGTCATTTTGTTGAAAGTTTTTGTGCTTCAAGTTCTTTATATCTTTAAATGGTGTTTGGTTTGATTGTTTTGTTTTATGGCATATCAACCCTTTTCGGGTTATTTAATGCCGAATAGTCATTTTGTTGAAAGTTTTTGTGCTTCAAGTTCTTTATATCTTTAAATGGTGTTTGGTTTGATTGTTTTGTTTTATGGCATATCAACCCTTTTCGGGTTATTTAATGCCGAATAGTCATTTTGTTGAAAGTTTTTGTGCTTCAAGTTCTTTATATCTTTAAATGGTGTTTGGTTTGATTGTTTTGTTTTATGGCATATCAACCCTTTTCGGGTTATTTAATGCCGAATAGTCATTTTGTTGAAAGCTTTTGTGCTTCAAGTTCTTTATATCTTTAAATGGTGTTTGGTTTGATTGTTTTGTTTTATGGTATATCAACCCTTTTCGGGTTATTTAATGCCGAATAGTCATTTTGTTGAAAGCTTTTGTGCTTCAAGTTCTTTATATCTTTAAATGGTGTTTGGTTTGATTGTTTTGTTTTATGGCATATCAACCCTTTTCGGGTTATTTAATGCCGAATAGTCATTTTGTTGAAAGTTTTTGTGCTTCAAGTTCTTTATATCTTTAAATGGTGTTTGGTTTGATTGTTTTGTTTTATGGTATATCAACCCTTTTCGGGTTATTTAATGCCGAATAGTCATTTTGTTGAAAGTTTTTGTGCTTCAAGTTCTTTATATCTTTAAATGGTGTTTGGTTTGATTGTTTTGTTTTATGGTATATCAACCCTTTTCGGGTTATTTAATGCCGAATAGTCATTTTGTTGAAAGTTTTTGTGCTTCAAGTTCTTTATATCTTTAAATGGTGTTTGGTTTGATTGTTTTGTTTTATGGCATATCAACCCTTTTCGGGTTATTTAATGCCGAATAGTCATTTTGTTGAAAGTTTTTGTGCTTCAAGTTCTTTATATCTTTAAATGGTGTTTGGTTTGATTGTTTTGTTTTATGGTATATCAACCCTTTTCGGGTTATTTAATGCCGAATAGTCATTTTGTTGAAAGTTTTTGTGCTTCAAGTTCTTTATATCTTTAAATGGTGTTTGGTTTGATTGTTTTGTTTTATGGTATATCAACCCTTTTCGGGTTATTTAATGCCGAATAGTCATTTTGTTGAAAGTTTTTGTGCTTCAAGTTCTTTATATCTTTAAATGGTGTTTGGTTTGATTGTTTTGTTTTATGGCATATCAACCCTTTTCGGGTTATTTAATGCCGAATAGTCATTTTGTTGAAAGTTTTTGTGCTTCAAGTTCTTTATATCTTTAAATGGTGTTTGGTTTGATTGTTTTGTTTTATGGCATATCAACCCTTTTCGGGTTATTTAATGCCGAATAGTCATTTTGTTGAAAGTTTTTGTGCTTCAAGTTCTTTATATCTTTAAATGGTGTTTGGTTTGATTGTTTTGTTTTATGGCATATCAACCCTTTTCGGGTTATTTAATGCCGAATAGTCATTTTGTTGAAAGTTTTTGTGCTTCAAGTTCTTTATATCTTTAAATGGTGTTTGGTTTGATTGTTTTGTTTTATGGCATATCAACCCTTTTCGGGTTATTTAATGCCGAATAGTCATTTTGTTGAAAGTTTTTGTGCTTCAAGTTCTTTATATCTTTAAATGGTGTTTGGTTTGATTGTTTTGTTTTATGGCATATCAACCCTTTTCGGGTTATTTAATGCCGAATAGTCATTTTGTTGAAAGTTTTTGTGCTTCAAGTTCTTTATATCTTTAAATGGTGTTTGGTTTGATTGTTTTGTTTTATGGCATATCAACCCTTTTCGGGTTATTTAATGCCGAATAGTCATTTTGTTGAAAGTTTTTGTGCTTCAAGTTCTTTATATCTTTAAATGGTGTTTGGTTTGATTGTTTTGTTTTATGGCATATCAACCCTTTTCGGGTTATTTAATGCCGAATAGTCATAAAAAAAGGATATTTGTTTTTCTTCTCCTTTTTGTTTCTTTCCCCTTTTAATATCTGTTTCTATTTAACCCATAGTTGGGACCCTAACAGGTACTACCACTCCGGGTCAGGGTGGACCTGGGAGCAATGGTAATTAAGAGGAGGCTCCACATTCCCCAAAGTCCGTAAGCCGGATCTCACCATCGGATGTAGTTTAAGATCATATCCAGGACCGGGAGTAGGGTAGGAAAAATAAAATAAAAAAGGGGAGGGAGAAAGGGAGAGGGGCTGTTGTTTTTGTTTTTGGTTTTGTAGAACATAATTAAGTTTTACAAAAAAAAAAAAAAAAAAAAAAAAAAAAACGTCAATGTAGGTGAATTTCGTCTCAGGGAGCCACAGGGCAGCCTGATCTGGTATCACCAGCATTTCATTTGTTATGATATAATTCTTTAAACTTCTAACAGCAGATTAGATGGTTCAGTTGATCCAGAAGTCAACTACTGGTGGCCAGGTTTAACCACACTGATGAGACTTGAACAGACGAAACAACTGTCTGTGGTTCCTCCACACACACAGATACAAACATGTCAAATCGTAGAAGCGAAATACAACTAATTGCAGACACAGAATAAACTTTACTTTAGGATAACTCGTTTTTTTATATAAAAATTAAACTAACTAAATAAAAACACCATAATTAAAAAATAAATCCAAAATGGTGATAGGTAACACAAAACAAAAACAGATAAATTATTTTACTTCCCATGTGTCAGACTAAGGCCACCCTTATTAATTTGACCCACGTAAAAGCAGGGAGCGCCCAAACTCTTCTCTAACAAAGAACTTGACATTCTTTGGGCAATGTAAACACAGGGAGAGGTTTGGTTGTTTTGTTGTACGGTATATCAACCCTGTTCGCGTTATTTAATGCTGAGTAAGGTCATTTTGGTAAAAGTTGTTATACTTCAAGTTCTATATGCACATCGGTCTTTATTATAGATACAAATAAATGCATATTAGCCTTTATTATAGATATAAATACATGCACATTGGTCTTTATTATAGATACAAATGAATGCATATTGGCCTTTATTATAGCTACAAATAAATGCACATTGGTCTTTATTATAGATACAAATAAATGCATATTGGCCTTTATTATAGATACAAATAAATGCATATTGGCCTTTATGATAGATACAAATAAATGCACATTGGTCTTTATCATAGATACAAATAAATGCACATTGGTCTTTATTATAGATACAAATAAATGCATATTGGTCTTTATTATAGATACAAATAAATGCACATTGGTTTTTATTATAGATACAAATAAATGCACATTCATCTTTATTATAGATACAAATAAATGCATATTGGTCTTTATTATAGATACAAATAAATGCACATTCATCTTTATTATAGATACAAATAAATGCACATTAGTCTTTATTATAGATACAAATAAATGCACATTCATCTTTATTATAGATACAAATAAATGCATATTGGTCTTTATTATAGATACAAATAAATGCACATTCATCTTTATTATAGATACAAATAAATGCACATTCATCTTTATTATAGATACAAATAAATGAACATTGGTCTTTATTATAGATACAAATAAATGCGCATTCATCTTTATTATAGATACAAATAAATGCATATTGGTCTTTATTATAGATACAAATAAATGCACATTCATCTGTATTATAGATACAAATAAATGCATATTCATCTTTATTATAGATACAAATAAATGCACATTCATCTTTATTATAGATACAAATAAATGCACATTCATCTTTATTATAGAAACAAATAAATGCACATTGGTCTTTATTATAGATACAAATAAATGCACATTCATCTTTATTATAGATACAAATAAATGCACATTGGTCTTTATCATAGATACAAATAAATGCACATTCATCTTTATTATAGATACAAATAAATGCACATTGGTCTTTATTATAGATACAAATAAATGCACATTCATCTTTATTATAGATACAAATAAATGCACATTCATCTTTATTATAGATACAAATAAATGCACATTGGTCTTTATTATAGATACAAATAAATGCACATTCATCTTTATTATAGATACAAATAAATGCACATTCATCTTTATTATAGATACAAATAAATGCACATTGGTCTTTATTATAGATACAAATAAATGCACATTCATCTTTATCATAGATACAAATAAATGCACATTGGTCTTTATTATAGATACAAATAAATGCACATTCATCTTTATTATAGATACAAATAAATGCACATTGGTCTTTATTATAGATACAAATAAATGCACATTCATCTTTATTATAGATACAAATAAATGCACATTGGTCTTTATTACAGATACAAATAAATGCATATTGGTCTTTATTATAGATACAAATAAATGCACATTGGTCTTTATTATAGATACAAATAAATGCACATTCATCTTTATTATAGATACAAATAAATGCATATTGGTCTTTATTATAGATACAAATAAATGCACATTAATCTTTATTATAGATACAAATAAATGCATATTGGCCTTTATTATAGATACAAATAAATGCATATTGGCCTTTATGATAGATACAAATAAATGCACATTGGTCTTTATTATAGATTCAAATAAATGCACATTCATCTTTATTATAGATACAAATAAATGCACATTCATCTTTATTATAGATACAAATAAATGCATATTGGTCTTTATTATAGATACAAATAAATGCACATTCATCTTTATTATAGATACAAATAAATGCACATTCATCTTTATTATAGATACAAATAAATGAACATTGGTCTTTATTATAGATACAAATAAATGCGCATTCATCTTTATTATAGATACAAATAAATGCATATTGGTCTTTATTATAGATACAAATAAATGCACATTCATCTGTATTATAGATACAAATAAATGCATATTCATCTTTATTATAGATACAAATAAATGCACATTCATCTTTATTATAGATACAAATAAATGCACATTCATCTTTATTATAGAAACAAATAAATGCACATTGGTCTTTATTATAGATACAAATAAATGCACATTCATCTTTATTATAGATACAAATAAATGCACATTGGTCTTTATTATAGATACAAATAAATGCACATTGGTCTTTATTATAGATACAAATAAATGCACATTCATCTTTATTATAGATACAAATAAATGCACATTCATCTTTATTATAGATACAAATAAATGCACATTCATCTTTATCATAGATACAAATAAATGCACATTCATCTTTATTATAGATACAAATAAATGCACATTGGTCTTTATTATAGATACAAATAAATGCACATTCATCTTTATTATAGATACAAATAAATGCACATTCATCTTTATTATAGATACAAATAAATGCACATTGGTCTTTATTATAGATACAAATAAATGCACATTCATCTTTATTATAGATACAAATAAATGCACATTCATCTTTATTATAGATACAAATAAATGCACATTCATCTTTATTATAGATACAAATAAATGCACATTGGTCTTTATTATAGATACAAATAAATGCACATTCATCTTTATTATAGATACAAATAAATGCACATTCATCTTTATCATAGATACAAATAAATGCACATTGGTCTTTATTATAGATACAAATAAATGCATATTGGTCTTTATTATAGATACAAATAAATGCACATTCATCTTTATTATAGATACAAATAAATGCACATTGGTCTTTATTATAGATACAAATAAATGCACATTCATCTTTATTATAGATACAAATAAATGCACATTCATCTTTATCATAGATACAAATAAATGCACATTGGTCTTTATTACAGATACAAATAAATGCATATTGGTCTTTATTATAAATACAAATAAATGCACATTGGTCTTTATTATAGATACAAATAAATGCACATTCATCTTTATTATAGATACAAATAAATGCATATTGGTCTTTATTATAGATACAAATAAATGCACATTAATCTTTATTATAGATACAAATAAATGCATATTGGCCTTTATTATAGATACAAATAAATGCATATTGGCCTTTATGATAGATACAAATAAATGCACATTGGTCTTTATTATAGATTCAAATAAATGCACATTCATCTTTATTATAGATACAAATAAATGCACATTGGTCTTTATTATAGATACAAATAAATGCATATTGGTCTTTATCATAGATACAAATAAATGCACATTCATCTTTATTATAGATTCAAATAAATGCACATTCATCTTTATTATAGATACAAATAAATGCACATTGGTCTTTATTATAGATACAAATAAATGCATATTGGCCTTTATTATAGATACAAATAAATGCATATTGGCCTTTATGATAGATACAAATAAATGCACATTGGTCTTTATCATAGATACAAATAAATGCACATTGGTCTTTATTATAGATACAAATAAATGCATATTGGTCTTTATTATAGATACAAATAAATGCACATTGGTCTTTATTATAGATACAAATAAATGCACATTCATCTTTATTATAGATACAAATAAATGCATATTGGTCCTTATTATAGATACAAATAAATGCACATTCATCTTTATTATAGATACAAATAAATGCACATTGGTCTTTATTATAGATACAAATAAATGCACATTCATCTTTATTATAGATACAAATAAATGCACATTGGTCTTTATTATAGATACAAATAAATGCACATTCATCTTTATTATAGATACAAATAAATGCATATTGGTCTTTATTATAGATACAAATAAATGCATATTGGTCTTTATTATAGATACAAATAAATGCATATTGGTCTTTATTATAGATACAAATAAATGCACATTGGTCTTTATTATAGATACAAATAAATGCATATTGGCCTTTATTATAGATACAAATACATGCATATTGGCCTTTACGATAGATACAAATAAATGCACATTGGTCTTTATCATAGATACAAATAAATGCACATTCATCTTTATTATAGATACAAATAAATGCACATTGGTCTTTATTATAGATACAAATAAATGCACATTCATCTTTATTATAGATACAAATAAATGCACATTCATCTTTATTATAGATACAAATAAATGCACATTGGTCTTTATTATAGATACAAATAAATGCACATTCATCTTTATTATAGATACAAATAAATGCACATTCATCTTTATTATAGATACAAATAAATGCACATTGGTCTTTATTATAGATACAAATAAATGCACATTCATCTTTATTATAGATACAAATAAATGCACATTCATCTTTATCATAGATACAAATAAATGCACATTGGTCTTTATTATAGATACAAATAAATGCATATTGGTCTTTATTATAGATACAAATAAATGCACATTGGTCTTTATTATAGATACAAATAAATGCACATTGGTCTTTATTATAGATACAAATAAATGCACATTCATCTTTATTATAGATACAAATAAATGCACATTGGTCTTTATTATAGATACAAATAAATGCACATTCATCTTTATTATAGATACAAATAAATGCACATTCATCTTTATCATAGATACAAATAAATGCACATTGGTCTTTATTACAGATACAAATAAATGCATATTGGTCTTTATTATAGATACAAATAAATGCACATTGGTCTTTATTATAGATACAAATAAATGCACATTCATCTTTATTATAGATACAAATAAATGCATATTGGTCTTTATTATAGATACAAATAAATGCACATTAATCTTTATTATAGATACAAATAAATGCATATTGGTCTTTATTATAGATACAAATAAATGCATATTGGTCTTTATCATAGATACAAATAAATGCACATTCATCTTTATTATAGATTCAAATAAATGCACATTCATCTTTATTATAGATACAAATAAATGCACATTGGTCTTTATTATAGATACAAATAAATGCATATTGGCCTTTATTATAGATACAAATAAATGCATATTGGCCTTTATGATAGATACAAATAAATGCACATTGGTCTTTATCATAGATACAAATAAATGCACATTGGTCTTTATTATAGATACAAATAAATGCATATTGGTCTTTATTATAGATACAAATAAATGCACATTGGTCTTTATTATAGATACAAATAAATGCACATTCATCTTTATTATAGATACAAATAAATGCATATTGGTCCTTATTATAGATACAAATAAATGCACATTCATCTTTATTATAGATACAAATAAATGCACATTGGTCTTTATTATAGATACAAATAAATGCACATTCATCTATATTATAGATACAAATAAATGCACAATGTGTCTTTATTATAGATACAAATAAATGCACATTCATCTTTATTATAGATACAAATAAATGCATATTGGTCTTTATTATAGATACAAATAAATGCATATTGGTCTTTATTATAGATACAAATAAATGCATATTGGTCTTTATTATAGATACAAATAAATGCACATTGGTCTTTATTATAGATACAAATAAATGCATATTGGCCTTTATTATAGATACAAATACATGCATATTGGCCTTTACGATAGATACAAATAAATGCACATTGGTCTTTATTATAGATACAAATAAATGCACATTGGTCTTTATTATAGATACAAATAAATGCATATTGGTCTTTATTATAGATACAAATACATGCATATTGGCCTTTACGATAGATACAAATAAATGCATATTGGTCTTTATTATAGATACAAATAAATGCACATTGGTCTTTATTATAGATACAAATAAATGCATATTGGTCTTTATTATAGATACAAATACATGCATATTGGCCTTTACGATAGATACAAATAAATGCATATTGGTCTTTATTATAGATACAAATAAATGCACATCGGCTTTTATTATAGATACAAATAAATGCATATTGGCCTTTATTATAGATACAAATAAATGCATATTGGCCTTTACGATAGATACAAATAAATGCACATTGGTCTTTATCATAGATACAAATAAATGCACATTGGTCTTTATTATAGATACAAATAAATGCACATTCATCTTTATTATAGATACAAATAAATGCATATTGGTCTTTATTATAGATACAAATAAATGCACATTCATCTTTATTATAGATACAAATAAATGCACATTGGTCTTTATTATAGATACAAATAAATGCACATTCATCTTTATTATAGATACAAATAAATGCACATTGGTCTTTATTATAGATACAAATAAATGCACATTCATCTTTATTATAGATACAAATAAATGCACATTCATCTTTATTATAGATACAAATAAATGCACATTCATCTTTATTATAGATACAGATAAATGCATATTGGTCTTTATTATAGATACAAATAAATGCACATTCATCTTTATTATAGATACAAATAAATACTTATTCAGGGTTTCGTTGTTTTGGAGAAAAAAAAATGATTTTGTTTTTGGTTTTGCAGAACATGACTGAGTTTTGCAAAGGGAAAGGAAAAAAATGACAACATCAATGTTTGGTGCATTTTTGGGTCAGAAAAGCAGTATCTTCAGGCAACCTGATCCGGTAGCACCCGGGAGAGGAGTAATAAAACCAACAAAAGTTTTTTTGCTGGAGTAGATACTACTTTGATATAAAAGCAATCATACATCATATATCCATGCATTTAGCCTGATGATTTTCTTAAGGAATGAAACATGAAATTTCTGTATAGCTTACTTACCATAACGACATTTTAATACTACTGTATATTTCAATGTTTTGTTTTGTTCTAACACCTGTTTGCTTTCCATCTAGAAATTTGAGAGTTTAACAAATTAAAAAGGCTTACAGAGAATTTGATTAAAACAACAAAAAAATATATACAATTTTGCCTCTTAAAAACTCGCATAAGTTTTTGTGAATTTCTCAATTTTCTGCCTGGCTTCAATAATAATCTTACAAAAAGCTTTTCCTTCCAACCACTTCAAGGTCCTAAAACTCTATTATCTCAGATTATCTGTTGATGGGCCTTAGAATTCTTTTGGATGCTTTCTTTTCTTTTCGACTTTGGCACTATGGTGAAACAATGTCT
Organism: Sepiola atlantica; assembly: GCA_963556195.1. NCBI lineage: Eukaryota > Metazoa > Mollusca > Cephalopoda > Sepiida > Sepiolidae > Sepiola > Sepiola atlantica. The sequence continues at coordinate 14,948,115 of OY744528.1, read as the reverse complement.
TTCGAAATGTCTTTCAATTCTATGAAATAAGTGGTTTACTGATTTTTATTTATTTTTTTATTTATTTATTTATTTTTTTAAAAAGGTAAAAGATTCCCAATCTTTGTTGCTGGATATCAAAGCTTTAATACTTTCCCCAGGGATATTAGCAGAAAATATTCTGACGGCATGATTCCATATGTACAGCATAATCATGTTGACATACTTAGTTCTCATTAAATAACCAAAATTAAGTGACGTTGAGCCTGGTCAGTATGAAATGGGTGACCCAATGGGAATCATGGTCTTCGTTCAGTTTTGAGAGACAATGGATACCCCCTGTAATTCTGAAACAAGGGTTGCTCAGTACAAAACCACACCTCTCCTGAGTTGGCACTATTTGATTCCACTGGCAAGGAGAAGTCCAAGACTTCTGGAAACAGAGATAAGCGGAGAGCACATACAGCACCTGGAATTCCCAAATGTTACCCCTATTTTAGTACTGACCAGGCTTAACGTCGCTTAACTTATATAGGAATACCAAGCGGTATATGTGGGAGGACAGCGACACCTTTCAGAAAAACAAAAAAAAGTTGTTGTTTCCTCTGACCGGGCTATACCTGGGAGAATTTAATATTCCCTAGA
>OY744528.1:14939991-14942491 GCA_963556195.1 Sepiola atlantica | reverse complement strand
ATGAAAAAAAAATATGAACTCTCTTATTTTACTACAAATATCGCGTGCATGCGTGTCACCTCATATTTTAAAAGTGAGTAAACTGTTTATAACAACACCACGTCCATTTTCCATTCTTACGGACTGCTACAAACATACGGAACTATTGCAGCCGCACCACATACTCTGAATAAACTAGGTGTCTAACAAAATGATTAGTCAAAAGATCAAAGCAAAAATGAAAAAAAAAAACTGTTCTGATTTTATTTTCGTAATAAATCTAAACATGCTTTTAAAGGTTTTTAGCCTCATTCATTATTAAAATTTTTAAAAATTAACATGAAATATTCGGTTTACTATAAATTGAAGACCAGTATTTAAAAATAAATGAAAATAGCTCCAGACAACGCATGAAACCACTTGATATAAGGAGCTAAAAACAATACCACGTCAAGGTAAAAAACTAGCCAACGATAACTGTTTAATAGATAGATTCCAACCCCAAAACAGCAATTAGTCCCCCTTTGTCAGAAACATCGCTCATAAAATGGACAAAATAAGGGAAGCGAGAGTTATGAGGCTGTAAAAAAGTAAACTGACGGTCCACTTTCTATTTTCTACTCTCGTCAAATTATTAAAAAATTTAGGTTTTAAAGTTACTGTTTGATTTTAAAAGGTCACTTTGTTATGCAAGTTTGATGTAATGGAATGCATTCGCCCACTCTAAAGACAATTTTAAATAATTTTATTTTAAGGGTTCATTTCGAAATACTATACAGCTTCTTGACGTGAGGAAGGTCTGAGGTTACGTCGACCGAAATGTGAAAATAACGAAGATGATAATAGTTGTTCAAATAATCAAAATAATACAAATTTTAAAACCCATCATCTACAAAATAAATAAAATAAATAAAAAGAAAATCCGAAACACAAATTTGATTTTAATTATGTCTTTGCAATGCACATGAAGCACATTTTCAGCTAATTAAAACAAACTTGAAAAAATTACTTTTTTCAATTTTTAGACAGTGTGTTCAGTTTATTATGGAAATTTTCCATAAAATTGTGCCTGTACTTGATATTTCGATGCTATTTAGGCTCCAAATCCTGTTTAATAACATTTATCTGATGTTCAATCCGGGTAATTAGGTCAGGGTCAGGGTCAGGGTCAGGGTCAGGGTCAGGGTCAGGGTTAGGGTCAGGGTCAGGGTCAGGGTCAGGGTCAGGGCTAGGGTCAGGGTCAGGGTCAGGGCTAGGGCTAGGGCTAGGGCTAGGGCTAGGGCTAGGGTCAGGGTCAGGGTCAGGGTCAGGGTCAGGGTCAGGGCTAGGGCTAGGGCTAGGGTTAGGGTTAGGGTTAGGGTTAGGGTTAGGGCTAGGGTTAGGGCTAGGGCTAGGGCTAGGGCTAGGGTCAGGGTCAGGGTCAGGGATAGGGTTAAGGTTAGGGCTAAGGTTTAGGGCCATGGTTATCATCTTACATTAAATTTCAATAGTAAACTGAACTCCTCTAAAAATTGAACTGTAAGTTTTTTAAAAATAACTTTTTAGCCTTTTGGCCAAGATCAAAGTGTAGTATCTGTTCCGATGGATACTACACCCTATAGACCGGTACCGTCTTGGCCTTCGGGTCTTTATTCCGCCGGTCTGTGGGTTTGTCCTGTGCAGTTCTAGGAGGTCCACCCTCCCAGGCTTTGCCTTCTCACCCTTTTAAGGGGTAGTTTATTGCTAATCGCCTGAGGCGCCCCTACCGGGGAATGCCGACAGGGCTGCACAGCCATTTTTTTAGGCCAGAGTGCTCATCTTTTCGGGCGCTGGCTTTTCAAATCCCACATTCCCGACCTTGTGTCAAATCTTACCATTGATTATTGTTAGAAGGAGGAAGGGTAGGGACAGCTAGCATATATATATATATATATATATATATATATATATATATATATATATATATATATATATATATATATATATATATACATACGAAAAAGGAAAACCAAAAGAATATTTATGTATTCATCAACGTTTTGTCTTTATTGTCAGACTTCCTCAGGATGATTTTTTTGAAGAAAAAATCATAAACATACAAACATTTTTTACCAGCAGGATCAGAGCTTGCGACCGATATTAGCAAGAAAATCAAAATATGAGAAACAATTAGATTTCATTTTCCATTACGTCGGAACATTGTCTTTATCATATCTCTCTCTCTCTCTCTCTCTCTCTATATATATATATATATATATATATATATATATATATATATATATATATATATATATATATAGTTTTATTCGAGCATAAAACATTGTAGACGACAAGACACTGTCCCCCGCCTCCCGGGTAAGTGTACCTTAATTTCAAGTACTGTGTGTTGATTTCTCGCGACCGTGTGGTCCTGAGCTTTTTTCTTGTGATTCTAGACTTAATCTACGAACGACATTCGAGCCCATGCGACCGCCTGCAACCGCCACTCCTACACTTATGAAAGCAAGAGCCCGAAACGATGTCGTCTGTAGGTGAACAACAC
>OY744528.1:14922491-14934991 GCA_963556195.1 Sepiola atlantica | reverse complement strand
AATCTTCTTTATAGCCTTTGTTTTGTTTCTCCCAATTAGCGGCAGAAATTCTCGAGATCCTTTATTTTTATATCTATCAAATATATAGAAAACTAGAAAACGGGTAAAATGAATTCCCAAACAGTTTTGCACAACTTTTATGTCTCCTTACGAAGATCAAAATCAAGATTAAACTAAACCTTATGTTTAGAATCCTTATTCGAATTTTGATCACAATCCATTACATGATTTAGATTCTAGGGAATGTCTAAAATTTAAAGCTTAAGCAGCCTTAAGAAGAAATTGAAATTCAAGGAATTTTCCTTAATTGGTATTTAATGATTATGAATCAAATTTAATGCAAATCTGAAATACTTGAATTTTCAAATGAGCGATTGTACCTATATTATGCTCTCTAAAACCTTTTAAATTTCTCTACAAAACTACAAAATTTCTCAATATTGTAGCCAATAAAGTCATGAATCTTTAAAAGTTCGGTCATGGCCGAAATCTTTATAGAATTCAAATTTCTGACTTTTAAAATTGGGCTTCTTGGCCCTTTGGCTAAGATCAAAGTGTAGTATCTGTTCCGATGGATACTGCACGCCTGTCCTGTGCAGTTCTAGGAGGTCCACCCTCCCAGGCTTTGCCTCCCCTCTTTGGGGAGGAGTAAGTTTATTGCTTACTGTATGAGGCGTCCCTACCGGGGAATGCCGACGGGGCTGCCCAGGCAATTTTTAAATGGCCAGAGTGCTCACCTCTCGAGCGCTGGCTTTTCAAACCCCACTTTCTCGACCCGATCTTGGGTCACATCTTACTTGTGGGAGTAAGATAAAACTGGCCTTGTGCCTAACTCCTGGGGAGGAGTAAATAAAACATGGATCTGATGGTCTTCGATAACAGTGACCAACATGCAAAATTTCAGCGTGATCAGATAATTAGTTTTTGAGTTATCAATGTTTTAATGGAATACCTTCGGGAATACATGTACAAGATGTAAGGCTCTAATAAGTCTTTGGTGTATCCTTACGTTGTCCGACGGAGATATGATGTCTCATGACTGACTGAGGTACTTGTTACGCATGTTATTGGGATTGTTTAATTTATTATTACAAATAAAACAAATTCGCTAAGTATTTAAATTTTTATATATATTGTAGCAGTTACCTCCTCCTTTCAAAACATAACTGCACCGGTTTGCCGGTAGGTGTCGCTTTTTCACCGACAGGTGGCACTGTAAAGCGACACCAGAGTTATCTGCCCTTCGGACTATAAAACCCGGTGCAAAACGGAAATTCCCTCTCTTGTTCACCGACCAGCCTCGACAGAAGTATGCTGGCACCAGCGCGCTCTCTCTCTTCTCTGGTCGACAGAACGACGCTAATACACTAGCGTTTCGTCTCACGCTTTTCTCTTCAATCGGCATAACAACTACCAACACACGTGGGCAAACAACGGTAAGAGTTCTCAACTCATTCTCTTTGTCTACGGCTTTCAAAGACTTTTCCTACGCCGGATTCATTTCTTCTTATACCTTTTCAAGAACTGTTTTTCCATCGACACACATGCATACATCACACACTTCACCATTCCACGTACACACACGTTCAATAAACTTTATTTGAACTACCTCATTTTGTTTATTAATTATTACTCTGTCTTTGCATGCAACATTGCTTGATTCAACTTTGCACGTTTATAATCGGGGGAACACGACCCTCGATCCGAACAATATATATACCTCATGTATATCATAATTACTTTCAATAAGTTTGCATTATTTTAAATATCTAATCTGAAAGCTCCCAATAATTTCCGAACTTGATTTATCCTTGTACGAAAATGATAGTGTTCAAAAAAGTTTTTGTTGTTGTTATTTTAAGGACGGTGGTCTATAAAGTGAAATGGGTTTAAGCAGCAGCGATTTCATGATAGACAATATTTAGCAGTTTAGATGATTCCATTCACGCGCCCCCCCCCCCCACGCCTCAAGTATTCATTTGTATATTCTGTGGTTGTGAGATGACTTTTGATAAACAAGTCTATGTCCACCGGAGAAGCTTAGTTTTCCCCTTTGGAGATATTTGAAAACTAAAGTGTTTCAAAACAATCTTGAGACATTTAAAGATTTGATGAGTGAAATTGAAAAAAAAAAAAGATTTTAAATCTGATAATGGAAGGAAGAAAAATCAATACTTTTAGAACTGGTCGTTTGAGGCCATTACAATTATCAAACCATATTACATATATATATATATATATATATATATATATATATATATATATATATATATATTATTACTTCATGTGTCCACATAAAATATTATAAGGAAGTATACTATGTTATGTAACGATTTTCAGTATTTACTTCAACAGTGCTCAATACGTGAGTAGATCTTGGTAGTAAGTTATGAAATTTTATTTATGGCAATTAAGCTACACAGAGGCTTCCGCGTTTCATCCCCATAGGGAATCGTCAGGCTAAAGTACTTTAGGCTGACGATTGCCCCTGGGGATGAAGCCTCTGTGAAGACTAATTGCCATAAATATATTTTCATAACTTACTACATATATATATATATATATATATATATATATATATATATATATATATATATAGATATATATAGATATATATAGATATAGATATATATATATACACACATACAAGGTGTCCATAAAGTCCGTGTGCACTTTCAAATATTTATAACTATTTTTGTATTTTCGAGAAAAATAATCTGTAAAAGAAAGAAGTAAATCTATATTTTTTTTTTAGCTTTTATTGAAATTTTATTTAACTTTCCACATGTTCACATCATTAGCAATACAAAGCGTAATACGATTTTGTAGTTGTCGCGGTATCCGTTCACCGCTACAAACATTATGAACTAATACACCTCTTTTAAATTCACGCCTAAAAAAATCCCCCCAAAACAACATCAACTATGCCAGTCTATTTTTTTCGCTGATGATACCAGAAGAAGCCGTTGTAAATTTCTTGACTGAAAGATATGAATTGGTCGAGGTTTTACCATCACCCACGCGGTCCAGCTTACTACATCGCTTCCTAACAATCTGAAATACCAGCATCTGAAAAGTGGCCGAGATTTATATAAACACTGTCAACAAACACATACATATACACACACATATACACATTATATATATATATATATATATATATATATATATATATATATATATATATATATATATATATATATATATAAAATATTTGTTATTGTTTATATCTATGGACGTATACGTTTCGTCTTTTTTCAATCAAGACTCATAGAAGTACGACTATTCATCACCGGTCACACGATTCGAAACCCTGGACTACAAGTATTTTCCAACTCCCGTCCAAGGCCAGTTCTGAACAGCTTATAAACAATGATAATTTTAACACGTTAACGGCGGCGAAGCGAAGAGGCATTCAAACTTCTATAAGTGAAGGAACGATGCATATAAAGCAAGTGACGCTACGCTGTGTTACTACTACCATTTTACGGTGCTCTACTTTTTAACGAGGAGCTTCAAATATCAAATATAAAATATAAAATATTTGTTATTGTTTATATCTATGGACGTATACGTTTCGTCTTTTTTCAATCAAGACTCATCAGCATAGAAGTACGACTATTCATCACCGGTCACACGATTCGAAACCCTGGACTACAAGTATTTTCCAACTCCCGTCCAACGTCGCTAACCGCTAGGCCAGTTCTGAACAGCTTATAAACAATGATAATTTTAACACGTTAACGGCGGCGAAGCGAAGAGGCATTCAAACTTCTATAAGTGAAGGAACGATGCATATAAAGCAAGTGACGCTACGCTGTGTTACTACTACCAATTTACGGTGCTCTACTTTTTAACGAGGAGCTTCAAATATAAAATATATATATATATATGTATATATATATATATATGTATATATACATATATATATATATACACACATGTACACACACATATACACACATATATACACATACATATATACACATACATACACATACATATACACATATACACATATACATACATATACACATACATAAATAAATATACACACATATATATATATATACATACATATACACACACACACATATATATATATATATAGTTACTCATATATATATATATATATCAAAATGTAGTATCTGTTCCGATGGATACTGCACCCCATAGAATGGTATTGTCTTGGCCTTCGGGGCTTGATTTACGCCTGTCTATGGGTCTGTCCTGTGCAGTTCTAGGAGGTCCACCCTTCCAGGCTTTGCCTCCCCTCTTTGGGGAGGAGTAAGTTTATTGCTTACTGCCTGAGGCGCCCCTACCGGGGAATGCCGACGGGGCTGCCCAGGCAATTTTTAATGGCCAGAGTGCTCACCTTCTCGGGCGCTGGCTTTTCAAACCCCACTTTCCCGACCCGACCTTGGGTCACATCTTACTTGTGGGAGTAAGATAAAAAAACTGGCCTTGTGCCTTACTCCTGGAGAGGAGTAAATCAATACTCATATATATATATATACAGATGAACACCATATATATCAAATTCTATAAGTTATGATCATAACTAGACTGTAGAATTGACGATGGTTGTGGTGATTACATCAATAAAACGATTCGTCTTCAGTACAAGAACTGGAACCCCCCCCCCCCCCACCGTCCAATCAGGAACGAAACTACTGATGCTTTAGCAAATAATCCAATTGTATGTGAGTAAATGGGCGTAATGGACTACGAAATTGTATCAGTTTCGAACCATTTGCATATAAAACCGTTTGCCCATTTCGTTTTTAGGATGGGACATTGCCGTTGCTCTTTTTTAAAGGAAATAAAACTTCCGCGTTTAATCTTGCAGCAAACACAATATTTCCAAAACTCTTTTACAGTCAAAAAACAAAGGCTGCACTGGAAATGTTGCAGACAGAATTAATAACTTAATTCTAAGGATATTTGTTCATTTAACCCTGACAATATATCAACCCTATCGCTAGGAGTCTCTCAAATCCACTACAGTAATAATAAAACGTAATCAGTGCTTCCTAGTATACAATAAATCGTAACGGAAATGCTGGCAAACCCTGAACATGTAGCAGTGTCCACAGAGGACCGCAAATGATCAACTTATCTTCTCGACAGATTTGTGTTCCAACCGATCGCCGTGGAGACGAGTGGAGCGATTGGCCTCACCATGCGGAACTTCCTCAACAGCTTTGATTTATTAATGATGCGTCACACCGGAAATATCATGGATGGACTTGCGTCTATGAGCGCCACTCTATTGCCACTATTAACTACACTTGTCTGGGTACGATTTTAACATCAGATGATAGAATTAAATTCACAAAGAAGAATTACAAGGAACAGGGTAGCAATATTACATATTTGCCTTCTCACCCTTTAAGGTGTTAGTTTATGGCTAATCGCCTGAGGCGCCCCTACCGGGAATGTCGACGGGGCTGCCCAGGGATTTTTTGTAGGCCAGAGTGCTCAACCTCTAGAGCGCTGGCTTTTCAATCCCACTTTCCGACCTTTTATCACATCTTACCGCTGTTGGAGGGGAGATTTAAAAAAATAGAAAAAGTGTGTTATTTACTGCCAGGTCCGTAGTCAAAATACGGCTATTGACAGATTGACTAGGACTCATACACAAATCAAAATAGTTATATCTAATTTTTTTTATGAGTGAACATCTTTGCAAATTAAAACAAAAGTAATATTAGAAATGAAATAATGAAGTGACATCTTTTTCGGCATTTCGAAAGATCAGGTAGACAACAAAAGAAAACTATTTTATGTCTGAATTCTGAATTTGTTTAGTGATATTTTTGATGTATGAAATTTATTTATTTAAAGAAATAGTAAATAAATTACATTTCAAATAATTTATTCTGAATTCGTACAGTTCCCAATCCTCTAAAGGATTGGGAATTGTTTAAATGTTTTCTGATCAGCTTTCTCATGTTAACAATTCGATTTTTTTTATTTATCACACCGGCGGCACACACTCTATGCGTCACCCCGGCGGCACACACTCTATGCGTCACCCCGGCGGCACACACTCTATGCGTCACCCCGGTGGCACACACTCTATGCATCACTCCGGCGGCACACACTCTATGCGTCACCCCGGTGGTACACACTCTATGCATCACCCCGGTGGCACACACTCTATGCGTCACCCCGGTGGCACACACTCTATGCATCACTCCGGCGGCACACACTCTATGCGTCACCCCGGTGGCACACACTCTATGCGTCACCCCGGTGGCACACACTCTATGCATCACTCCGGCGGCACACACTCTATGCGTCACCCCGGTGGTACACACTCTATGCATCACCCCGGTGGCACACACTCTATGCGTCACCCCGGTGGCACACACTCTATGCATCACTCCGGCGGCACACACTCTATGCGTCACCCCGGCGGCACACACTCTATGCGTCACCCCGGCGGCACACACTCTATGCGTCACCCCGGTGGCACACACTCTATGCATCACTCCGGCGGCACACACTCTATGCGTCACCCCGGTGGTACACACTCTATGCATCACCCCGGTGGCACACACTCTATGCGTCACCCCGGTGGCACACACTCTATGCGTCACCCCGGTGGCACACACTCTATGCATCACTCCGGCGGCACACACTCTATGCGTCACCCCGGTGGCATACACTCTATGCATCACTCCGGCGGCACACACTCTATGCGTCACCCCGGCGGCACACACTCTATGCGTCACCCCGGCGGCACACACTCTATGCATCACCCCGGCGGCACACACTATATACATCACCCGGTAGCACACACTCTATACATACAAACCGGCGGCACACACTCTATACATCACCCCTGCGGCACACACTTTATACATCAAACCGGCGGCACACACTCTATGCATCACCCGGCAGAACAGACTCTATACATCAAACCGGCGGCACACACTCTATGCATCAAACCGACGGCATACACTATATGCATCATCCGGCAGCACAAACTCTATACATCAAACCGGCGGCACACACTCTATGCATCACCCCGGCGGCACACACACTATACATCATCCTGGCGGCACATACTCTATACATCACCTGCGTATTTTTTTAAATAAATAGTAAACAAATTAAATTTCGGGATATGACAGTGTCTAATTGGTTAACAACACGGACTGACAACCTGGGTGTGCCAAGTTCGAATCCAGTTCGTTCCACAGAAACACTTTCACTTAGGATGTTGGCAACCTTCACATGATCCCTCCTATAAGTACCCGATGTCTTTCTAGAAAATTTCTAACTATAAAAATATCAGGGAAACCAATGACAACAATAGAATCGTCAGATTCATACGAGATGAATGAATTAAATTCCAAATAATTTATCTTGAATTTATTTCGTACATCGCTCGCGGCATATTTCATATCATACACGGGCGACGCTGGGTAACCTTGCTAGTTTTCAAATAAAGTCCCCCTTGCGGTTAAAGGGAAGACGACTTTTGGCAGATCTGATGATTAATGTAAATAAGACCAACTCATCCGAGAAATATCGTCAAATTTTCATTTTTACATTCTGATTATTTTGGTGGCCAAAGGTCCATTAAAAGAAATTCCTGTCAGATGTTGGCAAATATGTTGATTAATGGCGATAATCTAAAAGAGGCACTGACTGACCAACATAAATAAGAAATATGCAGATATACAACTATAAAAAAAAACAACTAGTGGATGTTTAAGCATACGAGGGGGGATCAGTTTTTTTATGAAGAGACTGATAGTTATGTGTTCAAAAATGATTTAAGTAAATGAATTTGCTTTTACTACGAGAAGGAAAATGAAGTATCAATATCCAATGATGAATTGAGAAATAAATTGAGAACACACTAAAGAGAAAGAAACGAATACGCGTTTATATTATGAAAAATAAATGATTTTCCTCTCATAAATTTAGAAAAAAAATTGCAAATTAAGTAAAAGAAAAATATTTAAAAAAGGACAAAAAATAAGTAATTTTCGTAAACCTGAGAAATGGATTATTCTTGTGACGGCCCCCTCTCTCCGTTCCTCTCTCTCCCTCTCTCTCTTTCCCTCTCTCTCCCTCCCCCTCTCTCCCTCCCTCTCTCTCTTTCCCTCTCTCTCTTTCCCTCTCTCTCCCTCCCTCTCTCTCCCTCCCTCTCTCTCTTTCCCTCTCTCTCTTTCCCTCTCGCCCTTCCTCTCTCTCTTTCCCTCTCGCCCTTCATCGAATTTCGGAGATGCTGTTGTGATTTATGCAGAAAGTTGGAATCGCAGAGAAAAGCCAAAAATACAACAGTGAAAAATATATTAAGAGTTGGGGAAATATACCCGTATGGTTACAGCCGACAGTCCAAGATATGAAAAAAACAAACAAACAAATAAAAAACGCTGAGAGATTAAGGAGTCGAAAGAGATTTACGACGGGTGAAATTGAGGGAAAAAGCAGAATTGATATTGGAGAGGAAAACTTTAAAATAAAAGCAAATAATTAATGCTATTTATATTATTTCTCTTCGGACTAGTGTCCTCAAACGTTTATATTCCTATTTATGCAACGTTTCGGCCGATGCGTCATCGAGTCTTCACATAATTATTGATTTATCTACAGTGATGCTTGTTTTTAATTATTGGTCCCCCGATTTATAAAATCGGGAGACCTATGTTTTGAGGCATTTCCGTCCGTCCGTCCGGATTTTTCTCCGCAACCATCTATTGAATTTCTCTGAAATTTTGCATGAAGTTGTAACTTTTGTCAGGTTAGAAAGTGACATTCTCCGATTTTTGAAAAAAAGATCTGGTTAGCCCACCAGGGGGTCAAAAGGCCCCAAAATGGCAAAAAATGACATTTTTTGCCTTATAACTTTTCATCCATCCATTCAATTTCTCTGAAACTTGGCCAAAATACGGAAGCAATTGTTCCTAATAGAAAATAAGTATCGCTGACCTTGGAAAAAATGTGGTTCGCGCCCCCAGGGGGTCAAAAGCCCCCGAAATGGCAAAAAATTACCCTTTTCTCCCATAACGTTTGATCCATCCATTCAATTTTTCTGAAACTTGGCCAAAATCTAGAGGCAATTGTTCTGAAAATAAAATGAGCATCCTTGACCTCAGAAACATTCTGGTTCGCGCCCCCAGGGGGTCAAAGGGGGTAAAAAATGCCCCAAATTACCCAAATTTATTGTTGCATTTTACACTCGCCACATAGAGTCACATACAGAGGGGGACCACGCATGCGCGGCTTGTTTGTGTATGTAGTTTGATATTTATAAATATTCCTGCACGGTGCCGGCGCTAGGGGCTCATCGGCTAGTCTCGAATCTTCGATATGGAACATTCACTCGGAGAGGATTCTTTGTAAACAAAAATGTGCTGATTTTTTTTAAATAAGAGAATTATCCAATTTTAGTGGAATTTTCGGAGGTGACGGTGGCTCAGTGGTTAACAACATGGATGACAACCTGGGTGTGCCAAGTTCGAATCCAGTTCGTTCCGCAGAAACACTTTCACCTAGAATGTTAGTAACCTTTTTTAGTACCCGATGTCTTTCCAGGAAGAATTCTAACTAGTCTGTCGCCGATTATACATTCCCAGCAAGGTTGGTATCCATTTATACACCTGGGTAATATGTTTCATTCAGACTCAATGTCACTTAACTTTAATAATCTGATGGGAACCGGTGTGTTAATGTGATTTCAGCTAGGGATGGGGTAGATTGTGGGTTCATACCTTTACCAACAGTATTAGTGCATAAATTACTGTAATGAACCTGCAATAGCTGCTTTCATAGTTTACAATGGTAGACAATAGGCCACTCACTTCCCACCTCCAAAATTTAGATAAAACTGAATCTCATCAAAATATACGAAGGTGTGTCAATAAAGATAACGTTATTTAATACTGAAGTGTATGCAACTGAACAATCCTTTGTAATACAATAACTTGTCGATGACGGTCTAAAACTCGGGAGGAACACTTGTTCAAGCAACACCGTAAAAAACACTAATAAAACTACCAAACCACTCTCCCAACTGCATGGATCTATTAATCATCTGTTCACATTCACCATATTTTTCCCGCCTGCTTCACTCATATTTTTGTCTTTGAAAACCGGTCAGCGTCCACATATGCAAATTACTAGCACCAACAAAACCCTACAATTTTTAGCATGCGCTTTTTACCTCTTACAAATAGCCGCTCAACAAGCGAAACATCGTGGGCGCTTTGAATCTGGTAAATGTTCATCCCTATCATCACAAAGCATGACAGACCCATGGACCAATAGATGGAGCCTGTTATAGAGATTAGTGGACGCATCTAAAAAAAAATTTCTTATGGAAGTCGCTCCAGACAACGTATGAAGCCACTTGATATAAGAAGCTAAAAAAAAAATACTACTTCAAGGTTAAAAACTAGCAAGTGTAAATGTTAGATGGATAAATTCCGACCCAGAAAACAGCAATTGTTCCCCCTTTGTCAGAAACATCGCTCATGGAATGTGAGGATGAAAGGACAGAATAAGGAAAGCGAGAGTTAGGAGACTGACGAAAGTAAACCCACCAGTCACTTTCTACTCTTCTAAAATGTCAAACTTAAATGTGACAGACCGACAAAAATGCTATTTGAAATTTCGGCATGACAGAGTGACCAACCAACAGACAGACATAACCTCATATAGAAATTCTTGGATGAAAAGTTGAGAAGTCTCAATCAGGAAGAACAGAAGTTTGAATACAAAACAAACGAATGTATCAGTAAAAGAAGACAACTGGTGTACTGATTCAGGAAAGAATCGTCAAGACAAGGGCAGGAAGTTCGAAGAATGGTAAAATTATTTAAAAGAATAAAATAAATACGATTATTGCGAAAAGAAAAAGTGAAAACTGAACGACAGGTGTAACAACAAAACTATGTTCGTGAAAACCGTGCGCTTTGTCATAAATTCTAACATCGCCATCTTGCCAGAGACCTTTGCCTTCCTCAGATTATGGATATCAATATGAAAAATGGTGAGCATCTGCTACTTACAGAACAACTTCTCCCCCCCTCTGCAATCATCACTGTACCGATATCATTCACAGCGCCAGAAAATACTATTCAATATTATTAGTGTGTTTCCATGCTTATCAACTCATTCCATATACTAACCATTTCATTTTTGCCAGAAACTGATTTTCCTTTATACACACTCTCTCACACACACACACATACATACATATACATATATATATATATATATATATATATATATATATATATATATATATATATATATATATATATATATATATAAGAAGATTTAATGAATTATTAGAGTCCAATTGTTCAAAGAATTAGAACAACAAGTCTATTATGGCGTACGGTCGTTTCCAAAACATTCTGGAAATACTTTATTTTATTTTTTAATTTAAAAAAAATCAACAAAAGCTACTCCAAAACGTGTCTTCATCAGCGCCTTTAGCACCACATCTTACAGAAATTCAAGGAAAAAATAACAAGCTCGTCTTAGAGGAACATCTATTGACAGGAGGGCGTACAGAGACCAATATTGGAAAAAGAATAAGTTACAGATATAAAATAAAAATATAAAGATAAACTGATAATAATAATATTAGAACCTTATAAACATTATAAAGTTTATAAAGATGAAATGAAAATTAAAAATAAGAACAAAAATAAAGAATAAAAATAAAATATATTAAATAAAAAATAATAATAGAATATATAAAGGAAAAAAAAAAAGGATAAGAAATAAAATAAAAAATAATATATATATATATATATATATGGTGGGCCAAAATAAGGGTCCTATCTTTAAATTTGAATAACTTGAATTTGAATAACTTCCACAAAATAAAAGTTAAACTCACCAAACTTTATGTGTGTGTAGACTGACCCTTCCGAGATTTTTTGAAATAAACAACACAAATTTTAGCCGAAAAACACTTCTTAAAACTTACAAAAACTAAAGTATTGTTTTTTACACTGTTTTGAGTTTTTTAAGCAAAAATAATGTTTTCTAAATGAGGGTACGTTCCTTAGGGCTAATACGGCTCATGCTTGCTTCGGAAGGGGTCCTTTACTTATTCTAAAAAAAAATTTTTTTTAAATCAATAAATAAAAAAGTTATGAATTTTTAAAAATAGGACCCTTATTTTTGCCCACCCTGTATATATATATATATATATATATATATATATATATATATATATATATATATATATATACACTAACGCACACCTGTGCATATACAGAGTAATCTCCTAAAATAATGAACAAATTATTACGAATTTTGGAATATATATTCTAGATAACAAGGTGAGTAACATTATGTGTTTTGTAAACTGCACAATTTACGGGTGCGCCCACCCGCCCCTCAAAAACTTAAATAAGATACCAAAAAATTAATACATAAAAAATTGCTCTACATCAAATTTTGAGTTATATTAATCAATACCATTTTAAAAGGATCGGTGCACGTGTCAGCGTCAATAA
>OY744528.1:14899991-14917491 GCA_963556195.1 Sepiola atlantica | reverse complement strand
AAACTGTCTTCAACCAATCTCTTACCTTCATAAAAGTAAAATGGTCGATTGTAGTTGAGGGTGACTCTAAGGCAGGTGTGGGCAACCTTTTCAGAGTAAGGGCCAGATGAGACCTTTGGAAGGAGATCGCGGGCCGGAGTGAAAAACGAAATCTCAGAATTACTATAGGTTGTTTACATGAATAAATTGTACAAAAATTGCATTGAACACTCTACAAATCTGATATTTCTCCTCAGGAGACTTCTGTATGTGATATTATAAAAGGCGCCATTTTGGAATCATAAAAAAAAGAAACGGGAGAAGTAGCAAGTTGATCCAGCATTCGTTTTGACACACTTCACTTAGGTTCTTTGTTTCATGCCCTTTCCTCGTCTCTAGTTTCATCTTTGCCTCTCTCTTTCTTTTTTCAAGGATTTGAAATTAATAGTTAAAGAAAAATGAAATATATATGCATCATCGCTCGCTGATATTTATACATTTTTATCCCATTGTAAATCTTAATTCAAACCTACTTTTACGTCTATGTCACAAAATGATATGAGTTTTACTGGAAGGTCCGCGGGCCGGATTGCAATAATAAAGCATAGCAGAGTGGTGGGCCGGACGCTAAACCTTCGCGGGCCGGATGTGGCCCGCGGGCCGGAAGTAGCCCGCCCCTGCTCTTAGGCTTCCTTTTCATTGCCTACTTCACCAAGCTTAATAGGAGAGTGCCACTTCCTCTTCCTGGGTTGCTCCAAGTACCCATAAAATTCTGTGTCTAGCAAGGAGGAATCAGGTATCAATTTTGAGGCTTTGGTATGACTGAGGATTGAACCCCGGTCTCGCAAACACTATAACCATTGAATAGGTCGGTAATCAGTTAGAAATATTGAATGTTGTATTTTATTTGATTCAATGAAAAATACACCTCCCCCCCCCCCAAAAAAAAAGAATCTCATTTTTTTTGGGGGGGGGGGAGATGATTTAGTAGAGGACGTTTATCTACAATAATACATGATTTTTTTAAAATTCATAATATGTTTCAATTCTATCTTTATTACATGTTACGAGAAAACCCAGAAAACAAATTCCCTGAAAAAAAAGGCCAAAAATACAAAATATTTTCCCTAAACACTGGGAAAAATGAGTGATGTAAAATTTGGCTGCCATAACACAATTCACATCTTCAAGATAGCCGAAATGCCTCTTCAGAATGTAATGTTTTTTAGGGCAGAATCTACTTTCGTCCAAAGTCGAAAATCCGGCTGACTTTATTTTATATATTAGATAGTGCAAGTTTCGAAATTTATCATGGCGGTTTTTAAAAGAGTGAAAGTTTGACAGAATTTAAGTTTGGATTGCATTAACACATTTGCAATGATGCTATTTACCGTTTTCATATAACAGTTAAAATAAGTGGACAATAGTAACACTAACGAATCTCCATGAACACTAAACTCATCCCTTTTGAGGCCAAAAATGGTGGGATTCATAGTATATAGTTTCAGCTCATCCCTTGAGTATGTCAAAGCTATAAAATTATTGCTGAGGTTTCCTTATATTTCAATCAGTTTTAATTGTTGCATTCCTGTCCGATGTTTACAGAGGAATGAAAGAACCTCACAAAATTCCAGGGCAATTATATTATCATATCCCTTCCTATCGTCTTCGCTTTAGATCCTCCCTAAATCCAATAATCTCAAACCCCTGGAGATGGACCCTCTCGTAACGACAAGATCTTGTGTTGAAGAAAACACAGTGAGCCAACAACATTCATCTATTTCCCCCCCTTTTTCCAAAGAAAGTTTTTGGCGCCACCGACCACAAAAGATTTATTCTCCTGGGGTCGAGCAATAGTAGCGTTCAAGTACCAGGGGAGGAGAGAGTGAGATATTTGGTTAAGAGAAAAAAAACATGATATATGTGGGAAGGAAGAATCCAGTCTGCAACCCATGTGAAGTCTGCAATCATTTCGCACATCCGACTCGGTTGCCTGAATCGGATGCATGGGTTGTTCCAAGGTTGCAGTTGCATCATTTTCCATCCATTCTTTATGCTGGGTAAACGAGTTGGGAGGGTAGGGGTCAGGGGAAGGAGGATTTTGATTAATAATTCACAGGAGAGTTAAAGAGGGGAGAAAGAAAACTAATTCTGTGTTGAGAAATGACTTAATGAAAACGCTAAGACAAAACATGGAAGATAAATGAGTGAGCGTTTCAGAAAGAGGACAAGAATGCAGAGAGGAAGAAACTGCACCGGTGAAGGGGGGGGGGGCTCAATGTAAAGATAAATATAGGTAAATTAGAGGGTGGTGTTGGGGAAAAAGAGAATACTAGAGTGAGCAAGTGAGTCAGTGAGAGAGAGGGACAAAGAGAGTAAGAGAGGGACAAAGAGAGGGAGAGGAACAAAGTGAGAGGGAGAGACCAGGAGAGAGAGAGACAAAGAGAAAGAGAGAGATAGAGAGAGACAGAGAGAGGGAGAGAGGGAGAGAGAGAGAAGAGAGAAGAGAGAGAGAGAGAGAGACAGACAGAGATAAATAAAGATAAATTAGAGGGGGTGGTAAAAAGAGAATACTAGAGTGTGCAAGTGAGTCAGAGAGAGAGAGAGAGAGAGAGGGGGGGGGGCAAAGAGAGAGAGAGCGGCTTAAGAGAGAGAGAGAGAGAGAGAGAGACAAAGATAGAGAGAGACAGACATAGAGATAAACAGAAAGAGAGAGAGAGAGAGAGAGAGATTGATAATTTTTATTCATCTTCGCTTTGCGTCATTTTCTGCTCAAACTAAACAAAAATTTTAATATATTAACGGTTATTGATCGAAGGACGGTATAGATATACACACTTATATTAATATATACATAAACACACGCACGCATATTTATATTACATGTATACGTAGACTACATTTATATCACATATATATACATATACATACATATATATATATATACCCACAAATAATTTAAAAACTATACGTTACTTATTCCATAGACGTACCCTTGTTTTATTGAGATGTATCAGGACCAGCGAGACAGTTATAAAAGTGTGGGGGGGGGGGGGTCCCCATAAAAGTGGGGGCCGGTTAAACATGCATATCAACTTAATTATTGATGACCGTAAAGTGGGGGGGCAAGTAAGAAGTGAGGGGGCTCCCCCCCCCCCCGGTGCCGCCGTCCATGTAGACTATTCCTGTTTAAAAAAAGGCCTTTATAATAAATCGCAAATATACGGCCACTCACGAAATAAAGACAGTTAAACAAATGGAAATCAACAATCACGGGTTTCAGGAAAGATTTGGGATCGATTATAAAGACCTTTTCTAAACATGCAAGGTCAATCCATATCAATGAAACCATTGTACGTCTCTTGAATGTGTAACGTATAATTTTTAAATAATTTGTATTTCAGCTGTCACATTCTGACGATCGAGTATGATTTCTTTTCCAGCACTAATATATATTGTATATATATATATATATATATATATATATATATATATATATATATATATATATATATATATATATATATATATATATTAAGCACAGACACTTAAGCAGGGTGTGAAATTTGGAACCCAAAAAACAAAGAATTACCAATTTTTATGTGCAACAACATAAGACTGATTTTTTATTATGAAAGAGTAGAAGAGAACCCGCCTCAATGTGCGCTCAACATATAAATAAATGCGAAACCTTTTTTTTTTATTCATCACACCTTTATTAATATCAACACGGGTTAATGTTATTGTAATCAATAATACAACACAAACATTTGAAATACTCTATATATAGTAGAGACGAACAATCAAAGAATAGACATTAAATAGGCTAATTTGCATATCTATTTTAAGCATTTCATGATTAATTAATATTTGATGTTATTCATTACTCATTTTATTGTACTATTTTATCTACATATGTCTAATAGTTTCGTCGATATTAACAGTAATTAATTAAAATGATTTAATAAAAATGGAGAACTTGAGAAAAATTATTCTTAACATCGCTTGCAAGAATTACCGACCGGAAAAACGAGAAAGAGGGTGTCTGCCCAGCAAGCGAGCTATTGATTGGCTGTCTATCTGTGTTCCCCCTTTTTCTCGCCCCCTTCCGTTAACGACGCCGTATTATTTTTTAATTTACGTCTGATGTTGCTGTAATGTTGAGAACAGCTACTACACATTGATCTTAGCCAAAAAGCCAAGGAAGTATAAAACTATTTTATGACTAGGCATTTTTTAAATGAATGAAAAAAGAAACTGATTTAATCTATCATTGTATTCGGTTCTGTTGTCATAAGACCGTCGTCTCAGGAATTACCTCCTCCTTTTTAAGGGGTGAGAGGTAATCCTCCCAATTATTACATCCTTCTTTAAGGAAGGTTTAATGTGATATCTGTTCTGTTGTCATGAGACTATCTTCCCATGTACTACCTTCTCCTTTTTTTGGGGGGGGGGGCGTGTAGTATCTTTTCTGTTGCTCCTTTTATGGGAAAGAGAAGATCCTCCCAGTGTTCTGCTGTAATGATACCACCCTACTAAGTATTACCTCCTCCTTTGAAGGTCAGTGTACATAGGTCGTTCATCATGACATCCTCCCAGCCTAATTATGCGACCGGAGGGAGCATATTTTTATAAGTATTTCTATAAAACCGACATTCAGATAAACATTGACAATAAACATTTAAAGGGATCGTGCGCTGATCAATTGTAGAAATTAAACAGCACAGTTAATGTTCTCGGATATCTTGGAACAATTTGGGGGTCAGGTTTCCATCAAGCTTCTTGATTCGGAAAAAGAAGCACTCGAAGTAAAGAAACACATCCAATTAAAGTCAAGTTTTGTTAAATGAATATTTATACTTTTACTCAAAATTATTTAACTATTACTCAAATATGGTTTGTATAATAAAATCGATAAAACGGAATGAAATACGTTTTTTTCTGATTCAAATTGCACTTTCAATTTATATCTGTGTCGGTTTGAGAAACTGTCGTTTCATTTCCTCCTCGTCGGCGGTACATGACAGACACATGAGGTGAATCTTGTCTGGTGCATAGTCCGGTCTGTTTTACTACCTATCGACACAGTCTATAGTTTAGTTCATACCAAACAATACTATTTATCGTAAAAATTAAAAATATTTGTTGAATGTGAACTACTATTTAGGCCATAACAATTTCCATGAACAGAGTTTCCTCATCTGTGTAACACGTTACAAAGATTAGCTTCGTTTCAAATTTTGTTCATTCTATTCATCATTTTCAATTCTCTCATAATATTCTTCATCATTCAATGAACAATCTATCCGTCTCATTAACACTTATCCTTTTGTGACTTTTAGCCTTGATAGGTGGTGACTCATTAGGCAATAAATAAGAAATGGGAAGTGGGTAAGTGATCATAGATTCTTAATACAAAAGCAAAATGTATAGATTCAACTGGATTTGAACCCTGCTTGGTAATTCCTGTGTTGGTAACTAATAGATGTCCCCCCTCCTTTATCTCACACAAATATTGTTTTGTCTTGCAGCAACTCAGCATGTTTTGGGTTATATAATGCCAAAACACATTGTTTATTGTAAACCCTTAAAACAAAACATCATTACACAAATCGTGTACACGAGTAATACATTCATAATCAAATTCTGTATGAAAGATAAAGGGTCACAAAGAGAAAGGGTCACAAAGCGAAGGGTCACAAAGAGAAAGGGTCGCAAAGAGAAAGGGCCACAAAGAGAAGGGTCACAAAGAGAAAGGGTCACAAAGAGAAAGGGGCATAAAGAGAAAGGGTCACAAAGAGAAAGGGCCACAAAGAGAAGGGTCACAAAGAGAAAGGGTCACAAAGAGAAAGGGTCACAAAGATAAAGGGTCACAAAGATAAAGGGTCACAAAGAGAAGGGTCACAAAGAGAAGGGTCACAAAGAGAAAGGTTTGGGGAGGACAAAGAGAAAGGGTTAAGAGGAGACAAAGAGAAAGGGTTGGGGGACAAAGAGGAGGTGGGGGAACAAAGAAGGGGTGGAGCTAACAAAGAAGGGGTGGGGGAACAAAGAAGGGGTAGGGGAACAAAGAAGAGGTGAGGGGAACAATGAAGGGGTGGGGGAACACAGAAAGGGTTGGGGGAACAAAGAGAAGAGAAGGAGTGGGGACAAAGAGAAGAGAGGGGTGGGACAAAGAGAAGAGAGAAAAGAGAAGGGGGAAACGAGAAGGGGGAAAAGAGAAGGGGAAAAGAGAAAAGTAAATAGAAGAGGGAAAGAAAAAAACTTCTCATCGATAATGCATCAAAAATACTCTCCTAAAACTTCAGATTTACAAACCAACGAAATTCCTATTTTAAACATAAACATGACAGAACGACTAATGGACAGAGCCTTTTAAAGGGATGCTTGTGTCCATCTGAACTAAAATATATTCATTCCATCTGTGCATTTTGTGATGCAAAAGCTATTTCGAGTGACCACCAAACAGAGCCTCTTTTAAGGATGTTTAGACGCATCTGAAAATAAAGAATGAGTTGCATTTCCTTTTTTCAAAACTATCCAAACTTTCAAAGAGTTCTGAGATCTGATGCCATCCCAATTGGGTTCTTGACTATTTTCACCTTTACGCCAGTTTGGTCACTTAACCATGTTTGGCATTTCCAGAATGGCGCCAAGTGATCAAAGCCAGACTGCACGAAGCAATCAACACTGGCGTTCTTTTGGGATCTCTGGTAAATATCAAGGAACCAGAATCAAAGAACAGAATGTAGACAAAGCATTAGAGATTGGACAACCTGGAAGCAGTTCTCCCCGATGGTATATTTACCTAAAAAATGTTCAGTCTTCTTGCCGCTTCGAAATCCCTCGCCAAAGATTGAATCCTGGCAAATTTCATCGACAGGGAATTAAAATAGCAATTATGAGACTAAGACGTTTATCTATCTTTACTGATCAAGAAATGGACATTAAGAAAGAATGCTTTATGAATTAATACTGATCGATACAGGAAGTGGACAGAGATTAGATTCTATACTAATAGGAGAGACGTCTGTTTGTGGTGCTATTTGCATGCAAGTTAACTAATTTCAGGCTATTAGACCGAGAAGAAAACTTCTGTAGAAATGATCCCTTATGCAGATTAGCCTACGTCATATATACTACACTGCCCCCTAAAAGAGGGGTACATGGTATCATGACAAAAGAACAGATACTACACAACCCCAAAAAAGAGGAGGTAATGCTCGCGGCTGTTAAAGGAAAAAAGAAAATAATGTAAAGACTATTAAAACGGCTGCTACGAAGAAAAAAAAGAGAAGCAGACGACCTCTACACACTATCAGCACTACGACTACAGAACGTGTCAACAACACACAGCTGTTTACATGCGATCATCTACACCTTGCAAAGATAACCGGAAATGCTATATACCAACTACATTTTTATAACTTTTAAGACACACACACACATACGAATTATCATTATACTCGGTTTAACGTCCGTTTTACATGCTGGCATGTGTTGGACAGTTTGAAAAAAATTACTTCCAAACAAATCTATCACTGCACAGGTTTTTATTCACCCCTCGTTTCTCTCAAGTTCATCTTTATCACTTCCTCTATGTTTTCCTTGATCTACCTCTGCCAACTGACATTGTTACCTTAACTAACCAAAGAACTTTCATCCATTCTCTGAACGTTACAATGCCATCAAAGTCTCCTCTTTTGCACACATCTCCCTATACGGTCCAGATTTAATCCTCTTCCGAAGTCATCAAATCTATGTTTGTCTTTAAAACTCACATTACACATCCATCTTCTCATTCTCATATCGTTTCTCTCCATGCAACGCATGTCCTCAACCCTCACTGGTCAGGTTTTACTTCCATACATCATCACATTGCGTATTTACATTATTTAAAATCGGATTAATGTCGTTATTGGAGCCGTTATTGGTATAATGCTTTCGTCACTATTATTTTGGGCTTTTTTATGATGACTGTGAGAAGTTTTCTAGCTTGGTAAAGGGAGCCTACCTATCTTGCAGCAGCTTTAACAATGTCTTCTATGTATTTGAGCAGCAAATAACAAGTCAGATAAGCATAAGTGAAATGCAGTTTGGTTTTATGTCGACATGCATTGGACGGCTTTCAGAAATTGACTTGAAAATTAAACTATCTTTACCAAATCTTTATTTATCCTTCTTTCTCTCAAATTCATTCTTATCAATTCCATCTTTTCCTTGGTTTAACCCTGCCAACTGACCCTGCTAACTCAACTGTTCTACATATACTAATCCAAAAATTCAGATTCATTCTTTTAATATGACCATAGCAACAAAATATCCTGTTCAGCACACATCACCCTACACTGTCCAGATTTAAGGCTCACATTACACATCTATTGTATCATTTTCATATCATTTCTCTCCATGCAACGCATGTCCTCATTCCTCACTGGCCAGGTTTCACTTCCATACATAATCACACTGTGTACACATGTCTGGTAGACTCTTTTGCTGATCGACAGTGGTAATGCTCTGCTGGTTAGTAATGGCAGAATTCCCTGAACTTTATCCATGCACTTCCTCTTGCAATTACATTAGCACTTGCCACATTATTCACATAAGTTTTATACGGAAATACAAAAACCCATCTCATGATTACCAAATAATATTTCTTAAGCTTATGTTTCAGAATATTTTTTAGATGACTATTGATAATTTGTAGAAATTAGATTATCTGGACTACTGTTCTCATCTTGGATGTTATTCTCAACGTTTCGGCCGATTTAACCACCGACCTTCTTCAGGTGTGTCTAGTTGAACTCTGAAATCTGCATGGAATTTTATAACGGAACCCTTTATTTAATCCATGGTGGTAGCTTGTTCTCAGTCCATTAGCAGATAGGGGTTTTAAGGAATTCGTAATTGTATACTTAATATCGCTCATATTGAGGATTTTATTAGAAGGAAATCGCTCCAGACAAGGCATGAAGCCACTTGATATAACGAACGAAAGAACGAAAGATGATTATTGCAAAGACAGGTGATGCCTATTGGCCTTAATCTTGAAAAGACCAAGACTATAGGTAAGAGGGAAACAGTCAGCAGGAAGAGAGTTCCACTAGCCTGCAGTTTTTAGAAAAGAAGCTACTGGAATAGGAACCTGTATTACAATGAGGTATCAAAACAGCGAATTGATGGAGACCACTAGACCAACGAGTAAACGAGCTGGAACAAAAGAAGCAGGGGATAGATCAGACAATTCTGAAGAACACATGCCATAATAGTATTTATAGAAACCTTAGAACTTATTACAATCTAGCACTTTTATCCGTTGGACCACAAATTTTTTTCAGACAACTTTTCAGAGTTCAACAAGATGCACCTGAAGAAGGTCGGAGGTTAGATCGTCCAAAACGTTGTGAGAATAACATCCACGATGAGAACAGTAGTCCGAATATTCCAACTAATAAAGATTTCTTAAGCTTATTTTTTTACCTTTGTGTCTGAGGAGAGCATATGATCCTGAAACACGTAGGCCCATCGATCTAATAAAATTCAGTTCATTGTTTTAGCAACCATGCTTTCGGGCAAAAATAAAATGATTTTTCCTTCTTGGCACAATTAGGATTTGCACTTTTCTTCTAAATTTGGAAAACATATCGATATTAACAGACAGCCTGAACCAGGTCATTCTCTTACAGGTTTCTATTGAATTGAAATCAAACTGGAACAATATACAGATATTATCAATCAATTCATGAATCAATATATATGTCTTCTACGCTAACATTGTCGAAGGAGTAATAAGTTGTAACTCTTCCAAAAGTTATTCAAACTAATATTCGGATCTTCGCTGCGTCGTTTAGATTTTGAAGCTTTCCATTTCTTTCGTCTTCCTCATATCAATGCTTTATCCTGTTGTAGGTGTTTCTAATTTTAATTTCATTATCACATTAATTTACAGTGCACAACTAGAATCATATTCAATGGCTCACAAAGTAACAAAGGAAAGATATAGTTCAAAATGCATCATATGGATATCAAATATCCACATATGCTCCTTGAATTCTATAAGAATTTATTAATCATTATTTTTTTTAAAAATTCTTTTTATCATAGTTCACCCCAAGCAAGGCAGGCCGCCACTGTAGAGATAAAAGGCTACTGAGAATTAGGGAGTAAGTTTTTTTTGGGAGGGTCATCCTAAGTTGGGAGCTGTGCAGCCATATGTCTGTTTATATTAGTTTTAAATTTCTGCATGTCGGTACAGTCGGGAAAAAAGGTAGCATGGAGGGGAAAACAGGAAGCATGGAAGGGAAAACAGGGAGCATGGAGGAGAAAACAGGAAGCATGGAGTTGAAAACAGGAAGCATGGAGGGGAAAACAGGAAGCATGGAGGGGAAAACAGGAAGCATGGAGTGGAAAACAGGAAGCATGGAGGGGAAAACAGGAAGCATGGAGTAGAAAACAGGAAGCATTGAGGGGAAAACAGGAAACACGGAGTGGAAAACAGGAAACATGGAGTGGAAAACAGGAAGCATGGAGGGGAAAACAGGAAGCATGGAGGGGAAAACAGGAAGCATAGAGTGGAAAACAGGAAGCATGGAGGGGAAAACAGGAAGCATGGTGGACCTCCACAGTAAATTGATAGGATTTAGCTGATTGTCGGGTTGGTCTAGTGTATTTACGTCATGGGGGCACCAGAGCAGCGATTTCATCGGAGCACAATCAATTGAAGTACTTGTAAAATAGGCACAAGGATGCAACATTGAAGCGATAGGATAGGGGCTTGAGCTTGGTGGATAGCGAGGGACCTATTAAGTTAGTGACTCTTTTTTGGACCTTGTCTAAGATAGAGAGACTTGTGAATGATGCACCATCCCAGATGTGGCAACAATACTTCTTGCATGGGCAGATGGTGGCTTTGTAGAGATAGAGGATAATGTCAGGTATGAGGAGTTTACTAGCACGGTTTACACAGTTATGGTGTTTTTGGAGCTTGTTCTTCTGCAAATAAAAACGTGATTAGTTCACAAAAAAGGAATAGGCAGAGTACACGTTACTAAGGCAGTAGTTTTAGTATATCAATACCAAAGTTTGAATCTTAATTAAGTAAAAAGGTTTTATTTTTTTAACTAAGTACAGGTTTTATAAATTTAAGGAAATTAACTTAACACAATACTTTTTAAACTCATGACAGTTTTTTGATAATCTTGGCGGATTATAAAAGGAGACAAAGTGTATTGGGCATTAGTTCAAATCGAATTATTTTTGCATAAAAACAATTTCTAGAGTTTTTTTGTTGCCAATGAAAATAATAAAAAAATACATTCATCGTAGTTACTTACTCTCAGGAAAAGGCTAAGTAGCATATTTAAAAAAAATTTTTTTTATTTCACTTCGTACTAGCTATAAAGCAGGTACATATGGAAATTGGCAAATCCAGGTATTGTATGAACACAGTTCAAATTCGACGACAATATGTTTACTGTTTCATTTAGTCGACTTGTAGAAGCATAATGTATTTAACGAAAAAGGAAAAAAAGTCAAATCTGAATGTTCTCAATAGAGACTAAATTTGAGAGTCAATTAATTTTCGGAAGTCTGTCGCCTCAGTTCGAAATAGCATTTTCGGAAGTCCGTCGCCTCAGTTCGAAATAGCATTTTCGGAAGTCCGTACCTTCAGTTCGATATAGAATTTTCGTAAGTCCGTCGCCTCAGTTCGAAATAGAATTTTCGGAAGTCCGTCGCTTAAGTTCGAAATAGAATTTTCGTAAGTCCATCGTCTCAGTTCGAAATAGCATTTTCGGAAGTCCGTCGCTTGAGTTCGAAATAGCATTTTCGGAAGTCCGTCGCCTCAGTTCGAAATAGCATTTTCGGAAGTCCGTCGCCTCAGTTCGAAATAGCATTTTCGGAAGTCCGTCGCCTCAGTTCGAAATAGCATTTTCGGAAGTCCGTCGCCTCAGTTCGAAATAGCATTTTCGGAAGTCTGTCGCTTCAATTCGAAATAGCATTTTCATCATGGAACGCCCAGATTAAATTGCTTTATCTTAAGAATGCCCGTCGAATTTACTGTTGGATTTTCTCAATAAATCCACTTTAGCAATTCATTTGTCAGTGTCAATGACTGTTACACAAAACCGCCATTTTTTTTAATTTGTCAAGTACTCAGTAAAATCCTCTATTTCACTGCAGACAGATATCGATTCACACAAGTTTATGTGAAAATCAATTTTATGGGTAATATAGATGGGTTTTTTTCTGGAGCTTACAAATAACAATATAATACAATCACAAAAAAAAAAATATATCCGAGTAAAATGTCAAGGAATTTCTGAGATTCCTTACACAAGATTGGCTGGGGCGAATTCATAGAAGAGTCACTCATTCCTGTAGGAAAAGCTGATTTTGAATTTGTGTAAATTTGCTCGTGAAGAAGAGTTAGTGATTTTATGAGTGTACTATTGATAATAGGGTGATTCATGAAACTGCAGTTAACTGTTAGATAAGCCACATTTTTTTAATCATTATTCTTTATATATCATATATTATTCTGATTTTTTCTGCTCTTTTTTCTGCTAATTTCTTCGTGCATAATATCACTAAAAAGTGTTGTTTAGTCTGATGAACTGGATATAAAGAATAAATTCACAAAGTGAAAAATGAGATTCTAACAGAGTTAGAACCTGAGCTTCAGAACAGAGACTGCCCAACATGGGCATTGTCTTGGGCCGTTTGACGAACGAGCCCTCTTCTCAGTCGTAGGTTCGAATCTTGTAAGAATTTCATTTTTCACTTTATGGTATTCTGTTTATCTCCAGCCCCGCAGACTAAACAAATCATTTGTGTAGTGATATTAATCGCAAAAACATTAGCATAAAAACGCAGCATAATACATAACATCCTGTCGTAAAAAATTAGAATATTAAAAATACCACACATATATATATATATATATATATATATATATATATATTACTATTTTATGTATCAACATAAAATTTTATAAAGAGATATAATTTTTTATGTATCAATTTTCAGTATTTACTTCAACAGTGCTCGATACGTAAGTAGAGCTAGGTAGTAAGCTATGAAACTACATTCATGGCAATTAAGCTACACAGAGGCTCCCGCGTTTCATCCCCGGAGGGGGATCTTCAGGCTAAAATGCATGGAGTTATTTTTAATATAGAATGGTAGTTTGCTTGAAGCATTGTTGGGAATTGTAATAAATGTATTAAGGAGACTGGAGGCAATGTAGAGGGCCGGATTTATGAGAAGTTGGAAAGAACAAAAATAATAAATCGAAGGGGGGGGCTTACTATTTATTTTTCTTTACAATCTTACATAACAGCAAGTGTTGTGACAGCTGTGTGTGCTGTCCGGATGATGATTAAGAATTATTTGATATTTCGAGAAAATCTTCCCTTTGTCAAAAATGGACACAAAAGAAAAATCCGACTGTTTGGAATTCGCCAAAATGAATGCCAGAAGATTGTCCCGAAATATCAAATGCTAATCATTATCCAGACAACACACACAGCCGACACCACACTTTTTGTTTATATAAGATTGTAAAGAAAAATAAATAATAAGTCCTCTCTTTCGATTGATTATTTTTATTCTTTCCAGCTTCTCATCAATCCGGCACTCTGCATTGCCTCCAGCCTTCTTAATACACACACACGTGTGTGTTTGTTTGTTTGTTTGTTTGAGATAGAATGTGAAGATGAAAATCTTCCAGAATGTATAGGCAAAATTTGAAAGGAAGAAATGGGATAAAAAAATATGTCTATATGGAACAAATGAAAATCAACATGGAGAAATATGATGGGTCAATTTATATTTCGTCTTATATTTATTAAGGTTTCGGTACTGATATCGATCCTGACCCAGTTTTTGTGCGGTTCGATTCGGAAGCGTTCGGCTGTTTTACGCAAACGCCCGAGAGTTAACAAGCCGATTTTTACCAGACGACAATTTTGATACGGTGCTGCGTCCTATGATAATAATGTTTTGCTTGTTTTGTTTTTTGTTGTTGTTCGGATTAGGGTTTAGGGTTTAGGGTTAGGGGTTATAGTTTAGGGTTTAGGGTAAGGGTTTAGGGTTAGGGTCTAGGGTTTAGGTTAGGGTTAGGGTTAGGGTTAGGGTTAAAAATATTTATTTGATAACAGTAATTTCGCTCTGTTTTGCTTGTTTTATTTGTTTTGTTTAAAAAAGTTCTTGCAAATATAACTAAAAATTATAGAGCGCAGCACCGTATCTAAATTGTCGTCTGGTACCATTCGGCTCGTCAACACTCGGGCGTTTGCGTAGGACAGCCGAACGCTTTCGAGTCGAACCTCACGAAAACTGAGTCAGGATCGATATCAGTACCAAGGCTTCTTCAGAAGAAAAGACATGTTGCAGACAAAAACAAAATATTTGTACAGACATAGATGTGTGGAAATTGCAAACAAATTGCGACATGTTGTCACTTCTGTTCTTCTCGAAGCCTGGTATGTAATGCCCGATTGCCCTTGTCGGCACGTGTCAGTTATGTGTGAAATATTTCCACTGTTAGAATGCGTTTAAATTTGTAATTTTAAAACGGTTAAGAGACCAGTCAAATGCAGATCTTTTTTTTTTTTAAATAAACATTTATTTGAAATTCAAATTTTCGATTCACACAACAATCTCCTATCAGGATAATACAGAGATTTTTTTCTTCTTTTTTTTTAAGCGACATTTTGCCTTTTGCCTTTTTTTTCTGTCTGGCTGTGGTATTTGTTTTATTCAGCTTGAGGACGTCAACCCTCCCAGGCCTTACCTTCTCTCTTTATAAAATAATTAGTTCATAGCTAACTGCTTGCGCCCCACCTCGCTCACCATAGAATACCGAGGAGGGATGCTCAGGCTATTTTTAAGGGAGTCAGAGTGCACCACCTCTTGTGTATTGTCATATTTCCCCACCTTCCGGCCTTGGGCTTCATCTTCCTGCGATGGGGGATTAAGAGGGGAGGTAAATACAAAGTACACACTATTATAGTCTTAATATAATACAAGAAGTTCCACAAAAGGTTTGGTACTTTATCAGGACGCTTTGTTTGTGGCTTTCCCCCTCCCCTCCCCCTCACTCCCTTCCTCTTGAGCGTAAAGCTATACAGAGTCTTAAGTTTGTTATTCATTGGTCAAATTATTGTCCGCTTCAGCCGCTTGCACACTGATTGGTCAGTTGTCAATGGTCCGTCACAAGTAATTTGGTTGCCAGCATTGATGTCCCTGATTCATTAATGAACAAACAACAAAGTGTTTTCCGTTCTGTTTTATGCCGTGCCAAAGGTGTTTCACAGCCGAACACCTTACTAACTGTAGATTATTTAGTGGGACAGAGTCGCTGGTGGTACTAACTTAATTAACAACTCAAAATGCAACCCCCTTCCACACACACACACACACACACACACACAGACATACACACCACCGAATTCGTGATAAAGGGAAGCTAAATGTCCTTTTCAGATAATGGACAAATAGAAGGGTCCGGGGTGATGGTGAGAGAGGGAGGCAAAGGGAGAAACTACATTATGGCTGAAGCTGATTTGATTTTGATCAAGTGTTCCTTCTCAATGGGCATTGGTTAATAGACACTGGAGAGCGGACATAGTTTTAGTTGGTGCCTTAATCAAAAATCTAAGTTAGGACATTGCTTTATTCTGACGACGTACGTTGTATTGATTGTGTGTATAGCGAGAGATACTCGATTTGACTAGCTTACAGATAAATGTGCATATAGATAGATAAGTGATATGCTAACTTTAAAGACACCGTCTATGAATATATATGTACATATATTATACTAAAGCTGAGTTAATCAATGTTTGATTCTCTTCAGTTTTTTTTTTCCTATGTATTTTAATCTCACAAAATACATGCTAAAATATTCCTCGTTTTTTTGGAATTGGGTTGTGTTTGATAAAAAAGACTTAATGTTTCTAATTAGCGTTAATTTTCAAATAACTCCTTAAGTGAAACATCTCTTACTAACCTTCTATCATTTTCACCTTCTCTAACTATCAGTTGTTTGACCCCCCCACTCTCATTTTCTACAGTATCTATCTTTTCTCTCTCTTTCTGTTTATTAAGGAAAGTCGACGTTAGGGTTAGGGTTAGGGTAATGAAGAAAAATAGCATGATTGGAACAGTCTCATAAAATAAAAGGGAGTATAAAATACTTTTAAACTCGTTGTGGATTAGATATATAGGTTTAAGACGTTGGGTTGGAGTTGAAAAATACTTATAATCCAGGGTTTCGAATCGTGTGACCAGTAGTGAATAGTCAAACTTCTACGCCGAAGAGTCTTGATTGAAAAAAGATGAAACGTATACGTCCGTAGATAATAAACAACAACAAATATTTTCATATTTGTCGCTCCTTAATTATTAGTAGAGCACTTTAGTAGTAGTGCAAATACAGCGTGACGTCATTTGCTTTATAATGCATCATTCCTTAATATAAGTAGAATGCCTGTGTCGTCATCGCCGCTTATAAATGTATTTAATCTACCACAGTTTATCCGCCGTTCAGATATTGGCCGCGAGGTTTAAGACGTTGGGTTGGAGTTGAAAAATACTTATAATCCAGGGTTTCGAATCGTGTGACCAGTAGTGAATAGTCAAACTTCTACGCTGAAGAGTCTTGATTGAAAAAAGATGAAACGTATACGTCCGTAGATAATAAACAACAACAAATATTTTCATATATATATATATATATATATATATATATATATGAGTAGATGAAAGGATAAAATAATCCGACGGTATGAAATTAAAATGGAATAAGCGGAAGACCTAAAAAACTCAACGTTTCGCCCAAATGTTATATGGGCTTTGTCAAGAGCGAACGAAAAAATGCAAAAAATGACAAAAGACTAGAAAGTCTATAAATTATGAGAAATATATATAGTGGTAGGGTTCATGTAGAGAGGAAATATATGTAAATATGTATAGAGTCAAAGATAAATACATAGCAAAAAAAAAAAAAAATTAGTAACGGGAAAGAAAAGAAAGATTCCCTGAGTTTTGAATTAGTCTTCCTTTGGACCCCCTTTCTACTCTTTATTCTTTCTTTTCCTAAAGAGTAGGGGTTAATTAAAATAGTCAGCATGCCTGTTTTTTTATTTAATATTGGGGGGAGGGGGTTAAAAATGTATTAAGTGAAAGAAAACTTTGAATTAAAAAAAACTTACAATTTAAACAAAGTCCAATTTCATTGGTTTGTATTTTAAGTAAAAGACGTTTTTATCTCAGACTTTATATTTATATATTTTGCTCTTTTATTTCGTAAATAAATTATAAAACAATAAAAAAAAGAAAATCTATCATCGCTAGAAAATGGCAGGGTAAGAGAGAAGGGAAACAAGTTGTGATAACGACGCCAAATTTTATTTTTTATTATTTTTAAAGGAGTCCCCCTCCTTTGAAAGAGAGAGAGAGAGAGAGAGAGAGAGAGTAAGAGAGAAAGAGAGATATACCAATTACTTCCCCTTATAAGTAT
>OY744528.1:14877491-14894991 GCA_963556195.1 Sepiola atlantica | reverse complement strand
TGTTTCTCCATCTCAATCTCTCACACGCACCCTTTGTTTCTCCATCTCTCACAGGCATCCTTTATCTCTCCATCTTCATCTCTCACACGTGCCCTCTCTCTTTCTCTCAATCTCTCACACGCGCCCTCTCTCTTTCTCTCCATCTCTCATATGCGCCCTCTCTCTTTCTCTCCCTCTCACATGTGTCCTCTCTCTCTCTTTCTCTCCATCTCTGACACGCATCATCTCTCTCTCTTTCTCTCCATCTCTGACACGCATCATCTCTCTCTCTTTCTCTCCATCTTTCACACGCGTCCTCTCTCTCTCTTTCTGCCCATCTCTCACATGTGCCCTCTCTTTCTCACACACGTCCTCTCTCTCTCCATCTCTCACACACGCCATCTTTCTCCATCTCTCCCAGTGGATGCAATTGAAAAATAATAAAAAACCTACATAATTACAATTTTTCAACATTTTTTACTTAGAATCCAATGGCGATATTAATTTTGTAGTAGAGTGTTTTCCAATAATGTAATGGAAACTGCGTTCACTCCAGACATTCATAAATCGCAAAGAGAACGTTTTGTTTTATTTCACTTCAAAGTCATCAATTTTAAACTTGGTAATATTGAGTTCAGGGCTGGAATCTGAAGTAGAGTGTTCTTTATTCATTCCCAGGCAACATAAGGAATGCCTGCTAGTTGAGAATATTACTTCATATATATTATATACTTTTGTTAACTCCATAAACTGTAGTGGTATAGCTACATACCTATGCTCTTCCTACGAGATGTTATGGCTGTCTACACTAACAGTTGGCTTGAATAAAAGCATGCACATTTTTCTTAATGCGTCTATGCATCTCTTTTGGATGCTCTGTCCGACGGTTCGGCTTTTGTTTCGTAAAGCATCTCCATCTCTTAATGAGCAAAGTGAATAGACATACTTGAAGGCATTTTATATACGTGTCTCCGAATTCGAAAATAGCATCTCCTGTGTCCGACGCCCCGAACTTGGAAATAGCCTCTCCTGCATCCGACGCACCGAACTAGCAAATAGAATCTCCTGCATCTGACGTGTTGAACTAGCAAATAGCATCTCCTGTGTCTAACGCCTCGAACTCGGAAATAGCATCTCCTGCATCCGATGCGTCGAACTAGTAAATAGCATTTTCTGGGTCAGACATGTTTAAATTAGAAATAGCGCTATCAAAGACATGATTACTCTCATCACTACTGCAAACTTAGATAACTGAAACTTCATATATTGTCGTGAATATCATCTTTCTTTCGCTAATTACATCGTCTCTGTATAATCGCCACTGATACAGAATCAAATAGAATCTATTGTCTATAATACAACAGATTTCAATTGTATGAAAAAAAGCACTAGAGATTAATGAACATTTTTTTTTATTAATTGTATTGTCAAGCAAACAATGAATGTTCAATATAAAAAAAACATTGCCGGAAACATACCTTTGTTTCCTTTTGTTTGATAAGATCCAAGTGTATTATCTGTTCTGATACTACACCATCTTATTTGTCATCGACCAATGAAGGAGAATTCTTCTAGACTGAGGAAATTTTTATTCTTGTCCAAATTCAGAGTGCCCCTTTTTGGGGAGCTATATTTCCCCCCCCCCCCACATTAAAAACCGACCTTACTTATAAATAAAGTAAACAAAAAGGAATATTTTTTCAGTATTGCCTTGTTGGTGTTGGACTGTCACAGTCAGTCGTGACGAAGGTCCAAGGTTCGAATCGCTGGGTTACGATATTCGCTGTGTCTAGTCACACTGATGAGTCTGTAAAAGACGTAACGAGTGTAAGGGGATGACTATATATTGATGGACTGATATCCTGTCACGAAAAAACAATGTATAGCCACAGAAAGAGTGCTAGTCTGATAAGTTTAGAGTTATGTAATAGTTGCACAATATGTTATGTAATAGTAGCACAATATGTTATGTAATAGTCACACACTATGTTATGTAATAGTTGCACAATATGTTATGTAATAGTTGTACAATATGTTATGTAATAGTTGCACAATAAGTTATGTAGTAGTCACACAATATGCTATGTAATCGTTGCACAATATGTTATGTAATAGTTGCACAGTAAGTTATGTAATAGTCACACAATATGTTATGTAATAGTTTGCACACAATATGTTATGCAATAGTTTGCACACAATATGTTATGTAATAGTTGCCCAATATGTCATGTAATAGTCGCCCAATATGTTATGTAAATAGTTGCACAATATGTTATGTAATAGTCACACAATATGTTATGTAATGGTTTGCACACAATATGTTATGTAATAGTTGCCCAATATGTTATGTAATAGTCGCACAATATGTTATGTAATAGTTGCACAATATGTTATGTACTAGTTGCACAATATGTAATGTAATAGCCCCGCAATATGTTATGTGATAGTCGCACAATATGTTATGTAATAGTCGCACAATATGTTATGTAATAGTTGCACAGTAAGTTATGTAATAGTCACACAATATGTTATGTAATAGTCTGCACACAATATGTTATGTAATAGTTGCCCAATATGTTATGTAATAGTTGCCCGATATGTTATGTAATAGTCGCACGATATGTTACGTAATAGTTGCACAATATGTTATGTAATAGTCGTGCAATATGTTATGTAATAGTCGCACACTATGTTATGTAATAGTTGCACAGTAAGTTATGTAATAGTCACACAATATGTTATGTAATAGTCTGCACACAATATGTTATGTAATAGTTGCCCAATATGTTATGTAATAGTTGCCCGATATGTTATGTAATAGTGCACGATATGTTACGTAATAGTTGCACAATATGTTATGTAATAGTCGTGCAATATGTTATGTAATAGTCGCACACTATGTTATGTAATAGTTTGCACAATATGTTATGTAATAGTTGCACAATAAGTTATGTAATAGTCGCACAATATGTTAGGTAATAGTTGCACAATATGTTATGTAATAGTTGCACAATATGTTATGTAATAGTCCCGCAATATGTTATGTAATAGTCGCACAATATGTTATGTAATAGTCGCACAATATGTTATGTACTAGGAGCACAATATGTTATGTAATAGTTGCACGATATGTTATGTAATAGTTGCACAATATGTTATGTAATAGTCGCGCACTGTGTTATGTAATAGTTGCACAATATGTTGTGTAATAGTCGCACAATATGTTATGTAATAGTTGCACAATATGTTATGTAATAGTTGCACAATATGTTGTGTAATAGTTGCACAATAAGTTATGTAATAGTCGCACAATATGCTATGTAATAGTTGCACAATATGTCATGTAATAGTCGCGCACTGTGTTATGTAATAGTTGCACGCTATGTTATGTAATAGTCGCGCACTGTGTTATGTAATAGTTGCACAATATGTTGTGTAATAGTCGCACAATATGTTATGTAATAGTCGCACAATATGTTATGTAATAGTCGCACAATATGTTACGTAATAGTTGCACAACATGTTATGTAATAGTCGCACAATATGTTATGTAATAGTCGCACAATATGTTATGTAATAGTCGCACAATATGTTATGTAATAGTCGCACAATATGTTATGTAGTAGTCGCACACTATGTTATGTAATAGTTGCACAACATGTTATGTAATAGTCGCACAATATGTTATGTAATAGTTGCACAATATGTTATGTAATAGTTGCACAGTATGTTATGTAATAGTCGCACAATATGTTATGTAATAGTTGCACAATATGTTATGTAATAGTCGCACAATATGTTATGTAATAGTTGCACAATATGTTATGTAATAGTTGCACAGTATGTTATGTAATAGTCGCACACTATGTTATGTAATAGTTGCGCAATAAGTTATGTAATAGTTACACAATATCTAACTGCACTTTTCCTGTTCTGGCATTGCTTATGTGCAGTGGCATGGAGAAACCGAAAATGTCTGCAAAAAGTATTGTGATAAGTGCAAAACAACTGGTGTTATTTAGGAGTTTTTTCTTTTTGTCTTACAATGACTTGAGCCCAGTCCACCCTACTATTTATCAATAACTAGGGGGGGAAGATGGATTCATAGCTTTATTAAGTGTATTAAAAAAAGTGACTCTTCCAATTTCTAAATTATGGCATCTGCTACATGCAAACCATCCCTTATCTAAATACAGATCAGGTTCAATGTTTAATTTGGTGATCTGAGTATGGCTTCAATGTGATATAGCCCTAAACTAAATCTATTTTGTCAAACAGCAATATTACCCCCCTAAAGTTCAACACTTCCTTATCATGGTACGAGCAGTGGCAATGGGGTTGTGTCAGAACTATGCCATCTAGAATTACGATTCTTCGTAGTGTTACTCATGGTGAAGACGGGTCAGGCATAGCAGTGCAAATCAATGAAGTGAGAGTTACAACGTTGCTTCTGCGTCATTTCTTTGTTAATTCTGGGCCAAACCTTCCCCGACTTTGCATGTAACCGCCAAGCTTTTCTGCTCTGTGTCAAGTGTAAAAACCTGCAATCTTGCAGCTGAATGAATAGCTGCAATTACTGAGGGGGACTTCATGCAGGCCACACTTTCCCTGAGGCACGATCTGAGTGAGCTCTAACAACAACAGCATTATTAGTTTAAGGGTTGAAGCCATGATGCCGAAATAGCTTGTATACTAAGTACTTTGCCTTGGAGCAGGAATCTCTGGATATACGTGGAGGCTTTAATCAATGTGTTGCTTTCAACAAGGATTCGATTACGTTCTTGCTGACTTGAGTTAGGTTTATATCGATCACTGGGGGATACACTGTTTGGTCTGACAGCCAAGTGTGCATTTGCATAAGCAGCCAAAACAGTTTAATGTGCATAGGCACGCAGTGCCACTACTTGCTAAGTTGCACATGATGACAGCACACCCATTTGACTTGCTGGCGTTTTCTTGCCTGTTTTCACATGCCCTATGTGGAGCATCTACATATATCTCACAAAATCAGTCCCGTTTATGTTTTGGACATCTGTGATTTCTTTGACCCTTGGTCTTCATATTTCCTCTCCTGGGTCAGTGAGACTGAAAAAAAAGGTGAGGTGAGTAAGTAGATAATAACACGGACTGTCGATATGGATGTACCATGTTTGACTCCAGTCTGCTCCATAGAACAACCTTCACTTAGGGATGTTGGCAACCTTCACATGGTCCCTCATGCAAGAATGTTGATCGGTTTTATTCGATTGTTGCCAAAGTTGTCTTATGCTGACCCATACGAATTTACTTTGAGACGGAGACAATTTTTATTTTTGTCCCAATTGTTGAGAACAAGATTTTCCCCACATTAGAAAACGACCTTGTGTCTGACTTCATAAAAAGGCAAGTAAATATAAACTTTTCTTAGACTGGATACCACCTATGATCTTGGGCCCAGAATAAGCTAAGTACATACCTTAGGCTCATGACTATCATGTGGCTGGAAAATTATTTCATGGTTCACCTCACACAAATAACCTTGTATCAGACTAGATAAATGCCTTCACATTAAAATCAGAATTAAAGGAAACAACTGCCCCCTTCGCCTCTAAGAAACCATCTTTGTTTCTCATAAGAGTAACTTAAGGTTCTGTGTCAGTGGCCACAACTTGTTAGCTCCAATTATTTATGCAGAGCGATGAAAATAATGGACAATAGCGGTTCCAGTGAAGCATTTCTAATTTCATAGCGGTCGCATGCTTTTGCATTAACGAAGTTCTCATTCCAAGAAAAACAGCGAGCAAGAAATTGAAGACGGATTGTAATTTCACATTGATTTTTCCGATTTATTTAAACAAAAAAAAAAAGTAGGACAATGAAATGGAAATAAAACGAAAGAGAAAGAAATGTAAGGAAAATATTTTTTTTTTTAGTTTTTTTTTTAGTTTTTTTTTATTCGGGATGTTTTTGTGCAGACATTTTCAATAACTTTTATATTTACTATAATAATCATTGCAAGAAATGTTTTGTCTGTTGGAGACTAGAAATTTATGTATGTGAAAAAAATTAGAATTTGTGTGCAGGTGTGAGTGAGAATTGGTCTGCGTACATATGAATTTGAGTTTAGTACATGTAGATGCACACTGGAAGGAGAGATTACTGCATGCATCTGCAAGGAAATATGGTGACTGGACGAGTGCATTGGTGTGCATGCCTGTTAATTCTAGCACGTAAGAGCATGTGCGTAAAAGAACAATAAATATGATATATATGGATGTACAGGGCTCTGCTCTTGAGGAGAAATCGACTCTGAAACTTCTTGGTCTTTCTTTCTCATCAAATCGTCACTGGAATTGATCTATTGATCTTTCTGCTTCTCATAAAGTTATTCTTTCTATCTCGCCAAACACTTTCTCACACCTGAGGCTATTCTCTATCTCTACAAATTTACTATCAGACCATGTATGGAGTACTGTTGTCATATTTGGGCTGGTGAATCTGTCCCATTTGAGGGTTCTTGATGAAGTCCAGAAACATATCTATAATTTGATTGGACCCATCCTTTCTTTTTCTCTGCACCTTCTCTCTCACAGACGGGATGTCGCTAGTCTCAGTCTTTTCTATATATACTATTATAGCATGAATTGTGTGAGCTATTCCCGGCTTTCTTTGTTCCAGCTCGTTTGACTCGTTGGTCTAGTGGTCTCCATCAATTCGCTGTTTTGATATTTCATTGTAATACAGATTACTATTCCAGTAGCTTCTTTTCAAGAACCGCAGGAGTGTGGAACTCTCTTCCTGCTGACTGTTTTCCTACTACTTATAGCCTTGGTCTTTTCAAGAGAAATGTCAATAGACATCTCTTGTCTTTACGATAATCATCTTTTGTTACTGTTAGCTTATTACATCAAGTGGCTACATGCCTTGTTCGAAGCGATTTCCATAAAAAAATAAATAAATCGAACATGTTAGCATATTAAAGAGAGGAAGGAGGTGGGTGAAATAGGGACGGAGAGACAAGGAAGGGGTAGAAGAGAATACAGAAGAGGGGGATAGGAGAGTACAGAAGAGGGGGGATAGGAGAGTACAGAAGAGGAGGATAGGAGAGTACAGAAGAGGGGGGCATAGGATAGTACAGAAGAGGGGGGCATAGGATAGTACAGAAGAGAGGGGATAGGAGAGTACAGAAGAGGGGGGCATAGGAGAGTACAGAAGAGGGGAGATAGGAGAGTAGAGAAGAGAGGGGATAGGAGAGTACAGAAGAGAGGGGATAGGAGAGTACAGAAGAGGGGGATAGGAGAGTAGAGAAGAGAGGGGATAGGAGAGTACAGAAGAGGGGGGATAGGAGAGTAGAGAAGAGAGGGGATAGGAGAGTACAGAAGAGGGGGGCATATGAGAGTACAGAAGAGGGGGATAGGAGAGTAGAGAAGAGAGGGGATAGGAGAGTACAGAAGAGGGGGGATAGGAGAGTACAGAAGAGGGGGGCATATGAGAGTACAGGAGAGGGGGATAGGAGAGTAGAGAAGAGGGGGATATGAGAGTACAGAAGAGGGGGATAGGGGAGTACAGAAGAGGGGGGATAGGAGAGTACAGAAGAGGGGGGATAGGCGAGTACAGAAGAGGGGGATATGAGAGTACAGAAGAGGGGGATAGGAGAGTACAGAAGAGGGGGCATATGAGAGTACAGAAGAGGGGGGCATAGGAGAGTACATAAGAGGGGGATAGGGGAGTACAGAAGAGGGGGGGATAGGAGAGTACAGAAGAGGGGGGCATAGGAGAGTACAGAAGAGGGGGCATAGGAGAGTACAGAAGAGGGGGATATTAGAGTACAGAAGAGGGGGGCATAGGAGAGTACAGAAGAGGGGGCATAGGAGAGTACAGAAGAGGGGGCATAGGAGAGTACAGAAGAAGGGGGCATAGGAGAGTACAGAAGAGGGGGGCATAGGAGAGTACAGAAGAGGAGGGATAGGAGAGTACAGAAGAGGGGGGCATATGAGAGTACAGAAGAGGGGGATAGGAGAGTACAGAAAAGAGGGCATAGGAGATTACAGAAGAGGGGGATAGGAGAGTACAGAGAGGCAGAGAGGAGAGGTAGAGTACAGAGAGGCAGAGAAAGAGTACAGAGAGGCAGAGAGGAGAGAAATAGTACCGAGAGGCGGAGAGGAAGAGTACAGAGAGGAGAGGGAGAGTGAGATAGTACAAAGAGGAGCTTCATATTTAACATTACATATACACCTTAGTTTTCAAATTGATCAATACACATTGCTAAAATTATAGTCAGTGTGTTTTCTTTTCTCAACCATGCACTTATTATAACAGTATCATAAAAGCAAAAAGACCAACAAGCAGTTTTAAATAGGCTACACTAGTGATGTGTTTAACATAAAATAATTTATTCAGAATTTTTTTTAAAATCGCATAAGTATCAAAAAGAAATGACGTCAAAATATATTATTAAAATATGCAATCCGAGTAACCTTGAAAATTTAGATTGGTGAAGCTTTTTAAAAAATTTTGCATCTATTTATTTTTGTATAAATGTTGAAATGAAAATTTCCATCGTTTTTCGTCCTGTTTTTTTCTTTTGGATAGATGTTCGCGGAAGCATAAATAATGATACCTACGTCTTTTTTTCGTTGGTGAGGGGGGGGGGGCTTTTTGTTTTTTTAGATTTTATTTCACAGACAACTTTTATTATTTATATTTTCGTGATAACTTTTTCCTCATGTCTGGCACATTATGCCACAAATCGAATATTCTTTTTTAAATATTCGTTCTTTACATTTTTTTTTTTACTTTCTTATTTTTATTTGTAATATACAAGTAGAATGTCTAAATTAAAATCTTCTCACTTAT
Source organism: Sepiola atlantica (assembly GCA_963556195.1). Lineage (NCBI taxonomy): Eukaryota > Metazoa > Mollusca > Cephalopoda > Sepiida > Sepiolidae > Sepiola > Sepiola atlantica. The sequence goes on along the minus strand of OY744528.1, from coordinate 14,886,177 downwards.
ATTCCTGAATAAAAAATAAGAACACAAATCACTTTACAAAACACTAATAAATCCGTAGACTATATTTGGTATATTGGCGAAACCATGGGAGACCGAAACAAGGTCGAGCTCTCAATTGGAATCCAGTTTTAGACGATCTGCGAATTTTTATTTCAGCTGTTTTACCGAGCTTATACTGAATCGATTTCTGATTTCATAGTTGAAATTTTTTATTGGAGATGTTTATTTTCTTTAAAAGATCTTATGAAAAATATTAAGAAAAATATTTTATTTTAATTACTTAATCCCCAGAATCAAAATTAATCCTTACATTTTCCAATTCAAATTTTTTTTTTAATCCTAAATATGGTAAACAAAGAATCTATTTTCAGCGTCAAAAGTGTGTGACTTAGAACCTTAACAACTGCATAACACTAAGAGGACAAACGTACCATTTTTTATTTAGATATTTATACCATGTGTATTACAGTCATTGATATCATATCATAGTCTATGATATTTCACACATGGCTATAGAATTATCTTGAATAAAACGACACAGCATTGTTCAGATACTATGATCATTGTCATATACCTCAGGACCTATTATTCGCTCCTGCACCAGAAAGATGTCTATGCGGACACCACAAGAAACTATTTCACCGCCAATTTCGATTGAACCGGATTAGGATCTCTGGACTTTGGAATAGACTCCCAAGAGAGGTAATGAATGTGTCAACAAGGCAAAAATTCAAGATGAATTTGGGCAAGTGCTGGGCAACTATATCCTCTTCCGTTTAAATTTCTACCACTTTATCCCTACACGCCAACTGAAGCATGCTTGTTTAATTTTTTGCCAAATCAATGTTCGCTTTGCTGTCCGTTTTACATAATGGCATCTATTGGACAGCTTTTCGAAATCGATTTCCAAACTCAACTATCTCTGGCCAAGTTTTTATTTATCCCTCTTTCTCTCAAATCTATCCTTATCACTTCTTCCCACGTGTTCCTTGGCCATCCCCTTTGAACTCAACCTGCTACCTCAAGTGTTCTACATCTACAAGCCTAAGAACTCTCATCCATTCTTTCAATGTAACTAAACCAACAAAGTCTCCTGTTTTACACAATCTCACTACACTCTCCAAATTTAATCTTCCTCTGAGGTCATCAGATCTAAGTCTGTCTTTAAGATTCATATGGCACATCCATCTTATTTTTATTATTTCTCTCTATGCATATACATAACCTCAACACTCACTAGTCAGGTTTAACTTTCATATATCATTAAACAATACACGCAGATGTGATAGACTCTACTTTTGATCAACAGCGGTAACGCTCTGCTAGTTAGTAATGGCAAAACTGACCTGAATTTACTCCATCCACTCCTAACTCTTGCAATCACACCAGCTTCTCTCTGTGATCCAATGGTATTATCAAGGTAACAACTTATGGACAACCTAAATGGCCTTGATAGGTTTTAAATAAAATCTTATAGAAAATGTTTTCCAAATGTTTTTTTTTATACATTTACTCCATTTTCTTCACTAATTTTACTCATTTTTTAATAACTTACTTAGAAGTGAATTTTAGTAAAATCAAGTAACAATTTATGTAAAAATCTGGTGTAATAGTATTGAACAGACACATAACTATAATTGAATCCTTAGTTTACCACAGAACAAAAAAAAAATGCCCATAACCCGGCTCTCAGTAACTGAATCAACTCAAAACCAATTTGATCATTTACTGTAGGCAAATCTCAAGATACCTTCTAGAAATATTTATGCTAAAATGTCCTATTTCCCAATAACTATTCCAAACAGACTCGGCCATTTAATATAATAAACTAGCAAGGTTACCTGGTGTCGCCCGGTGTTCTTATTGTCTTAAATTACGTAGATTAGATTACAGAAAAAAATTAAAGTAAAACTAACAAATCCTCTTAATATTGTAATTGGACATTTTTAAGTTAATTTTGGGACAAAATCAATAAATCAAAATCAATACTTATGAGGTTAAAACACCACCTTCGCTCAGTAAGTACGATGCAACTAACTACATAAACCAGAGCAGGCGGATTTTTACGACAGTTCTTTCTTGCTTCCTCCCTTTTCTATACAGTCGAAGGTTGGTCAACCACTCTTCAAAAAAGTAAGAGAAGAGAAAGTGATAGTCAATGAAAACGGTTGAAATATGAGTTACTAACGGTGAATCTTGGAAAACTGTTATCAAATTCGCTACCGGGGTTATGGGTGACAGTGGGAGGACATGATCGAGGGTAAAAGCTCCTATGCCTTCTTTTATTTATGATTAATCAAAAATAAAATATGTATCAGGATTAATTAAAATTGATTGAAAGCGCAATGTTTATTTTTTTAATAACACAGGTCAAATTTTAAGTTAATTTTGGGACAAAAGTCAATAAAAAATACTTATGATACAACTGCAGAAGTACTCTATTTTTACTCATAGCTGAGGGCACATCTGTTTCCTCTCATATAAGATTATGCAAATTAATATCGTAGATCTGAAAGGATTTGAACTCAGATTGCCAATTTCAAAAACTGCATAGGTAACCAGTCTGATACTAACCCATTCCAGCTAAGGTGGATACAATAGACAATATAAATGAATTTCCGGATAATATAATGTAATATCTATTATAATTGAGCATTTGTGTCCGTCTGTTGGTCATGAATAGGCTCCAAAAGTATGCAACAGAACTATACCAAATTTGATATGAAGCATCGTTGGGGGTGTCAAATGTGAGATCTGGGAAGACAAATGTTTTTACCACGACGGATAATATTAAAACCATGGTACTTTGTTAACCATGGTACTTAGGACCATAACCCTAACGCTAACCCCCACTTTGACCCTGACCCTAACGACGGGTCCTAATGTAACAAAGCACAAAAACTTAACGCTTTCATACATCACACTGCATGCGCATGCCTGATAGACACTTTGCTGATTAATAATAGCAAAAGTTCCCTGAAATTACTCTATTCACTTCTACATGTTGCTATCACACCAGCACCTTCCTGTGCTCCAAGGTCACAAAACTTCTGGACAACCTCAATAGCCTCATTTGTCTCCATTGTCTTACACTTCTGGCACACAAACTTGTTATCATCTCACAACCTACCTGTAATGCCACTGCACTTCTTGTGTAGCTGATATCATCATCATCATCATCATCATCATCATCATCAACCGGTTTATTTGTTGAATCAGGCCACAATTAATCCTCTGATGAGGGTGGGGCCTGATTGTCTAGTCTCGAAATCTAAGTCTTCCTCTCCACTCCTGTCTTTGGCAAGGCTTGATGGAATCCAGAGGCCCTGAAGATCCACGCATCCTGGGATCTATGAAGCCCAAGACATTACCAGCAGCATTAGTGCTACTGGCACTGCCTTTCTTTTTTCCTGCTGTATTTCGACTAGACATTGTATTTAAGGCAATTTTACGGCTGGATGCCTATCCTTTACCAACTTGAACACTTTTGGCAGTCCAAGACCTCCAAAATAAAAATATTCAGAGGGTTCAGGGCTGGGAGCAGAAGTACATAGGTGTCCTTATTCCTCCCAGACAATGCTTTTAGTGCCTGCTAGTTACTTATAAAAAAATGTTTTCTCTACCATATTTATCTTCCATCTAATTTCTGTTTTCAGTATAGATTTTTTTTTAATATCCACCCATTCGTATTTTTCAACATGGCAAACATCCTGATCTTTGCAAGATATACTTATATTCATTATAGAAGAGCGAAGCAAAACTTGGAGCTGCAATTCTCTACATTGATATAATTTTGAAAAAGAAAAAGAAAAGGAAAAAAAAGGACAAATGTAGTAATCTTTCATTAATTTTATTTTAGAACGAGTAGTTAACTCGTAAATCCAAAACTCGCGAGAAACGATTTGTAAATGAGCCAATTTAGATATTTTAGGCACATAATTTTGCAGAGAAACGTATCGTTAGAGAATTCAACACAACATTATGACATGTGACACCTTGGCGTTAGAAAATAAGATGTTATTTTTATTTTTTTTTATTTCTTTATTCTATATTTCACCCTCTGTGTAAATTAGCAATAACTTTTAAGTTTAAAAAAAAAAAAAGGTAATTTTCTGTAAATCCCTCTTGAGCTTGTTCAAAATGCAATTTCATTCCTGTCACCATTTTTTTTTTTTAGTTTTTATTTATTTCTCCATAATTTTCTTTCTTTCCTTTAAGCAAAGATTGGATGCATTAAAAGCTATAACCTTTTGCCATATTTCCCTATATATTAGCCAGGATATTTCCTGCAATTTCGTTTCTTTCACATTTCACATTTTCGATATTACCAGGATCATTCATTTTCAATTCACATTTGTTTTTTCGACAAAACCCTAAATTATCCTTTGAAATTCATGCATTTGTATTTTTATTTTATATTTCATATACTCGGGCAATTTAAATTTACACGTTTTATTTTAAATTATTTTATTTAATGTCTTTGGATTGATGTTTCTGGCTCCAGAAAAGGAAACACTTTGATTTATCAAACTTTATTTGAAAATTAATATTAAATACATCAAAACCATTCTGAGAAATGTCTGCATAAAACATGCTTGCAAAAAAATACAGTTGAATAGGAAATTATTTTTTATAAAAAAAAGTAGCACCAAAAAATTGAGTAGTTTTCTGGGGGTGAGGTGGGGGAGAGGGAGGTAAACATGCATAGTGTTGTAAGTTTAACAAATGCCGACCTGCAATGGGAAAGATGTTTAGTTAAGTGAAGAGACCACCCAAGAAATTGGTTAGGCTCTTTGAAAAAAAAAATGGCTTCTTGAAAACAACGGTTCAGGCTGAGGAAAAAGACTACTTGAAATCTTACAGAATTAATTTTCACTCTAGATAATAGACTCCCTGGTTAGTCAATTTTTACGTCCATAGATTATGACTGTCTAAGCTGATACTTTTCAAGTTTTCGTAGATTGGCTATGGCTGTTCAAACACAGAAGCAAACAGATCTGGTCAGAGCCGAAACCAGTTCACAGTAATTTAAATGAATTTTCAATTTTAGGCTACCACTAATTTTGAACAAACGCAGTGACTGTTCAAAACGATGACAAAGTATGTCCATTAGCCAATCAAAACGTGTCTGACAGAAAACAAGCAAGAACTGGTGCATACAAAACTATGTCTCTTATGAAATAAAATTCGGTTGTTAATGATTGGCAGTGAAAGGAATTCTCACTGTGAGAGAAAATATCTTCCTCCCTCATTTGTAATATCACTAAACAAAACTGAAATCAAGGGAGGCGCGAGAGCGCTTTATCCCTTAATAGACTTCACGAATTAGGCCATTCGTGAAGTCTATTAAGGGATAAAGCGCTCTCGCTGGAAATCTCATTTCTTTGATCAATCATGACTCAAAAACCAATGAACCAAATTAGTTAAAACTTTGCACAAAATTTTTATTTGATAGGTTCTATAGGTGTGTAGAATGTCAGCATCATTAGTCAAGGCAACCGAGAGATCCAGAAAGTTCAATCATGAAATTATGTTATCTGTGTGTACTTATGTGCCACCCTGTATCTCATCAACTATTTGATGGATTCTGCTGATTTTGGCAGAGATAGAGGTTCTAGGGTCCAGTTGATGGCATTTTAATTTCAGTTTACCATATACCTTAGTTTTCCAGAAAATTCCAAATAAACCTTAAAAATGACCAGTATTCATACACTTTCTTCTATATCTTATCGACCATTTGATGGATTCAGCTGATTTTTGGCAAAGATAGAGGTTCTAGTGTCTAGTTGATGGCCTTTTAATTTCAGCTTACCATATACCTTGATTAGTCAAACTACCAACTATATCAGTTATGAGAAGGCATTGTATTGAGACATAGCCTTTACAAAAGTAGTGACATTCCATGATAAATGCCAGTATACTGAAATCATATGCCCTTAATAGGGTTAAGATGAAAATTCATATACACTAAATGTACAAAAGCAAGGAAATTCCCAAATTTTTACTCTTTTATTGTCATTAAGGGTATGCGAGCACAACAGGGCTATGTATTTTACTGGTAGGATTTTTTCTTCAGCGCACCTCACTCTTCATCCACTCATGCATAGAGATTTATACTGTAGTGATGTGATAATGAAATGGTTTGGTTGATATGTAGTCATACCCTTAATGACAATAAAAGTGTAAAAAATTGGGAATTTCCTTGCTTTTGTACATTTAGTGTATATGAATTTTCATCTTAACCCTATTAAGGGCATATGATTTCAGTATACTGGCATTTTTCATGGAATATTAATAGGATTAAATATGTAATTGACGAGATCGATTAGAAATACAGTTTTTTTAAGAACATGGCCTGGTATTCGTCATATGTAACTAAAAAACAGATTTAAGGTTAATTATTTTATTTTGACAAAAAATAAAAATAACGTTTGATTAGAATATTAATTTTCTGATTTCTTTGTTTGATGGCATATCAACCCTTTTTTGTTGGTTTGAATGAAATGAATAAATGAAGGACTGTACTCACAAATTCCTGTGATAGAAAATAGAAATAAAAAGCAGCAAACATTCAGGATGGCGATACTGATGCGACACTGATTTTCTGGCAACTGATCATTCATCACTTCTTGTACTCGGAAAAAAAAAAATCACGAGAAGGAAGTTGATAATCCCGCTGCCACAAGACTAGCTTACTGGGAGGCCAACATATGGCTGTGTGTCTAGCCCGCCATAAATTTATTTGTTTATACTGCACCTGTTGGTGGTAGTCTCCCTTTAATTTGAGATTATATCTCATTTTACTCAAATTTAATTTCAATTATGTCTTCAAGAAGGTAAATTCAAAGAAACAGTGGTACTTTTTAAGAATAGGTATCCAAGAAAATTTAAGTACCTTTACCGAACGTTTCAGTACTTCTACACGAACAGAACTTGTTATTTTTACCCTAACCTATGCAACTATAAGACGACATATATCTGCCACGTGAAGAGTCTTCAGGCAGTTGTCAACAATTTTACAAAATGTAGGTATCCCACTGTATGCAAGAGTAGCTGCATAAAACACGAATGTCCGACCTGTACTCTTGTATGGCTGTGAAACATGGCCAACGACAACATGTCAGCATGTCACGATCCTTGCTGCAGCGACTCAGATGGAGAAACTTGCCAGTCTCACTTTATCGACCTCCATGAGAAAATATGGCACACAACGACGTCTCAACTGGTTTGGCCACGTCGACTGCGATCAGTCATCAGAAATGCTCCAAAGTGTGTCCCACATCAACGTCGATGGGCCAAAGCCACGTGGTAGGCCACTTTAGACATGGAAGAAATCAGTTGATGAAGACCTGATCTTGGCGGGCGGCACAAGGAAATGGCAATAGATAGAAAAAGTTGGAAGTCATTCATGAAACGTCTAACCTCAAGCTTGAGAAGACGAAAAATTAAAATAATGATAAATAACCCTAATCTAACCCTACCACTAATCTAACCCTAACCCTAATCTAACCCTAACCCTAATCTAACCCTAACCCTAACCTAAGTTTTAGGTTTAGTTCGGTTCGTATTGTGTAGAAACATCAGAACTAAATTCAGTATTCTCTGTTCGTAGTCGTAACTGCTTATGTTATGCTTGCAAATCTCTGGATACCTGTTCCTAAACAGCACCCCAAAAGTTTAAGTTTCTAGCAATCCCTTGTGGTTTAGAGACATGGTAGGTAGATAAGTAGTGGGTTAGAGGTCTGTCGATGAATTATTACTAAGTTTAAATCAGATTGTCTGACAAAACCGTTACGTTTTGAAGACTCTGGAAACAAAGATGCCGAGAAATCGGTGATACACCTGTGTACGACTACTTGTCTTTCTTTTCTCAATTCTCACAGTGTGAGCTCCTTTTTTTTGCGTTTTTCTTCATTCTTTTAATTCTAACTGACCAAAAAACAAAAATGGTCCAGTACACAGAATTCCCCCATCCTAGATAGACATTTTTCTTACCCACACTCTCTTCTTCGTTACCTTGTCCATACATTTCTCTCATCACTGATGCAGCTTCCCTACTTATACTAACAGAAATATGACAGTCCTCTTCATTCATTCAAAACAAACAAACAAACGTCCCTATTTCCTTGTCTCCCCTCGAGGGCAGAGTTAGACACAAAGTCTGATTTTAATCTGAGGAATATCCAGCTCCCAAGAACAAGCTTTCTAAACCGGAACAAAAATAAAAATGATCTCAGTCTAGAAAGATTTCGCCTTCATTGACCAAGATCAGAAAGGATGAAGTGTAATATCAAAACCCCCTAACGAGGGTCCTATTTACTTGCCTCCTCATATGGACAGAGTTAGACACAAGGTCGGTTTTTAAGGTGGAGAAAAAAACAGACACGTATGTTTTTTTTTTGTTTTTTTTAACATAATTCACCCCAAACAAGGCAGGCCGCCACTGTAAACGTAAGGGGCTACTGAGAGTTAGGGTGTAGACTTAGTGTGCCATCCTAAGTTGGGAGTTGTGCAGCGAGATGTCTGTTTACAATTAGTTTTAAATTTCTACATGTCGGTACAGTCGGGGAAACAGGGAAGCAGGGAGGGAGTTCCAGAGGCCGGAAGCACGAGGAAATGAATTTGAGTTTGTTACAATAGATGCTTATATTTGTCATAGGAGAAAAATGGAGACGGCATCGAGAAG
>OY744528.1:14849991-14872491 GCA_963556195.1 Sepiola atlantica | reverse complement strand
TCCACACCCATGGCTTTCTTATCATGTTTGACCACGTCCTCCCAAGACAACTTGGGTCTGCCAGAGTTGGTCTTCTCAGCTGGCGCATTCAACTGTCGGACTTTAGCAATCCAGCCATTGCTGCACTCAAACATGCCTGAACCAATGCAGTCTGCTCTTCTGCATGATGTCCGCGAGGCTTTTAAAGTTGACTTGTTAGCATAGAGACCCAGAATGTATGCTTTGTTCATATCTCACCAAATGGATTCATCTGACCGTTGCTTTGTCATTACGGTGCAGTTTCTTTAGTGTGCTTGCAGAGACAGCTCAAGTGTCGGAGAAATACATTAGGACACTTCTGACACAGAGTTAGAGAACTGTAGAATTTCAGAAGTCAATGTGATCGAATATTAAGGTATATTTGACCATTAGGTGTTGAGAAACAGACAACACAGTAACTTGAAGTTAAGCAACGCATACAGATACAATGAAGACAAACTTAATTTTGTAAAATCGTCTATTGTTTTCTTCTTCATCACTGATGTATATAAAACTTACAGCATTGTACGGATTTTGAATGTATACCGTTTATTTGGATAAAGCTCTACAAGGGACCAGTGGCATGCAGAGGTCTGGTGATGCCCGAGCCAAACTCCTGGAGTGTATGCCACAAAACTGAGAAATATTATGAGAAAGAGAGATAGTTTGAACATGGTTGGATGTCGCTCGCTCAATCCAGATGCCGGGGTAGGGGAGCACTCCCCTGTCGACACCCTATCCCCGTCTGCACATTACAGACATTTGCACATGTGCCTGTCCAAACTATGATATGGGCCCTTACATAAAGATTACCATTTGTAAACAAACTAATCTGTTTATTTATTTATTTATTTATTTTAAATCATGAATGAAAACTTAGAATTTGTATATTTAAGATTATTCAAAATTTATGCTCTCATCTGTTGTTTTTATGGTCGATGGGACGAGAACAATCTACCTCTGTAAATTAAATAAAGGGTTCAGTTCGAAATTCTGTTTAACAAAGATTCCCAAGTTCGAAAAGATTCACCTAAAGAAAGTTGGAGGTTACATCGACCGAAACGTTGTGAAAATAACAACCAAGATGAGAATAGTAGTCCGAATAAGCTTCATGATAAAAATTATCAATCGTCATCTCAAAAGTACCGAAACGTACTACTATTCTCATCTTGGTTGTTTCACAACGTTTCATCCAACTTAAATTAAATTATCATATTTTATTGAGTAAAATTTTATAATGAATATGTGTTTAATATTTTGCTACTGTTAAAAGCGGCTATATAATTTTATTCTGACATTTTAAATGGTCAGACAGTAAAACTAAGCAGCACAGCCGAAACCGAATGTTCCAAAGGTCCGCAGCAGTTTGGGTCCAACCAAGTCTGGATGGGAGAATAGCAAATAGTGCTGACCCTGGGCCTGAACACACAGAAATACACTTGCATTTTTCGGTTCAGATTTAGGAGGAGTCTGAGATAAAAAAAAATGTTCCTTTCACTGGAATCCAGTTCATTGCAATTATAAATGGAAACTGGGACATGATCAGTAAAGCATTCCACTGAAAAGTCGATATAAACTGTATTAGGCACAGATCTAGTTAAATATTTATCAACTCACATTTTTATTTTTGTCTCTGAGCATTTTTTTTTTGTCAATGTATACAAAAGCGTACGTACCTAAAATCTAATAATACAAAGTGGCTGTTGGTTGATCGGTCAAAGCAGTAAAGTGGCTTAAAAACATTGAAAGGTGACATGTGTTTGCTTGTATAAATATATATATATATATATATATATATATATATTAATTTTATACGTACATAAAAGTAATCCATGAACAAATGTTTCTGGCGCACAGCCGTCATCAGCATGACTAACTTAGACAAGGATCGAACCTTCGATATTGATGTCTATAGTCCAGCGTTTTAATATTGGACTACCACAACTTGCTTTTATATATATATATATATATATATATATATATATATATATATATATATATTAAAAATAACATTATACATTAATTCGATCGGCTATCTCTTAGAGACAAAAGTTACCAAACGGAAAGTACACCTTTGGTTTACTTTCGGCAACCTCGTAACTCTTTCTTCCCTAATTTTGTCCTTTAGTCCTCACATTCCATGTACGATGTTTCTGACAAAGAGAGAAGAATTGCTGTTTTCTGGGTCAGAATCTATTAATCTAACAGTTATCGTTGGCTAGTTTTTGACCCTGAAGTAGTAACTTTGTTTTTTTTTTAGCTTCTTACATCAAGTGGCTACATGCCTTGTCTGGAGCGATTTCGATAAAAAAATATCTGTGTTGAAAGCACTTTTCAGATAATCAGATAAATAACGGACACACTTGCTATCTTTAACAAAACAGGCGAGATTTCCTGTGTTTCCATGAAACTGCAGGTATCGATGGCGAATCGAATTTATATATATGAAACTCAAAGTCTGTGTGCATGTGCGTGCGATGTTTGTGTGTTCCCTATAGAAAGAAAGGTTTAAGAATCTACATAAAATTTAAAAGTGTATTCTTATGTAAAATTTACCAGGAAATACAATGCAAGTGTTTCAGAATCTCTAAATGCATCTTGAAGGGAGCTATGGCGGTATAACCCCCTTAAAACTTCAAATATATCCTATTTTGATGAAAATAATATGAATAAAATTCTCCGGGGAAGACAATGGAAGTGATGCAGAATCTCTATGTGGCCCCACCTCTAAGTGACCCATTGGGACAGAACCCCTCTTAAAACTTTAGATATGTGTATCCACTATATTAGGGGACGAAACGGGAAGAGGAGGTCATTACAAACAAAGAAAGTAAGATGACGTCATGAGCATAGTGAAAAGGTACATAGTAGTGATCCTCATTCAATCCCGGGCAACGTCGGGTCTTCCTGCAAGTGTATAATAACACTCACCACTTTGTTGACCATATCTCATCATAATGTATTTATAGAGTAACACACCTGACATTACCCTGCATCTCTACAAAGCCACCATCCACCCATGCATGGATTATTGTTGCCACATCTGGGCTGGTGCATTATCCACTAGTCTCTCCCTCTTAGACAAGGTCCAAAAAAGAGTCTCTAATTTAATAGGTCCTGCACTATCCAACAAGCCTCAGCCCCTATCCTATCGCCGCAATTTTGCATTTTTGTGCTTGTTTTACAAGTACTTCAATGGAATGTGTTCTGATCAATTTGCTGCTCTGGTGCCCCCTCGATGTAAATACACTCGACTAACCCGACAATCAGCTACATATCATCCATTCGCTGTGGAAGTCCCCAGATGCCGGAGAGCCTTCTACTCCAATAGTTTCTTTCCTCGTGGTTCCCGACCTCTGGGACTCCCTCCTTGCTCCCTGTTTCCTTGACTCTACTGACATGCAGAAATTTAAAATTAATGTGAACAAACATCCCGCTGCACTTTACGATGACCCCCAAAACATTCATCTTAATTCTCAGTAGCCCCTTACGTCTACAGTGGAAACTTGCCTTGTTTGGGGTGAACTAAGTTTTAAAAAAAAACAAAAAAAACTTAAATGATATTCGGTTTAACGTCTGTTTTATATGCTGGCTTTTAGAAATTGACTTCCGAACTAACCTATCTCTGGCCAGGTCTTTATTTAGCCCTCATTCTCTCAAATCCATCCTTATCACTTCCTCCATGTTTTCCTTAGCATTCCCTTGGGAACTGATCCTGATACCTTAAATGTTCTATATCTACTAACCCCAAAACTCATCCATTCTTTCAACGTGATTATACCAACAAAGTATCCTGTTCTGCACACATTTAATCGTCCTCTGAGGTCATCAGATCTAAGCCTATCTCTAATACTCACATTACACATTCATTGTATCATGCTCATATCATTTCTGTCCATGCAACGCATATCCTCAACCCTTACTGACCATAAGCTATTTATAGCAAACCAAAAGAGTACCCAACTCAAAGTCAGCAGCAAACGGTGTTCGATCAGATTTAGTTCCTGATATCAAAGACTTCCTGTTTTGGGTCGCTTACTCTTCTGGTTTGCCAAGTTTTGTACTAAGTTTTATTTAATTTATTAATTCAATTGTTAGGTGAAAGTACAGAATACTTAAAGCTCCTCCTCCCCATTTTAAGAATGGCTTTCTAAATAATCTTCTGCAGTTTACGGAAATTGTGATGAAATAATAATGTCATTATTTAAAAAGCAATTCTTAACATGAGGGTGGGGTTGTTAACTATTCTGTACTTTCACCTAACAATTTAATAAATAAATTAATAAAGTTGGGAAACTGAAACTCTTGCCGGAAGTTATATTACGGATGAAGTTTAATATCAGGAACTTAATCTGACAGAACACCGTTTGCTGCAATAAATATGATCGTTATTTTTCTGTTTGTAGTTTTATTTTTATATCCCAGCTTCATAGATAGTTATTATTTATTTATATGATGCAAAATTTGGTTACTCCAAACATGAGTAGACAAATTTTACTTGGCCTTTTGGCTAAGATCAAAGTGTAGTATCTGTTCTGATGGATACTGCACCCCATAGATTGGTATTGTCTTGGCCTTTCAGGGCTTGATTTACGCCGGTCTATGGGTCTGTCCTGTGCAGTTCTGGGAGGTCAGCCCTCCCAGGCTTTGCCTCCCCTCTTTGGGGAGGAGTAAGTTTGTTGCTTACTGTCTGAGGCGTCCCTGCCGGGGAATGCCGACAGAGCTGCCCAGGCAATTTTTAAATAGCCAAAGTGCTCACCTCTCGAGTGCTGGCTTATCTAATCCCACTTTCCCGACCTTGTGTCACATCTTACCATGTGGGAGGTAGATAAATAAAACATGAATAGACAAATTTTTCTTGGCCTTTTTTGGCTAAGATCAAAATGTAGTATCTGTTCTGATGGATACTGCACCCCATAGACTGGTATTGTCTTGGCCTTCGGGGCTTGATTTACTCCGGTCTATGGGTGTGTCCTGTGCAGTTCTAGGAGGTCCACCCTCCCAGGCTTTGCCTCCCCTCTTTGGGGAGGAGTAAGTTTATTGCTTACTGCCTGAGGCGCCCCTACCGGGGAATGCCGACGGGGCTGGCCAGGCAATTTTTAAACCTCACTTTCCCGACCCGACCTTGGGTCACATCTTACTTGTGGGAGTAAGATAAAAACTGGCCTTGTGCCTAACTCCTGGAGAGGAGTAAATCAATACTCCAAACGTGGGTATCCTTAAAAAGAGTTTATTCTAAAACATATATCAAGTAAAGCTGGAGAAGAGCTGTAAAGGTATGCCGCAAGGGGGAGTGAAGAGAGGAGAGACCAGCAGTGGAGGGGGAGGAGAGAGCACAGACGGCAGAGGGTTGCAACAGCTCTTGGTTTAAGAATCTACATAAAAAGGCAGAATAGAAAAAGGAGATCTTTCTGCATTTCTGTATAGATATTTAATGGATAGTTTCTATATTTTTTTTTAAAGTTCTTGAAATCAACATACCTCAGGCATTCTTATATTTCTGTCTCTTTATGAAAATGTTATTTCTTTTATTTTTCATCAGCGTTCTTTGAAAACATGTAGAATCTCAATAATTTGGTAAAAATAGGAGACATTCCAGGAACCTTTTTTAGTTCACACCTTTTGTTTTTATTAATTTTAATGGACACTTAGGCTAAACGCACGCCATTTTAAATCTTAGCACCACTTTTCAAATAGTCAGAAAAGAAAAAAAAGAAATATTGGTCAAATTATTAAGGTACCGCTTATGGCCAAATAGTTTGGTGTTCTTGTCATAATGATAGTTTCTTCCATCTGATCACATGACCATTTGTCATCTTCACAATCTTCTACTTTGGGAATACAGACGAAGGAAGCGTCGATGGAATGTTAAGTAGATAATAGTGCCTCAGGCTTTTAAAAATAAAATAAAAATTATAAAAGTGAACGTACGTGTGTCCGGCCCAATTCATGGTATGAAGAAGGAGTGGAAAGAGAGGAACGAATAAGATAAAAAAAAAAAGGGTAGAAGGCAGAATAGAAGCAGCTTCTTCTTTTAAAGCTTGATACCGGTCAACAATTCAGAATTGTTTTAGTGCCTCAGGCTTTTAAAAATAAAATAAAAATTATAAAAGTGAACGTACGTGTGTCCGGCCTAATTCATGGTATGAAGAAGAGGTGGAAAGAGAGGAACGAATAAGATAAAAAAAAAAGGTAGAAGGCAGAATAGAAGCAGCTTCTTTTAAAGCTTGATACCGGTCAACAATTCAGAATTGTTTTAAACCCTTAAATGCTTTATTTTTTATATTGTTTTACATCAGAGATACTGATTACCTATTTAGCGGGTGTGCTGATGCACCATCATACTAATACCTACTCGAACTTGCCAACAGGCTCGTTGAAGATGTGAAACAAGTTGCAGTTTGACACATTTTTATTGAATATTATATAAGATAGACATTTTGTTAGAATGTGTCATATTTGAAACAAAAAGCATTTAATGGTTAAGATATTCCTTGGTTTTGGGATTGAGTTATGTTTGGAAACAAAAAGCATTTAAGGGTTAAGATATTCCTTGGTTTTGGGATTGAGTTATGTTTGGAAACAAAAAGCATTTAAGGGTTCAGATATTCCTTGGTTTTGGAATTGCGTTATGTTTGGAAACAAAAAGTATTTAAGGGTTAAGATATTCCTTGGTTTTGGGATTGAGTTATGTTTGGAAACAAAAAGCATTTAAGGGTTAAGATATTCCTTGGTTTTGGGATTGAGTTATGTTTGGAAACAAAAAGCATTTAAGGGTTAAGATATTCCTTGGTTTTGGAATTGCGTTATGTTTGGAAACAAAAAGTATTTAAGGGTTAAGATATTCCTTGGTTTTGGGATTGAGTTATGTTTGGAAACAAAAAGCATTTAAGGGTTAAGATATTCCTTGGTTTTGGGATTGAGTTATGTTTGGAAACAAAAAGCATTTAAGGGTTAAGATATTCCTTGGTTTTGGGATTGAGTTATGTTTCGAAACAAAAAGCATTTAAGGGTTAATGTTTGTATTTAATGCATACCCATACCTACTCGAACTTGCCAACAGGCTCATTGAAGATGTGAAACAAGTTTCAGTTTGACACATTTTCGTTGAATATTATATTAAACATGCATTTTGTTGAAATGTGTCATATTTGAAACAAAAAGTATTTAAGGGTTAAGATATTTCTTGGTTTGGGGATTGAGTTATGTTTGGAAACAAAAAGCATTTAAGGGTTAAGATATTCCTTGGTTTTGGGATTGAGTTATGTTTGGAGACAAAAAGCATTTAATGGTTAAGATATTTCTTGGTTTGGGGATTGAGTTATGTTTGGAGACAAAAAGCATTTAATGGTTAAGATATTTCTTGGTTTGGGGATTGAGTTATGTTTTGAAACAAAAAGCATTTAAGGGTTAAGATATTCCTTGGTTTTGAGATTGAGTTATGTTTGGAAACAAAAAGCATTTAAGGGTTAAGATATTCCTTGGTTTTGGGATTGAGTTATGTTTGGAGACAAAAAGCATTTAAGGGTTAAGATATTCCTTGGTTTTGGGATTGAGTTATGTTTGGAGACAAAAAGCATTTAAGGGTTAAGATATTCCTTGGTTTTGGGATTGAGTTATGTTTGGAGACAAAAAGCATTTAAGGGTTAAGATATTCCTTGGTTTTGGGATTGAGTTATGTTTGGAGACAAAAAGCATTTAAGGGTTAAGATATTCCTTGGTTTTGGGATTGAGTTATGTTTGGAGACAAAAAGCATTTAAGGGTTAAGATATTCCTTGGTTTTGGGATTGAGTTATGTTTCGAAACAAAAAGCATTTAAGGGTTAAGATATTTCTTGGTTTGGGGATTGAGTTATGTTTGGAGACAAAAAGCATTTAAGGGTTAAGATATTTCTTGGTTTGGGGATTGAGTTATGTTTGGAAACAAAAAGCATTTAAGGGTTAAGATATTCCTTGGTTTTGGGATTGAGTTATGTTTGGAGACAAAAAGCATTTAATGGTTAAGATATTTCTTGGTTTGGGGATTGAGTTATGTTTGGAGACAAAAAGCATTTAAGGGTTAAGATATTTCTTGGTTTTGGGATTGAGTTATGTTTGGAGACAAAAAGCATTTAAGGGTTAAGATATTCCTTGGTTTTGGAATTGCGTTATGTTTGGAAACAAAAAGTATTTAAGGGTTAAGATATTCCTTGGTTTTGGGATTGAGTTATGTTTGGAAACAAAAAGCATTTAATGGTTAAGATATTTCTTGGTTTTGGGATTGAGTTATGTTTGGAGACAAAAAGTATTTAAGGGTTAAGATATTCCTTGGTTTTGGGATTGAGTTATGTCTGGAAACAAAAAGTATTTAAGGGTTAAGATATTCCTTGGTTTTGAGATTTAGTTATGTTTGGAAACAAAAAGTATTTAATGGTTAAGATATTCCTTGGTTTTGGGATTGCGTTATGTTTGGAGACAAAAAGTATTTAATGGTTAAGATATTCCTTGGTTTTGGGATTGCGTTATGTTTGGAGACAAAAAGTATTTAAGGGTTAAGATATTCCTTGGTTTTGGGATTGAGTTATGTTTGGAAACAAAAAGCATTTAATGGTTAAGATATTTCTTGGTTTTGGGATTGAGTTATGTTTGGAAACAAAAAGCATTTAAGGGTTAAGATATTCCTTGGTTTTGGAATTGCGTTATGTTTGGAAACAAAAAGTATTTAAGGGTTAAGATATTCCTTGGTTTTAGGATTGCGTTATGTTTGGAGACAAAAAGCATTTAAGGGTTAAGATATTCCTTGGTTTTGGGATTGAGTTATGTTTGGAGACAAAAAGCATTTAAGGGTTAAGATATTCCTTGGTTTTGAGATTGAGTTATGTTTGGAAACAAAAAGCATTTAAGGGTTAAGATATTCCTTGGTTTTGGGATTGAGTTATGTTTGGAAACAAAAAGCATTTAAGGGTTAAGATATTCCTTGGTTTTGGGATTGAGTTATGTTTGGAAACAAAAAGCATTTAAGGGTTAAGATATTCCTTGGTTTTGGGATTGCGTTATGTTTGGAAACAAAAAGTATTTAAGGGTTAAGATATTCCTTGGTTTTGGGATTGCGTTATGTTTGGAGACAAAAAGCATTTAAGGGTTAAGATATTCCTTGGTTTTGGGATTGAGTTATGTTTGCAAACAAAAAGCATTTAAGGGTTAAGCTGTTGACGTCGGCTGCTGCTGCTGCCGCTTTGAATACTCAATATTATCTAATAAATATTTTATTTTTCAATGATTGAAAGCTCGGAAATGCCCGGTGAAATACCCCAAAATTAGGACTAATAGAAAAATATTGTAACATTAATTGAAAATATTCTTTATTAAATCAGTGTTCGGGAAGCCACATGAAAAGCGACTGAAATAAAGGTTAAATAGTATTTAGTCGGTCTTATACAAAACTTGTCTAATATATAACGAGAATCTTCTTCAGGCATCAGGTCTGTTTGCAGACATCGATGATCATGGCTCTCCATTCTTATTTGAATATTTTGTTTCACCATGATGTTCACTTGCCTGCCATGACTTCACATACCCTGATCGGGAGGGGAGCGGTTAAGTGGGTACTCAACCATGCCCAATATATATATATATATATATATATATGTATATATCCTATGTAATTTAACACAAAATATATGCTAAAATATTTTATAGCTGTGTGATTGAAATAAAATTCCATTTGAATTCTTTCTAATTAGCCGTAATTTATAATTAACTGAAATCACTATCTTTTTGCTATCTATGTATTTCTGTCGCCCCTCTCATGTTGTTGATTAAATCACCAATATTTCTTCATGTCTTTGTGAGCATTTAGAGAAAGAGTGACTATTTTCAGCATTCCTGTCTAATTTAGATACGTACATGTGTACATACCAAACGCACACACACACATATATATATTGAATATTTTGTTTCACCATGATGTTCTTTGCAAAGAGGTTACCTAGAGTGGGTTGCAATTACCTTCTATAGAGGCAGTGCTCTAACGGAGCAGGAAGTCTTAGCCAGTGTACAAAAATCAGTATCATCTGCCTAACACAAAACGAAGGACTAACCAGTTTCTAAAATTCATTAAGCTGCTCAACTCTCCATCCATTACCTGCCTGCCATGACTTCACGTACCTTGATCGGGGGGGGGGGGGGGGTCTAAGTGGGTACTCGACCTTGCCCTAAGGTCTACCACAGGCTAGCGGAGGGAAGGAGGTGCCTTACTGCTCCTGTTGGGGGAAATGTTTCCACCCCACTACCCTAACGAGAATCATCTAGTCTATAATAAAGATAAATGTGTATTTATTTATAAAGGGCTGGGGTCCAACTGGACCAGGAACCACGTGTGCCATGGTCAGGCAGGGAACACGTACTCACACTTGACTCCTACACTTTGATCCCAGCTAAAATGCCAAAGATAGTCATTATACCCCATTTTGGGTGTGTGTGGCCTTAAGCTAACTCTCCATATAAAAGTTGTTTAGGAATCCGCTCATCAGTCATCCTTACTGCATCTCAGACGATACTGAAGTATCCCAGATTCAAGATGGTGCTATCACTCCATTCAAGAACGTCAGTATCACTTATGTATATCTTCCAACTTCGTTGTTGTTGGCATCCGTTTCTCTCAAGAGACAATAAAATTCTGCACCTCAGATTTGTCCGTTGCCGAATTGCAGCATCTGCTGTGACTGTGCAAGCCTATCCTGGATCGACGGGCTCTGTTGCAGTTGCCATGGTGTCTGGTGGCAAGAGCTGTTGCAACCCTCTGCCGTCTGTGCTCTCTCCTCCCCCTCCACTGCTGGTCTCTCCTCTCTTCACACCCCCTTGCGGCATACCTTTACAGCTCTTCTCCAGCGGCTGCAATCTTCAGCGACGGACTCCCAGTCTGTTGGGTCGATACCGCCTGCCCTCATGTTTTGCTTGCAGACATCCTTGTAGCGTAGGACATGTCTTCCTGCTGGTCTGGAGCCGGTTGCGAGCTCACCAGAAAGAATATCCTTTGGGATCCTCCCATCGTCCATTTGCCTGGCATGGCCAAGCCATCAGAGTCATCGTTGGGTGAGCAGAGCGAACATACTCGGGATGTCCGCCTGATCAAGTATAGTCTTGTTTGAGATGTGGTTCTGCCATGGGATTCCAACATAAATAATGTTGGTTAAAACATTCCAGCTACCTTAGATGTTTTCAGTAAGTCTTGCATGCATAGAACAATGATGACAAAACGTTTTATTATATCTTCATTTTGGTCTTAATTGAAATACCGCATCGACTCCAAAGACTAATTTATTCACAAATTGTGATTTTTTACCATAAATATAATATTACCTCTATGTACCCAACACACATATATATATATATATATATATATATATATATATATATATATATATATATATATATTATAAATATAATTCCTTTGAGTAGCACTAGTGCATATATATATATATATATATATATATATATATATATATATATATATATATATATATATATATATATATATATATGCACTAGTGCTACTCAAAGGAATTATATTTGTTAAAACCAGAAAATATATTACTACAGAGTTATTGGAAAATATTCCCTGAAGACCTTTTCATCAAGCATCCTGCACACACCAATGCTTAATAATCTATTTGAAGTCAGCTATGTCTATATATTTATACGTTTGTACGTGCAGGATTCACTCCTAAACTACTTAATCAATCATTATGAATTTTGGAAAAAAGCCTTTGGGTGTAAGAGTTCAAAATGTGGGCTATATTTAGTTTAATCAAGTTTCATGTAAAGGGTTCCAGCCCTCCGTGAAAAATGCGATTTTTGATAAATTTTAATAGGTATGACATCAATTAATATTCTATAATTTTAGTTTCTTCGAAATATTTTAAAAAGGTTTTTAGGGGCATGATATGGGCACTACCTCGCATTCGAAAATTCAAATATTTCAGATGTGCATTAAATTTGATCCATAGTCACTAGACACAAATTAAGCAAGATTCCTTGAATATCAGTTTCTTTTGAAGACGCCTTAAGCTTAAGTATTCATTTTAAGACATTTTCTACAATCAAAATCATGTAATGGATTTTGTTCAAAGTTAGAATAAGGATTCTATATATAATCTTCAGTATTATTATATCTTGATTTTAATATTCGTAAGAGGACTTAAAAGTGATGCAAACTGTTCCGTCCGTGGAATTAATTGTATCTGGCTTGGTCTGTGTATTCTACAGGGTGGGCAAAAATAAGGGTCCTATTTTTAAAAATTCATAACTTTTTTATTTATTGATTTTTTTTTTTTTTTTTTTTAGAATAAGTAAAGGACCCCTTCCGAAGCAAGCATGAGCCGTATTAGCCCTAAGGAACGTACCCTCATTTAGAAAACATTATTTTTGCTTAAAAAACTCAAAACAGTGTAAAAAACAATACTTTAGTTTTTGTAAGTTTTAAGAAGTGTTTTTCGGCTAAAATTTGTTTTGTTTATTTCAAAAAATCTCGGAAGGGTCAGTCTACACACACATAAAGTTTGGTGAGTTTAACTTTTATTTTGTGGAAGTTATTCAAATTCAAGTTATTCAAATTTAAAGATAGGACCCTTATTTTGGCCCACCCTGTATAATCTTCAGTATTATTATATCTTGATTTTAATATTCGTAAGAAGACTTAAAAGTGATGCAAACTGTTCTGTCCGTGGAATTAATTGTATCTGGCTTGGTCTGTGTATTCTAGTATATATATATATATATATATATATATATATATATATATATATATATATATATATATATATATATATAATGAAGAAGAATGGAAAGGAATTAGAGAAGCAAAAGTCAAATCATAATTCAATTCAATTGCTCAGAGCAAGGTATATTCCGCAAAAAAGGCAATTTATTCAAGTTAAATTTTCCTTAAGCCAGGCTTTTCAAAGATAAAAATCTTATCATCAGAGGAAGTCGCTGGGATAGATAAGTTGGCAAAGGCCAAGATTTAAAATTTGAAAAAATAAAATAAAAGTTGTAGGGGGAAGAAACACAGGGCAAAATTCTGCCCGAATGCAAGCAAATGTCCGCCTGCTCTATCCTGGATATTGAGCTATATACTCTTCACAATAGGTTTCACTTTTCCTAAAAGTTCGCTTTTAGTACACCACTTATATATATATATATATATATATATATATATATATATATATATATATATATATATATATATATATATATAAGTCAGTTCATATTATATTCCAATAACCATGGTTTTATTTTATCATTTTTATTTTTTCACATTTCCAAAAAACATAACATTTCTGTGAGATATATTTTTACGGTCCGTTTCATTTGTCTTGTGCCAAACAACATTTTTATGTAAATATCGTCTCTGCAACACTACAAAATCATCAGAAAAATTCTCAAAGAGTAAAAAGTTCTTGGATTAAAGTGTCTTGAAAAAACCTACACTATATAGAGGTTCATTTTATGGGTGAAAACAAACAAAAACAAAGAAAAATAGCAAACTCACACGTGGGGGAACCCACTAATACGCCATTTTGAATTTTTCGTTCAAAGCTAGTACATCTTAAAAGATTGTGCGGTCATTTATAAATTTTAATTCAGTAATATTTCTTAAAATAGTAAATAAGTTCTATAATTTATTTATAAGATTTCTAATTCACTTGAGGGTAATTTTTACTTTCTAAAAATTACATCAATTAGCCTTCAGATGTCTATTTAGGTCATTCAGATACGAAACTCTTTTACGTTCAACAGTTTAGAGCTAGTTTCATAGACTAAGCCATCCATTCAAGCAACTATTAAGATTGTTATACTTCGATGTATATATATATATATACACACACAAAATCTTGTTAAAAAGGCTTTATTTATTCCATATAACGTTTCGGTACATCATGTCTTCTTCACATAAAAAGTACAAGAGAGAAATATTTTTTCATAGAGACATTAAAAATGTATAAAAAATATTATTTGTAGAGAAAAGGACAAAAAATATAAAATAAAAGCGAAAAAAAAAAACGAAGAGAAGTAAGTAATGAATTGATTTTTGGTGACCTTCTAGAACGAGTCAAAAGTACTTTTATTTAAAACTTCCTTTTTGTTTCAATTTACTTCAATCGAAGTTCTCAGAAATCAAGGGACCTCTTCCTAGGGCTAACACTTGATCTCCATATATGAGATACATAGATATTTGAGTGTTCCATTAAAGTTATCCTCTACCTCTCAAATGCCGAGCCAGTAAATAAGTTAAGAACATCAATTTTCCTCTCCCCAATTGACCAGTTAACTACGGTATAGTCTATCTTTATTGGTGCCTCTTGGTCTTACCGGATTCCAGGACAAGAATTCCGGATTTGCTGGAGTATCTAGTTTACTGCTGTTACTTGCGGTAACATTATTTGGAGAAAGTGCACCATTCCTCGTATGAATCAGTGTATAGCCGTGTCCAGCGGGGAACTTATTTGGCTTCGACTACAATGTTATTTTGAATATTTGGTCATAGTTTACTTGTAAGGTATCCTCATGTCAGGTTATCCTGACAAACCCATATACAGAGAACCCGAAGACACTCGAGGATAGTGTCTAGTAGGTAATTTAAACTCCCCCCCCCACGGGATTAAGCAGGTATGTATGTTAAAATTATAACTAAAATGAGGTCATAAGAGGAAACTAGCTTATAGACAGAGAGAGGTCAAGTATAATAATTGTTGAAAAAGAAATTAAATTATTATTTAAATTGAGAATATATGAAAATATTTACAGCTCATGAAGAAAAGATATGATTTGGGAAAGCATGTGTTATGCGGATCAAATAATGGATTTTGTTATTCGTTCGATATATGCAATCCCAAAAGTGTTAATATTAATGTGGACAGAGAATTTCTGAGAATAGTAAGTATGTGAGAAAGTTGTAAATGCGTTGATTCGAAATTCAATTTTATAAATACAAACAAGGTTAGCCGGCATTGCCCGAGGTCCTTCGTAGAAAAATAGAAGTGTTTAAAAATAAAAGTGTGTAACGTCCTTCTTTCCGTACAATACTTTTAAAAAACACCTCTCCCTCACATGCTTATTTTGGCAACTGGTTCAATATAATAAAAGGAAAGAAAAAGAAAAGAAAAATATAAAATCATCAGTAACTGACTGTTTGACTGTGTTTCAGTGTTCTTTTTCGAACATTTATTAGGAAGAATAAAAGAAAGTAACCCCAAGCGAATGAATATTAAACTTTTTTTTATTTTTATTATTTTTAGTTTTTTTAAAACATAACTAGCTCGGAGTCAAATTGAATTGGAATATATAAAGTTTGTAAATGTATCTTTGAGGGATTCAGAGTTTCAGTTGGGTACACACAGACAGACTAAACTACAAATTTCCTCGCTAGATTTTCTAATTTTGAAATGTCCATTTTAATAATTACATATTGATAAAATATGTAATTATTAAAATGGACATTTTAAAATTAGATTTACTGCAGAAATCAAAGATGACTTATAAAAATATTCCGTTTTTTTTTTTCAGAGTAGAAGCTACAATACATATTCGTGTATGAAAATATTAACTCCTACTTTCTCTTCATATCAGTGAGCAAAAATATGAAAAAGACCAGATTTAAGATTTTTCAATGAAACTGATTCGAAATACGTTTTTTTTTAAAGATTTGCTCCAGATATTTGTGTCAAAACAGAATATTTAATTAAGGTTGTGGGAATCAGGCTATAATAAACACACAAAAGTATGTACAACTTTATATATTAGATAATATATCATTTTTGAAGACTGGTGTGGAGCTATTATTTCCTATCCACCAGGTCCCAAAGTGGCAGATATGGGAACGGTCTTCAGATATGGAGGTTAGCTGTGAATACCGGTCTAGTAGTTTATTCAGAGGGTGTATGTGGGATATGCTGTAGTCAGGTATATCTCCATGAAGTGCACATAGAGTTTATACACGGTGTGTTTTATTTATCTACCTCCCACAAGGCAAGATGTGACACAAGGTCGGGAAAGTGGGATTAGAAAAACCAGCACTCGAGAAGTTGAGCACTCTAGTCATTAAAAATTGCCTGGGCAGCCCCGTCGGCATTCCCCGGTAGGGGCGCCTCAGGCAGTAAGCAATAAACTTACTCCTCCCCAAAGAGGGGAGGCGAAACCTGGGAGGGTGGACCTCCTAGAACTGCACAGGACAGACCCATAGACCGGCGTAAATCAAGCCCCGAAGGCCAAGACGATAACAGTTTATGGGGTGCAGTATCCATCGGAACAGATACTACACTTTGATCTTAGCCAAAAGCGGCCATCATATAAGCTGACTGAGTTGGTCGAGTGCAGGTTGTTTACCTTGGTTAGTGACACATTTAGTGTCGATCACAATAAAGTGTTAGGGAAGGAAGAGCATCCTCCATAAAACTTTTGCTTCAACCAACGTGGATAATGCTCCTCAACCTGCACCTTAATAAATAGAACCAAAGAAAAAGAACGTACAATATTTCCAATCTATGCAGATGATATGAGCAGAGTTATCTGCCCCTGAGATCAATACAGTCTACATAATATTAAATCTTTTGCCAATGAAGATGAATTTACAATCAATAAAATGACAAATAAAACCGAACGTTAACTCATGCATATTTTAGTTTACGTTTATAGTCATCTTGAGTGACGCTCCCCTCCCGACGTAAGTGTTTCAGCTCCTCCTCCTCCTCCTCCTCCTCCCCCAAAATCTAAATCCGGCTATGAGAATGTGTGATAAAAAAAAAAACCTATATTATAGGGTAACGTCTACCCCCAAATATGCCACGTATTAAATTGTTCATAAAATTCACAATATTTCTGCAATACAACTGTAATATTACGTATTTGTAATTATTGTGTATGGGCTTCCATACACACCACGTATTTATAGTACTTGTGTATGGGCTTCCATACACACCACGTATTTGTAGTAATTGTGTATAGGCTTCCATACACACCACGTATTTATAATAATTGTGTATGGGCTTCCATACACACCACATATTTATAGTACTTGCATATGGGCTTCCATACACACCACGTATTTGTAGTACTTGTGTATGGGCTTCCATACACACCACATATTTGTAGTAATTTTGTATGGGCTTCCATACACACCACGTATTTATAGTACTTGCATATGGGATTCCATACACACCACGTATTTGTAGTACTTGTGTATGGGCTTCCATACACACCACATATTTGTAGTAATTTTGTATGGGCTTCCATACACCCCACGTATTTATAGTACTTGTGTATGGGCTTCCATACACACCATGTATTTGTAGTACTTGTGTATGGACTTCCATACACACCACGTATTTGTAGTACTTGTGTATGGGCTTCCATACACACTACATATTTGTAGTACTTGTGTATGGGCTTCCATACACACCACGTATTTGTAGTACCTGTGTATGGCCTTCCATACACACCACGTATTTGTAGTACCTGTGTATGGGCTTCCATACACACCACGTATTTGTAGTACCTGTGTATGGGCTTCCATACACACCACGTATTTGTAGTACTTGTATATGAGCTTCC
The DNA here is from genome assembly GCA_963556195.1 of Sepiola atlantica. Classification (NCBI taxonomy): domain Eukaryota; kingdom Metazoa; phylum Mollusca; class Cephalopoda; order Sepiida; family Sepiolidae; genus Sepiola; species Sepiola atlantica. Next base: position 14,854,884 of record OY744528.1, on the reverse strand, counting down.
ATACACATCACGTATTTGTAGTACTTGTGTATGGGCTTCCATACACACCACATATTATTAGTACTTGTGTATAGGCTTCCATACACACCACGTATTTGTAGTAATTGTTTATGGGCTTCCATACACACAACGTATTTGTACTACTTGTGTATGGGCTTCCATACACACCAACGGAACCGCAAGTCGCCCAAGTGACTGGTATTAAAGCTTGCTATGTGTGACACCATTTGTAAAACAGTTTTTAGTTGAATAAAGCTTGGCCTTTAAGTTCGAAATATTTTTGTTTTAGCACAACAACCATATTTGATACAAATACACTTCAGTTTATGCCTGACTTGTCCACCAAGTGTCATTCATAAATGTTCAACAGTCTTTGTTTTATCGCTGTTCAATAATAATAAAATATAGATACAACATGCAAAAGTGTCACTAATTCTGACACACGTTTCTCGTTGCGCTGCCGTGATTTTGGGCCGTGATGACCCTCTTCAATTTAGAGATTGTCTGGGGATTGGTTTCATAGACATTATCTTTGAGATAAAACTATGGGGAGAGTTAATGTAAGGTCAGCATGAAGCTAATTTAGAATCACACCTCTTACTGATGAGACGATCACTAAAGTGTTCCCCCATATCATTGAACGGCAATAAAACAAAGACTGTTTCTAAATTTTTGAGATGAGGATTGATGATTAGTGTAATTTGGATTATTCGGACTACTCTTCTCATCTTGAGTGTTATACTCACAACGTGTCGGCCGCTGTAACCTCTGACCTTCTTCAGGTGTATCTTTTGGAAATCGGGAATATTTTTGTCAAACTCGGGAATCTGGATGGAATTTCGCATAGAACATTTTATTTAATCCACGGGGGTAACATGCTCCTGTTCAATCCTCGGCGCAGGCGACACAAAGAATTCTGAATTACTGAAGACTTCTCCCAATCATGGCTGACGGAACGAGTGCATGCTACTCCGTGGATTAAATAAAGGGTTCCGTTCGAAATTTTGTACTGAGTTCGACAGATATATTCCAGAGTTCGAAAAGATACACGTGAAGAAGGCCGGAGGTTACAGCGGCCGAAACGTTGTAAGAATAACACACGAGATGAGAACAGTAGTTTGAATAATCCAAATTACACAAAACAAAGACTGTTAGATATAAATGACTGAAACTTGATGGACAAGTCAGAGATGGTTGGATTGCAGAAAGGATCATGAATTTTATTAACAATTGAAGAGTTTGACTGCAAAACGCGATAAACAGCATTCTCAAAATAACGAAACTATCACCACGAAAAGTGTTCCATGTGAACACTCGACCATACCTCAAAGTCATATATTACATTATATGATAATTTATTTTTGCTTTCAATCAAAATAAGCTATTAGTCAAAGTCTACATTTAATATATTCTTTTTTTTTTTTTTTAACATAGTTCACCCGAAACAAGGCAGGACGCCACTGTAGACGTAAGGGGCTACTGAGAAGAAAGAAGAGGGGAGAAGGTAGGGGGCAGTCAACCTAGATTGGGATCTGCGCAGCAAGATGACTGTTTACATTAGTTTTAAACTTCTGAATGTCTGTGGTGTCGGGGAAACAGGGAGCAGGGAGGCAGTTTCAGAGGCCAGCAACACGTGGAAAGAAGCTATTTGAGTAGAAGGCTCTCCGACATCTGGGGACCTCCACAGTGAATGAATGAGATTTAGTCGATTGTCGAGTTAGTCTAGTGAATTTACGTCGACCTTTTATTGTTTAAGGTAGCAATTTAAACTAATTGGATTTATCGCGTTTTGCATTCTAACTCTTAAATTCCATGAGTGGCATTTTTAGGAAGGGGATCACCCAGTAATATGAGAGGCATGTGACAAACTACATTTAGACTAGTCAAAGTGAATCTGACATATATTAAACAATGGCAAATATTTTCAATGTCAGTCTTTCGCAGTCTGCAAATGAACCTCTTCTTGTAAACTATAAAACCAATCTCGTTATTATTAACCTTGTAGCGATATTGATTTTACAATTCTGCCGTGATGCAATAAAATTTCATCCCAATGTATTTCTGGTGTATATATTTTATCCTAATCTCATTTATAGCTTTGAATAGACCGACTCGAGCAGTGAACAATAAATCAGAATATTACCAACCATTGTTCTATTGAAATAACAGTACTCCGCTTTGATGCCATATGAATATTTTATAATCATTGGTCTGTAATAGGAACAAAAATAAAACTAAAACTGATTGGATTTCCTATAAGATCTGTTTCAAGTCAATATCATTTTTGCATTATATTATTTTTTTATCAAAGCTTTTTGGTTGATAGCATTATGGTCATCTAATCTGATTAGGATATGAAAACCATACCGTTCAATTTTCCTTATTTGAGCAAATTAATAATACTATTACTACTACTACTACTACTATGAATAATAAGTCTTTAATACGAATAAAAAGGTAGGAGTGGATGGAGTAAGTTTAAGAATTTTTTTTCATTACTAACCAGCAGAGCGTTACCACACTCGACCAAGGGACGAATCTATTAGGCATGTGTACGCAGTGTGATCATGTATTGAAGTGAAATCTGACCAGTGAGGGTTGAGGACATGAGTTGCATGTAGAGAAATGATATGAAAATCATTTTCTTATCTTTCTGTTTTTGCTGGAGATGGGGCATCCTACCGGATGCCAGACATTCACCAGCTATTTCAGACACTCCAGCCTAGAGATCGTTTTAAGATTCTAATTAAGTGCAGTTCTTTGTATTTCTCTTGCACTCGGTTCACCGGGTATACTCGACAGATAACTTTTGAAATTCTTTTTCATTAGTCCTGTTTCTCCTATAATTACTGGTATGATGGAGATTTTCCTAAGATTCCAGTTTCTTTTCATATCGTACATAAGACCTTGGGATTTCGTAATCTTTTCCCTTTCTGCTCTGTTCAATCCTGCATCATTAGGGACACTGACTTCAACTAGGGTTGCTATTTTCTCCCTTTTGTCCCATATTACGATGTCAGGATGTGTAATGTGAGTTAGTTCTGATGACCACAGAGGAAGATTAAATCGGGACAGCATTGTGAGATGTGTGCAGAACGGAGACTTTGATTGTACGGCCATGTTGAAAGAATGGATGAGAGTTCTGGGGTCAGTAGATGTAGAATAGTTAAGATAGCATGTCCAGTTCACAGGGGAAGGTCAAGGAAAACATCGTAGGAAGTGATAAAAATGGACTTGAGAGAAAGAGGTATAAATAAAGACCTGGCCAAAGATAGGTTAGTTTGGAAGTCAATTTCTTACAGCCGCCCAATGCATGCCAGCATGTAAAACGGACGTTAAACTGAATATGATGATGATGGATCCTCGACTGGTATAAAAACAGCAGCAGTGGGTGATGGAAGGACTGATCGATAAAGCCACTTATATAGAGGATTGAACATATCTATCTAAATGAGAACACTGATTCAGAAGGTGCTGGATAATCAATGTATTTCCTATTGGGGATTCGTTGCAAACTCAACCTCTGCATTCTTGACTCATCACACAACTGGAAATATATAAAGAAAATCAAAGATGAGACTAACTGCATCAGCATGAATAGGTCAGTCCTACAGAGTGATGTCAATCCAACTAAATCTGGTAGTATCAGCTGATACTGTTGAGGCACTCTGGGTTAGTGGCAATGATGCTTCAGGCTTGAAACCATGCCTCTGATGTAGGTTTTGTTGAAGCAATGATGCTCTACGAACAACTATTGTATAAACATTTTTTTAAAAAAAACTAAAAAGGAACTAAAAAAAAACTATAAAAAAAGAAAACTAAAAACAAAAGACTAAAAACAAAAAAAATTTAAAAAATGAAAATGAAAAAACAAACAAAAAAATATTAAAAAATATAAAAAACTAAAAAAACAAAACTAAAAAAAAGCAAAACAAAAAATAAAAAAGAACTATAAAAACAAAAAAAAACAAAAAACTATAAAAAAATATGTATAAAACTAAAAAAAAACTATAAAAACAAAACAAAAAAATAAAAATAAAAACAAAAAAACTATAAAAACAAAAAAAAATAAAAAACAAAAAAAAAAAAAAACAAAAAAAAATTAAAAACAACAAAAAATAACAAACAAAAAAAAACTTTAAAAAAAACTTTTAAAAAAACTTTTAAAAAAAGAAACTAAAAATTTTTGTTTTAAATTAAAAAAACAAACAAAAAACTACTTCGTTTGTATCATATTAGTGGTAAAAACTTTTTTAAAAACTTGAAAAAAAAACTAAAAAATTTTTTTAAATTAAAAAAACAAACAAAAAAACTACTTCGTGTATACCTACTATACGTAATATTTAAATCTGAAAATTTAGTGATGAAAATGCTACTTTACTTACTCTCCTGATCCTTTACTTGTTCTCCAAATTAAAAAGTGTTGCAGCAGAAATAATTAAAAACAAAGAAGAATTCTTATGCATCTCCATAGTTCCACCTAGATCAAATATGGATGCCATAAATGAAATAGCATCTAAAACTTTATATTGTACTTACTTGTCAGGAGAAAATAAAAAGCGTTCACCAAAATTTATGTAAATTCACCCAGTAGTTTTGTTTATATAAATTAAAATCAAGTTTTAGCCGATTGGCGGAAATATCGCCGTCATTATCAACTTTATTCTGAAAGTCAAGGGAGATATTCAAACTTTTGCAAGAGAAATCAATTTTTTTATAGAGTCAAATGCGAAAAATAAGGAGTTATCTTCCTTGAATATCATGATAATGGCGGCGATATTTGTCGATTGTCTAAAACTTGATTTTATTTTATAAAAACAAAACTACTGGATGAATTTACGTAAATTGTGGTGAACGTTTTTTATTTTCCCCTGACAAGTAAGTACAGCATAA
>OY744528.1:14774991-14844991 GCA_963556195.1 Sepiola atlantica | reverse complement strand
TTTCGTCTTTATTGTAAGACTTCCTCAGGATGATAATTTGAAGAAAAATGTCATGCAAGTACATCGAAGTTTGGGGTTGACATGGTGGAGAGATGAAGGGATATAGCAACCGTGGCTACTATGAACGCCAGAGAGTCCAGGCTGTGAGAAGTCAATGGTCGTGAAAGAATCAAATGAATATATATATATATATATATATGTGTGTGTGTGTGTGTGTGTGTGCGTTAGAGTACTCGTTCCATCAAAAATGACAAATGACAAATTTTTCAAAAAAAAAGTTTCTTACACATTGTTTAGTGAACCTTATTTTCGAGTGTGATTCAAGAGAAAATGTAGTAGCCTGTATGGGGATTGAACTCACAGCCTTCAGATTTATAAGATTTTTGTGTTTAATACAACCTCTCCCCTATCCCCCTTCCTCTCAACACTTCTCAACGCATTTGTGCTTCATTGTCACCTATTTGGCTGTGATCAGACAGACAAAATACGTGCAGACACATTATTTAGTGATATATATATATATATATATATATATATATAAGTTTTTATAGGTACAACATTTTAAAATTGATTTTAATAATGGCGAGGTAGCCATAATTACCAAGGACGGAGAGGCCTATACTACTAAAGCGAGAAATAGAAAATAAATTATTCCTTCCTTACTGTACTATTTTTAATGCTTAATATATATTTATATACATACATGAGTGTACACCCTCTATCAAAAATGCCAAAAAAAGTATGCTTTTCCAGTGTTTGCACTAGTATTGATATACAATAACGTCCAAATCCGTGAAGTTAAGAAAAATAAGAAAAAGAAAACATGTTAACTGGAAAGTTAAAACAAAATAAAATAAACGCATCAAACAGTATAAAAAGTGAAAAAAAATGATGGAAATAAAACGAAGGGTCTAGGGTGCGTCTGACTTGTAATTTGCTTTCTTCTAAACAGTTCAAATGGTTTCGTCCGGCAGTTATTTTTATTTTATTTATTTATTTATTTTTTTTACTCGCTAACCTTTGTGTGACAGGACGGAAAATAAATGCATATTGGTCTTTATTATATAATGGAAGACATATATAAGAAAGTTATCTTGTAGGATTTTCAGTCAGACCCAAATAACATTTAAACTGACAAATCAAACTTTGCTTCCGACTCGCAAATTTTCATTTGTTATTGTTGCACCATGTTATTGGCAATTTACTATCAAAAAATTACTTTGTTCGTCCCAGGCAACTGATGAAATAAAACTTTTAAATAATCACCTAAAAATAAAAATCAGCAATTAATTGAAGAATATAACAGCAGTTGTCTATTTCAAATGTGCAAACAAATAAGAATTAAAAACTAAAATGACTTTTCTGCATCCCGGGCAACGCCGGGTAGATACAGCTAGTATATAATAAATTGTACTTAGCTTAACACTTTACTGCAGTTTCACCGTATTACCGATCCTCAGAAGTGTAATGACTGATTTGCGTATGATGGACTCCTGATGAGCGTCTGCTTAGCATATTACTCCTGCAGATTAATTTGATTATAGTGTCTATTACATTTGAGAGCAACACCCACTCTCTCCACCGGGTAAGCGATATCTGTACAGGTGAAATCTGTGCCATATTTCAGGTACCTACCTGGTTACAGGTGTATATTTCAGAGTTTTCCTTCTCTCAGACTAGCTGCTCTACCAAGGCTTGAGCGTCTAGTTCTCCCATGACTTCAACTATAACTGAGGTGAGTACAGAGTTATTAAAATCTTTTCCAAAGGCATTAGTGAAAGTCATGCAACAGCATAGACAGGATCCGAAATGCAGCAGGTCATGCTCGCAGCGCGCGATCGTAATAACTGCACACGCGTCACTTTGATAGGTATGCGTGAGCGTGAGTGAAAAAAGAGCCGTTTGTTTTATTTCGATTGACAAGACAAATGTATTTAAATGAGGGGGCGGCAGAATATCAATGAATTCTGCATAAAGAAATTTGACCACACGTACATTATATATATATATACATATATATATATTATACCTATATATATTACACCTATATATATATATATATATATATATATATATATATATATATATATATTACACCTAAAATGGTTTTGAAAAGTATCTGAAATAATCAATTTTACTGGTTACTGTGTTAAGTATAGCTTCAGCAAGTCCGCATTGTCAAGTATTTTGTGCAAAGAATATCTTAGTCCATTCAATCATTCTATTAATTTCTTCATGATAATAGTGTTCTAATTCGTGAGATATCACACACACACACACACACACACACACACACACACACACACACACACACACACACACACACACAGAGTTTGAATTACCTACTAGAAACTATCCTCGAGTGTCTTCAATCTCTCTGTACAAGGGTTTGTCAGTATCACCTGACATGAAGATACTTCCCCCTACAAGTAAACCCTGACCAAATATTCAAAATAACATAGTATTCGAAGCACAAATAAGATCCCCTCGGTATGGCTACACTGGCTCAGTGGCTCATACAAGGAATGGTACATCTTCTCCAAGTAGTGTTGCCTCTAGTAACAGCACTTAGCTGGATAATCCACCAGACCAGATGAATTCTTGTCCTGGAATCCGGTAAGACCAATAGACCACATAAAAGTTATACTATAAAATAGTTAACTGGTCAATTGGGGAGAATAGAATTAATGTTTTTCGCTTCTTTATTAACTCAACATTTGAGAAATAAAAGAGAACTTTAATGGAACACTCGGATATATGTGTCTCATATAGAGATAAAATATTCACCCCAGAAATGGACCCCTTGATTTCTGAGAATTTCCACCGAAGTAAAATGAAAAAAAAAAATATATTACTGGTGGAGATTTGGTATCTGTGTGTCTGAAGCCGAAATGATACTATTACTTCTATTAATTGTACTATTTTTAATGCTTAATTTAGTTTAGTATATTATTTCCGACTAATGTACTATCTTTCAATGCTCAATTCGGGTGAGATAGTGTAGTATCTGTTCTTTTGTCAAGAGATCATCCTCCCAGGCATTACCTCCTTTTTATGTGTGGGGGGGGGGGATAGTGTAATGTCTGTTGTCAAGAGACCATCCTATCAAGCATTACATTCTCCTTTCAGGGGGCAGTGTAGTGTTCGTGCTCCCAGGCTAGCAAAATTATGTGACTGGAGTAAGCATCTATTTGCTAGTCTGTATAATAAAATTGTTAGACAACATGTCGTCTGTGCCGCTTCATTTTCAAACGTCACTTTCAAATTATCTTTTTTCAAAGCATGTCATAACAATTTTAATGTAATCTTTTCAAAAGAGAGTGTTACTGCTAAATGCGACTCTATATATATTTTCCTGACATGTTAAGATAATAAAAACTAAAGCCGCCAAACAGTGGCAAAAATAATCTGTTCCTGTGCCCCCCCCCCCCCCCGACCCCCTCATAATTCCTTCTCAGTTAGGGACTTTGGAGATAGGTAATGTTGGCTATGGGTAGAGTCTAAAATGTTTCACTTTTATCAAAAACTTTGTCCGAGGTTTCCAAAAGTCCCTATATACTTGCCTCCCCACGAGGGCAGAGTTAGACACAAGGTCGGTTTTTAATGTGGAGAAAATCCAGCTTCGAAAAAATCGGCACTCCGGAGTGGGATAAAAATAAAAAATTACTTCAGTCTAGAAGGATTTCTCCTTTACTGACCGAGGACAGAACAGATACTACACTTTGCTCCCGGTTAGCCAATTTTTTATTTACCTCCTCGCCAGGAGGTTAGGTACAAGGTCAGTTTCATCTTACTCCCACAAGGTAAGGTGTGACCCAAGGTCGGGTCGGGAAAGTGGGGCTGGAAAAGCCAGCGTTCGAGAAGGTGAGCACTCTGGCCATTAAAAATTGCCTGGGCAGCACCGTTAGGGGCTCCTCAGGCAGTAAGTAATAAACTTACTCGTCCCCAAAGTCTGGGAGAGTAGACCTCCTAGAACTGCACAGGACCGTCCCATAGACCGGCGTAAATCAAGCCCCTAAGGCCAAGACGATCAAAAGGCCGACTCCCGGCCAATGTTTAAAAATCTAACAAAATTAATAATAATGAGAATGGTTTATATACTTAGAGTCAGTAGAACATTGACAAACATATTTACCAAATCTTATAACCTTTTGTTTTATTAAAATGTTTCTTAAATATCTGCTGCTGAGTTGAAGAGATTAATGAACAAGACAGCAGGTTGCAGTCTTAGGGTTAGGGTTAGGGTTAGTGTTAGGGTTAGTGTTAGGGTTAGGGTTAGGGGTTAGGGTTAGTGTTAGGGTTAGTGTTAGGGTTAGGGTTAGGGGTTAGGGTTAGTGTTAGGTTAGGGGTTAGGGTTAGTGTTAGGGTTAGGGATTAGGGTTTAGGGTTAGGGGTTAGGGGTTAGGGTTAGGGTTAGGGGTTAGGGTTAGGGTTAGGGGTTAGGGGTTAGGCTTAGTCTTATGTATCTAATAAACAAAACTAACAAATAATTAATTAATAACATGTCCTTTTTCTAAATCTGCATGCAAATATCAAGAAGTTTTATTGGATCTTCTGCTGGATTGGCAAGCAGAGAGCAGGCTCATGATGTTTCGTCGAATAGTGGCGATAGAAAGACGAAGTCACGTCAATTCACGATGGTCCCCGGTGTCGCATGTCATTAATAGACCGAGGCTGTTGAAGTTCTGCACGGCCAATAGCTCAACTCTTCTGCACGACACTGAGTTGGTGGTTTTGTATCTGTCATGATGTGATGTCAGATTAATCTCACTCTCACGATTGAAAACATCTGCTAAAAAATCGGTGCTTTCTTAGATTAGGAACCACGCTAACATCGACTTGGTGTCAATACTTTACGGATGTTTACGTAAACCGCCGGAAAGTACCGAAGCCGTTAGCCAATCAATTTGTGAGAAAATAAGCAGACGACATGTCAACATTTCAACTGATTGAAACGCGATTGCAACTGATTGAAACGCAGAAGTACTGCAATGAATTTAACTAGCTATCACTTGCTGTTGCGTCTCCCGAACTTTTTCAGGAAGAAAAGCTGATCGCATAAGAAAAAAAATGTTCGGCCAGAAAAACTCCAAACCCTAACGAAACCAAAAAATAATTTTCAGTAAAAAAAAAAAAAATTTAAATATCATTTATTACCTGTTCATTTTTATTTCTTCGTTAAAAAAAGAAAAAAATATTTCTTTCATACAATTTGATTTGATTTTATTTGCTTTAAATGTTGGTTAATGTTTTGTTTTTTTCCACTTGTAAATCCAGCCTCGTTTTTGATTTTTTGGACGCAGGTAGGTCAACCGACTTGGTGTCGGTACTGTCTGGCGGTTTACATAAACATTTGGAAAGTACCGACACCTAGTCAATTTTAGCGTGGGTCGTAATCTAATAAAGCACCAAAAAATCGTTACATATCTGTATTAAATCTATCATCATCTGATCACCAAAAGAAAAAAAAGCATCCAGAGATGCATTAAATAATATACCACAAATTCCTACTTTCTACAATCAACATATAATATAACGAGCACTTTCTCTGTCTGTCTGTCTGTCTGTCTGTCCGTCCTGGAGAATTTTTGTAAACAGAAGAGAGAGGGGAGGGGGGCTCGAGTAATTACCATTTAATTAATTAATCTTTTCAAGTCAGCGTTCATAATATTTGTATACCTTTAGAATTAGGAAACTATTTTGAATCAATTAATTTACATTAGATAACATTAAATAACATTAAATAACATATAAATAAAGAAGAACGAACTTTCAAGACGAGACTGCGATTAAAACGGAAAACGGGTCAATAATCGCTCTTAAACCAATACTATTTCTACAGCCTTATATACCGTTATTAAAAATCGTTCAGACACTAGACGGGTTTCGTCATTTACATGATACATCCCTTTTAACCTTCAATTAAATTCATATTTACAAATATACACTTATAACTGCTATCATCAAGTTTACATATGTATTTAAAATATTTTCCGATAAGGTGATATTGATAAAAATTATTCATACAACTAAAGCCATTTTCTTCATAAAATGAACGGATATCCTGAAGATACATCAATTCAATCTGTGCATTTAGCTTTAAAAAGTGATATTTCAAACTTAAGTGCATCTGACGACAGAGATGAACCCTTACTGGATCTGAAGCGCCTGTGATGTTTTGCTTGTCGAGCAGCCATTTGCAATAATGAAAAAGCGCATGCTCAAGATTTTTTTTTTGTAGGTCTTTGTAATTTGCATGTGTGGACACCAACCCGTTTTAAAAGAGATACAAGAAAGTGAAGGAGACAAAAAATCGAGGTGAACGGACGTGAAAAAGATTCGTGTAGTTGGCAGGACGTTTTGGTTTCCGGTTGTGGCTGAAGAAGAGTTCCTTGCAAGTTTTAGACAGATTACTCTGCAACAAAGGATTTTCAGTTCTGGAGTAAGATTCTTATATAATAAAGAGATGCGTGGATGTATCTAAAAATGCTACTTCAAACGTAAGCATGACAGAAGATTTTCTGCTATAAATAGAATTAAAAAAAAATGAAATGAAATAAAGATCAAAAAAGAATAAAATTCGAACATATATTTCTAACTTTTCAGGCACAGATCCATATTAGTTAGACATGGTCAAAATTATTTGTTTTGTTAATTACGATTCCAAATGAATATAAGCATTGTATTTTTGTCCATTATGTGCCCCCATGAATATTACTGTCCACAATGCGCCCCATGCATATTACTGTCTACAGTGCGCCCCCATGCATATTACTGTCCCCAGTGCGCCCCCATGCATATTACTATTTGCAATGTGCACCCCATGCATATTACTATTTGCAATGTGCACACCATGCATATTACTATTTGCAATGTGCACCCCATGCACATTACTATTTGCAATGTGCACCCCATGCACATTACTATTTGCAATGTGCACCCCATGCATATTACTATTTGCAATGTGCACCCCACGCATATTACTATTTGCAATGCGACCCCCATGCATATTGCTGTTTGCAACGCGAACCCCCATGCATATTACTATTTGCAATGTGCACCCCATGCATATTACTATTTGTAATGTGCACCCCACGCATATTACTATTTGCAATGTGCTCCCATACATATTAACAAGACCAATGCTGATTGAGAGAGTTATACCAGTAACATTTGATGCATTCAGCCAGAAAGGAGTCTAGAAACTTGATTTGAAAAGCAATGTGAGTGCGCGGGGGGTGGGGAGAGGGGTCTGATGCAACCCGTTTGATCTACTCATGAATTAGTGAAGGTTTTGCCTGCAAGGACAAAGGAAATAACATGTTTTGTGCATTATAATCACTTGCTTTGAAGCAGAAAGAGTTTTCCAATGCATTATGGGATTCCTAAATTGAACAATTGCACGTTTACCACCTCTTCGTTTGGACAATGTAGGTCGAAATGTCAATAAGGTTATCGAATTTCAAAGTATCACTTCCAGCAGTTGCAGAAGGGAGAGGATGATTGACCTCATACGACCACGGACTATGAAAACGACTTCCATGTTCAAATCAGAGCGGATATATGGAGTCTCGTTATGCAACTTGTGGTTGATCGATTGTTTCCAATTGAATTTCAAGTTAAAATTAAAGTCCATTCTGGCTTAAGATCCGAGACATTTCTGTTATTCCATAAATGTTTAAATAAATGCAGACAAGTATAACATTTTAAAAAAGTCATTTTATCACGGAAATGTATTATTGATTGCTTGAATGTATTTGAGGGTTTGGCCTTCTTAAACTTATTAAAAGGTCCAAGTGGGTTTCATTTTAAACCTGCCATGAAATAAGTATTACAGCTTACATAGACATATATATATATATACAGGGTGTCCCAAAATAATGTATACACCCTATGAATCGTTATAACTCGTTCAATTTACTGCGTTTGACTTGCAAACAAAAGTGATAAAAGAGTAGAAGATTTAAAGATACTGAAAGTAAAATTAACAAAAACATATAAAAATAACTTTTAATAAAGGTAAAGGCTACAATGTTTAAAGCAAGAAACCTGAAGCAATTGCAAACAAATAGGAGTAGCAATTGTAGTAGAATGTGCTCAAATACTAGAGTAAATATTGCAGGACGTTTGTAGGTACAATTCTTCACGTCTTCCCTAAATGGAAAGTGTATTGAGCAGAACGGGTTGGGGTTATGGTGAGAGTTAATTTTATGAACATTCTGAAATTACCCTAAGTAGCTTTTATCTTTGTTAAAAGTTTATTTTCTATGTTTTTATTAATTTTACTGTCAGTATTTTTACATGTATATTCTTACTCTTTTGCTTGTGTATCAATCTTGCAATTAAAAAATCAGTAAATTGAACGAGTTATAGCAATTCAAAGGGTGTATACATTATTTTGGGACACCCTGTATATATATATATATATATATATATATATATATATATATATATATATATATATATACACACACACACACACATACGCACATATATATGCGGTGTCCATAAAGTCTATTTACAACTTTAAAAAGTTTATTATGAAAAAGACCGTTGAGATATCTTGACTACATTTGTTTTGTTTTAACTAATGTTTATTAAATTGTTATTTACCACATTCAATCCTGAGCACTGAATATTTTTTAGCAGAAAAATGATTTTGAACACCTATTTTTAAAATGACTCTGTAACCTTAACTTTTTATTGTATGCCCAAACAATGTATATGACATTTGTACCATATAAGTAGGACTATAAAAATAAATAGTAAAAGTTGATTCATTTTGATATTGTGATTGCGGCCATCTTGAATTCGGAATGAGATTGACCGTTCGCTCGTGGAAAATTGTCATTTTCTTATGCAGATACTAGTCAATTGCTGACGTCACGAAACCGATGCGATCTGACAAGGCCGTTTTCAGCCGCCAATACGCATGTAGTATCGTTTGCCATTTGAAGTGGGTGACTTGTCGCAATTTTGCAACAGCTGCGCTAAGAGGGTTAATACACCTCTATATGGACAACATTAGTTATTGTTAATAAAAACTTCAATGAACACTGATTAAAACAAAAAAATCTGAACAGGATATCTCATCAACTATCGTTGCAATAAATCTTTTCAATTGTAAATAATCTTTATGGACACCCTAACCCTAACACCCTGTATATTTATAAATTCAACCACTTTTATATGTTACGTTCTGATTTTTATTTACGATCCTTTCTTCTCAGACAAAGTGTACAAAGAAATTTTGTATTATGCATTTATCTTATGTAAAACTCGTCAGAATAAAACTATAGCACACATCTCAATAACATATAGTTAAAAGAATATTCATACTTCCACCGGTGAAGCGGTCGTCCATGTTGTGTACCGATTAATGTATCATTGAGAGGGGACAACCAGTTTGTATGGTTTGGTTGTTTGGTTGTTTTGTTTTACGGCATATCAACCCTTTTCAGGTTATTTAATGCCGAATGCAGTCATTTTGGTGAAAGTTTTTATGCTTCAAGTTCTTTTAATATCTGTTTCTATTTAACCCATAGTTGGGACCCTAACAGGTACTACCACTCCGGGTCAGGGTGGACCTGGGAGCAATGGTAATTAAGAGGAGGCTCCACATTCCCCAAAGTCCGTAAGCCGGATCTCACCATCGGATGTAGTTTAAGGTCATATCCAGGACCGGGAGTAGGGTAGGAAAAATAAAATAAAAAAGGGGAGGGAGAAAGGGAGAGGGGCTGTTGTTTTTGTTTTTGGTTTTGTAGAACATAATTAAGTTTTACAAACAAAAAAAAAAACAAACAAAAAAACGTCAATGTAGGTGAATTTCGTCTCAGGGAGCTACAGGGCAGCCTGATCTGGTATCACCAGCCAGTTTGTATGTAAGAAGTGTGGAACAAAAGAGACAAATGCGAACTCAGATATGGAGAAAATTTGTGTGGACAACGAAGATATTGAGGTTGTTCAGAAATATTTGTTACGTTGGTGATACAATTCGAGCACAGGGTGGAGCAGGTGTTAGTGTTGTTCAAAAATATTTGTTACGTTGGTGATACAATTAGAGCACAGGGTGGAGCAGGTGTTAGTGTGATTGCAAGAATTAGTAGTGGATGGAGTAAGTTCAAGGACCGTTTGCCATTACTAACTAGCATAGCGTTACTACTGTCGACCAAGAGGAAGTTCTATAAGTTATGTGTATGCAGTGTGATGATGTATAAACGTAAAACCTGACCAGTGAGGGTTGAGGACATGCGTTGCATGGAGAGAAATGATATGAGAATGATACGATGGATGTGTAATGTGAGTCTTAGATAGGCTTAGATCTGATGAGCTCAGAGGAAGATTAAATCTGTAGAGTATAGGGAGATGTGTGCAGAACAGGGGGCTCCGATGGTATGGCCACGTTTAAAGAATGGATGATAGTTCCTGGGTTAGTAGGTGTAGAACAGTTACGGTAGCAGGGTCAGTTCACAAGGGAAATGCCAAGGAAAACCTGTGAGGAAGTGATAAAAATGGATTTGAGACAAAGAGGGATAAATAGAGACTTGGCCAGAGATAGGTTAGCTTGGAAGTCAATTTGTAAAAGCCGTCCAACATATGCCAGCATGTCAAACTAACATTAAACCGAATATGATGATGATTCAGAAATCCGAAATTGTTATACTAAATGCAAGTTAGTCAACATTCATTTATGCTTAAGGCTTTTTTTATATATACTTTAATGCAAAATACATGTTAAAATATTCTTCAGTTCTGGGACATAGTTATGTTTGAAAAAAAATTCCATTTTAATTATTTTAATTGGCCGTAATTTGTAATTAACTGAACAAATCACCCATCTCTCACTTAGAGATGGTCTTTCCCAGACAATTTTATAGATAATTTAAATTTCATAAAGGTAAGATATATCTGAATTTTTAACGATGTTATTCTCTAATAGCCGCCTTAGGGAGATCCGAAAACACTTCCATTGTCTTCCCTGGTAAATTTTACATGATACATTTTTAGATTTAATGTAGATTCCCTAACCTTTCGTTCTATAGGGAACACACAAACATTACAGACATTGAGTTATATATATATATGTGTGTGTGTGTGTGTGTGTGTGTGAAAGACAAACGGAAAGACAAATTTAAATACAAGAAAAAAAATTATCAAGAAACAAAAGATTTTACCGGTTTCGCTCGGATCAACAAACGTCTTCTAAAGACGTTCGTTGATCCGAACGAAACCGGTAAAATCTCTCGTTTTCTTTTGATGATTTTTCTTGTATTTAAATTTGTTTTTGCATTTGTCTTTTTTCACACATCTTGTCTGTCACGGTATTTAATTTTATGATATACCGTGCATTTTATCCCCATATATATATATATACTGATGTTACATTGAATTTCTGTATTTTATAAATAAATATTTACGCTCTTAATCCTTCGAAACCTCGGATTTCTTAATTAATCGAGCACTCTGCTGGGGTTTTTCCTGCCCTACCACACAGTACTTATATATATATATATATATATGTTCCCAAAAAGATGTACTCAATCTTTGACTACCCAGTGCTCATACATTTTTTGTTCGAGTAGATGTTGTTTACGGTTGTATGTATATCAATAAACATCCACTTGACCACAGAATGCATGAATACTGGGAAGTCAAAGAGTGAGTACATCTTTTGGGGGATTCGTGTCTATGCCTATGCACATATGTAAGTACGCCTGTACGTGAATGCGTAGGCAGGTACTGGAAAGGTTTTCAGAAAAGAAATTATCTAAGACAAAATAAATCAATGAAAGTATGAAGACTTTGTTAAAAATAGATGAATGGCTGTTTTTGTTTCTATCTTTCCATTGCAGAAATCATTCGCAGACAATTGTATCGAAAAAGAAGTCAGGATAATTCCTAATCAGCTCCGCTAATCAAATTTGCACAAATTCTATTTTATTTCTTCGCCATTCACAAAGTGTCTAATCAACGATAGAATTCAGAGTTTTCCTTTCGAGAAAAACTCGAAGCATTGTCATCGAGTAACGGAGATGAGGAGGACAGATAAACGCAATTCACTTACAAAATAAATATAGAAATCAATCAACATAAAAAAAAACATTGAATGATGGGAGATGAAAAAAAAATGATTTTCAAATTCAAATGATCGCAGAGACATATCGATTTAATAAATGCTACCGAATCCATTTTTTAGGAATGGCTTGCCCATCTCTGGAATTCTTTATGCAAATGTTCCCATTCTTACATTTTTAAAAATCCATTCTGTCATAGGTCAGCGTTGTTCTCCCTTTTACGATTCTTGAGCAAGTGTTATAGTTGGAATCTTTCTAGAAAAACGCAACAACATGGAAGCCTTATAATAGTACCAATAATAATAATAATAATAATAATAATAATAATAATAATAATAATAACAATAACAATAATAATAACAATAATAATAATAATAACAATAATAATAATAATAACAATAATAATAATAACAATAATAATAATAATACTAATACTACTACTACTAATAATACTACGAATACTACTACTAATACTACTACCACTAATAATAATAATACTTATATACGGCACAATCACGTTGACACACCGGTTCCTGGCCAGTGCTAAATGGGTGACCATTTGGGAATACCAGGTGCTGCATGTGCTTTCTGCTTATCTCAGCATTGTTTTCAGTCGTCTTGAATTGCTTGCCATTGGAATCAAGCAGTGCCGACTCAGGAGAAGTGTTGTTAGATATTGCGCAACCCTTGCTTCACAATTACACGCGCAGCCAGCCCCTTACAGGGGTGTAGTCTCTCTAGACTGAACGGAGGGCATTGCATTGCACTAATACTACTACTACTAATGATACTACTACTAATACTACTACTAATAATATTAATACTACTACTAATACTACTACTACTACTACTAATACTACTAATACTACTACTAATACTACTACTACTACTACTACTAATACTACTACTACTACTAATACTACTAATACTACTACTAATACTACTACTACTAATAATACTACTACTAATACTACTACTAATATTGATACTACTACTAATACTACTACTACTAATAATAATACTACTAATACTACTACTACTAATACTACTACTACTAATACTACTAATACTACTAATACTACTACTACTACTACTAATATTAATACTACTACTAATACTACTACTACTACTGCTACTAATACTACTACTAATAATAACAACACTAGTATAAAAAATGAGGACACGCAAAAGTCGCCCAACTACTGCACTGGAATATATGCAAACTTTATGAATTGGACCACAATGAGAAGTGGTATGAGCATAAGTCAGATTTGGTACAGGAGAACGACAATGTCAAACTTCGTATAAGGTTCTTGAGCACTCAAAACCCGATTTAATCTTTCTAAACAAAAACAAGAGAACTTGCTTAATCATTGATATAGCCTGCCTCTTCGATGAGAATAGTATTACGTTTCGAAATTTGTTAGATGAGGATTGATAATTTGTATCATTTTCGATTATTCGGACTACTATTCTCATCTTGAATGTTATTCTCATAAGGTTTCGGCAGATGTAACCTCTGGCCTACTTCAGGTGTGCATCTTGTCGAACTCTGGAAATTTTATGCCAAACCCGAGAATCTGTATAGAATTGCGAATCGAACCCTTAACTTAATCCACGGGAGTAGATTGTTCTCGTTCCGTCAGCCATGACCTGGTAGAAGTTTTAACTAATTAATTATGATATTCTAGGTATCGGCTGTAGAGAGGTCTGTAACTTTGAACTGATTATGACTTAGCACTTTATTCATTGCGTCACGGATTCATGTGGGCATTTCTAGTATGAATTTTACGATCTTTAAATGTATTCTTGTTTTAGATGTGCAGTGGTACTACTTATTACTATGGTGTTTTTTTACTATGAAAATAGTAGTCCAAATGATCAAAATCAGTTGATTTTAATACAAAAAGATCATTACTAAAATTGAAAAAAAAAAGAAGCTATAATTAAGCAGGAGAATTCTGTTATTTTTAACAGTGTTTGCTTAAATATATATATATATTATTTGTCGCTCCTTGAAAGTAGAGCACTGTAATTGGTAGTATTAACACAGCATGACGTCACTTGCCTATATTGCATCATTCCTTCCCTTAATAGAAGTAGAATGCCTCGACGTCAAAGCCGCCTTTAAAGTGTTAAAATTATCATAGTTTATTCGCTGTTTACAATTGGCCCAGTGATTAGCGACGTCGGACTGGAGCTGAAAAACACTTGAAGTCCGGGGTTTCGAATCGCACGACCGGTAGTGAATAGTCATATCTCTATGCTGATGAGTCCCGATTGAAAAAGGACGAAACGTATACGTACATAGATAATAAACAATAACAAATATTTATTATATATATATATATATATATATATATATATATATTCCATGATACATCTGGTGATACCAGATCAGGCTGCCCTGTAGCTCCCTGAGACGAAATTAACCTACATTGACGTTTTTTTTAATTTTTATTTTTGTAAAACTTAATTATGTTCTACAAAACCAAAAACAAAAACAACAGCCCCTCTCCCTTTCTCCCTCCCCTTTTTTATTTTATTTTTCCTACCCTACTCCCGGTCCTGGATATGACCTTAAACTACATCCGATGGTGAGATCCGGCTTACGGACTTTGGGGAATGTGGAGCCTCCTCTTAATTACCATTGCTCCCAGGTCCACCCTGACCCGGAGTGGTAGTACCTGTTAGGGTCCCAACTATGGGTTAAATAGAAACAGATATTAAAAGGGGAAAGAAACAAAAAAGAGAAGAAAACAAATATACTTTAACAACCAAACCAAACACCATCAATAAATATTTGAACATATAAAGAACTTGAAGCATAAAAACTTTCACCAAAATGACTGCATTCGGCATTAAATAACCTGAAAAGGGTTGATATGCCGTAAAACAAAACAACCAAACAACCAAACAACCAACCATGATACATGCCAATATACTGAAATCATATGCACTTAATAGGGTTAAGATGAAAATTCATATACACTAAATGTACAAAAGCAAGGAAATTCCCAAATTTTTACACTTTTATTGTCATTAAGGGTATGACTACATATCAACCAAACCATTTCATTATCACATCACTACAGTATAAATCTCTATGCATGAGTGGATGAAGTGTGTGAGGTGTGCTGAAGAAAAATTCCTACCAGTAAAATACATAGCCCTGTTGTGCTCGCATACCCTTAATGATAATAAAATTGTAAAAATTTGGGAATTTCCTTGCTTTTGTACATTTAGTGTATATGAATTTTCATCTTAACCCTATTAAGGGCATATGATTTCAGTATACTGGCATTTCTCATGGAATGTCACTACTTTTGTAAAGGCTATGCCTCAATACAATGCCTTCTCATAACTGATATAGTTGGTAGTTTGACTAATCAAGGTATATGGTAAACTGAAATTAAAATGCCATCAACTAGACACTAGAACCTCTATCTCTGCCAAAAATCAGCTGAATCCATCAAATGGTCGATCAGATATAAAATAAAGTGTATGAATGCTAGTAATTTTTAAGGTTTTTTGGAATTTTCTGGAAAACTAAGGTATATGGTAAACTGAAATTAAGATGCCATCAACTAGACCCTAGAACCTCTATCTCTGCCAAAAATCAGCTGAATCCATCAAATAGTTGATGAGATACAGGGTGGCACATACGTACGTGCGTACACACAGATAACATGATTTCATGATTGAACTTTCTGGATCTCTGGGTTGCCTTGACTAATGATGCTGAAATTCTACACACTTATAGAACCTATCAAACAAAAATTGTGTGCAAAGTTTTAACTAATTTGGTTTATTGGTTTTTGAGTTATGATTGATCAAAGAAATGAGATTTCCAGCATAGGCCATTCGTGCAGTCTATTAAGGAATAGAGCGCTTTCGCGCCTCCCTTGATACATATATATATATATATATTGTGGCATTGAAGGGCCGGTAATAATAAAGACAAACAGGGGTACAACTAATACAAATATATCAACAAGAGTATGTTACAGAAAGCATGATTCCGATTCTGTCGCCATAACTGGCACAACGCTTATTCGTAACTATTCATTGTGCCTGGGTAAGTTAATTTATTCCAAAAATAGGCAGATCAACTAGTCCGAATAGTTCTATCATTCTTGCTGTTCTTACACTTCACACTTCTGCACTTAACATATCTTTATTTCCTAGTCATTTTTGTTTTTTCTTTCTCTTTCATATTTTCTAATATAAATGTTTTCTTTTCATTTCCTCTTCCCTTTTTATTCATATCTTCACTCTTTTCGTTGAAATTTACATACGATGCTTGTTTCCAGTGTTTTAACATTGGCCAGCGTTTACGACATTAAAAAACCAAATTTTCGTTCGGCACAATCCGGCAGGTTACATAAACAGCCGGAAGGTGCCGATGAAAACGTGGTAAGTTCATTATTCTTAGTATCGCCGGTACAAAAAACTGTCACTTAGAACTGAATATTACTTAACACTTTATCTATGATCACGGATCCATGTGGACAATTCTAGTATGAATTTTAAGAAACCTTAAACCTATTCCTGTTTCAGATGTGTAGTGTTACTACTTATTATAACGTATTACTATATATTACTACTACTAATTACTATATTTGTTTTTTTTTAACTTTCTTTGTACTATGAATATAATAGTCCGAATAATCAAAATAGAACATTGATCATTGTTGCCGCTCTTCAGATACCTTTCTTTCCTAATCATTTTTGTTTTTTCTTTCTCTTTCTAAATATTAATGTTTCTTTTAATTTCCTCTCAGCTTCATCTCTTCCTTTTTTCTTCATATCATCCCTCTGCCGCTCTTAAATATATATATATATATATATATATATATATATATATATATGTCGTGGTCTTGAAGGGTCGGTAATAATCAAGACAAACACTATGGGACAATTAACAAAAGTGTATTAAGATTATGTTACAGAAAGTATGCGTTCGATTCTGTGGCCATAACTGCCATCAATAACTGCCACAACGCTTATTTTGTCTCGGTAAGTCCATTTATTCCCGAAATAGGTGGATCAACTATTCCGAATAATCCAAATAACATTATTATTGTTCTATCATTATTGCTGTTCTTACACTTCTGCACTTCATATATCTTTCTTTCCTAGTCATTTTTGGTTTTTCTTTCTCTTTCATATCTTCTAATATAAATGCTTCCTTTTATTTTCATCTTCCCTTTTTATTCATATCTTCCCTCCGTCGCTCTTAATACAACTCGATGTTCATTTATTGTTTATATGTTCATAAATATTAAATTAAGGAATCTCATTAGAATTTACATTTGCTGTCATATATATGTATGTATGTATATGTATATATATATATATATATATATATATATGTATTACCCTAGACCAGGGGCGGGCAACCTCCAGCCCGCGGGCCACGTCCGGGCCACGAAGGCTTAGCATCCGGCCCGCCACCCTGTTATGCTTTATTATTGCAATCCGGCCCACGGACCTCCCAGTAAAACTCATATTATTTTGTGACATAGACGTAAAAGTAGGTTTCAATTAAGATTTACAGTGGGATAAAAATGTATAAATATCAGCGAGCGATGATGCATGTGTATTTCATGTTTCTTTACCTATTAATTTCATATCCTTGGCCTGAGATAAAAATAGAAAAAGAGAAAGAGAGAAAGAGAGAGGCAAAGAGGAAACGAGAGACGAGGAAAGGGCATGAATCAGAGAACCTATGTGAGGTGTGTCAAAACGAATGCTGGATCAACTTGCTACTTCCCCCGTCATTATTTTTTATGATTCCAAAATGACTCTTCGTCGGCACCTCTTATAACATCACATACAGAAGTCTCTTGAAAAAAAATATCAGATTTGTAGAGTGTTCAATGCAATTTTTGTACAATTTATTCATATAAACAAAATATAGTAATTCTGAGATTTCGTTTTTCACTCCGGGCCCGCGATCTCCTTCCAAATGTCTCATCCGGCCCTCACTCTGAAAAGGTTGCCCGCCCTAGACCCTATATTTCCATAATCGCAATTGATTTAGGAGGATGAAGGTTGTAGGCTTGTTAGGCTCAGTTTGCTTCTTTTACTTGCTTATTCATTTACTGTCGTTATGTTTAGATTCTAATATGCCTCCTCATTAATTTGAGCCCTCATAAAAATTTGTAGGAAATTTATGATATTTTAGATCTGAAGCTAATATCGAATATCATTAAGAGTAACGTAGGGGTTTCCCGGTTTTCTTTTTATTATTCAGGCTCGTTAAGGTGAAAGAGGTTCAGAAGAGAAAAAAAAAGGAGCCTTCTGATTGGTGGATCGTTCGTTAGTTCCCTTTTGACACTTTTATTGATGGTCTTATTTGCTGCTTTAATGTTCCATTCTCTCGTCACTCCTTATTAATTCTCAGGCTAATAACATTTTGCAGTTGGGTGATTTTGCAGAAATCTAACAGTGCTATAATCCAATATTCACTCCTAATATTCTCTTAAATATCTTCTTTTTTTTTTTTACAATGATGTCGCTGCTTATCAAGACCCAAAGGTCACTCGAGGACAAGGGTTAAATAGTTTGATTAGCGGACAGTGAGTTGGTGGACGGTGAGACAAGATCACAAACATCAGTACGATGGTTGTATTGATTTACTCCTCTCCAGGAGTTAGGCACAAGGCCAGTTTTTATCTTACTCCCACAAGTAAGATGTGACCCAAGGTCGGGAAAGTGGGGTTTAAAAATTGCCTGGGCAGCCCCGTCGGCATTCCCCGGTAGGGGTGCCTCAGGCAGTAAGCAATAAACTTACTCCTCCCCAAAGAGGGGAGGCAAAGCCTGGGAAGGTGGACCTCCCAGAACTGCACAGGACAGACCCATTGACCGGCGTAAATCAAGACCCGAAGGCCAAGACAACACCAGTATGGGGTGCAGTATAATTTCATCGTTCTTTATTTGCCATTCAAAAAAATTAAAGTGCAGATTTAGCTTTGAAAAATAACCATGCAAACATCAAGTAGAATGATACGATGGATGTGTAATGTGAGTATTAAAAACAGGCTTAGATCTGATGACCTCGGAGGAAAATTAAATCTGTAGAGTATAGGGAGATGTGTGCAGAACAGGAGACTTCGATTGTCTGGCTATGTTGAAAGAATGGATGTAGAATCGTTGAGGTAGCAGGTCAAGTTCATAGGGAATGGTCAAGGTAAACATGGAAGGAAGTGATCAAAAAATCTTTTTCTACAAACGTTAACATCTTTTACTTTAGACGAGATTATGTGATTTATGAACATCAAATAGTAATACAAAGTATTCAAATTGTTTAAAGTCCTTTATTGCCTCATATAACTGAGGTTATGGTCAGTGAGACCTTCAAGTTATTCTTCCTTGTGTGTCTTTGAAGCATGCGATCATACGACAGTTTCCCTACTTTTTTATGCAGTCCTTTGCACTTTAGTTTTCTCTTCAAATCAAGCTCTCCTTAGGAACAAAAATACAAAGAAAACCCCAATGTTCCTCAACCAAATCTTAGCACTAATCAGATTCCTAAACTTGTCTTTTCACCCCAACGAGAGTAATAACATAACTTTTTCTTTTGTACATAGTATTCTTACACAACTGTGTTTCAATAAATATTTGCTGCCATGCGACAAATACACTACATTATTGGTGCTATGAAGGAATTATTCAATGACATCAGAGTAGAAATCATGGTGTTCTTTTTGTAGACGATGGGTTCATATCCCAAAATCTAATATCTATAAGTTCAATAAGCAAAACTGCCATAGATCAATTGCAGACTATTTATTCACAAAATATACAAATAGACAAACTGCATTGGTTAGGCAATAGAAGGCAGACAAGGTAAGGTTGCATCGTATGGTCCTCTTCTCCACATTCGCACATGGTTGGGTCGGTTTTGTAGCCTCAACTTGTCATAGCAAGTTTTGATCACCCCATTCCGGTTCTCAGGTGGCTAAGTGTTTTTTTACTGGACCCAGAGTGCTTCTGAGCCTTAGAAGGGAGGGATTCCGATGTCAGAAGGAGAGAGACGTTTTCTAGCCCTCTGGTTCACAGCTGTAGGCTGGTCTCTTCCTGAGATGTTGTTAGGGGCTTGACATGGCTGAAGAAGCTTCTCCTTGACTTCAGTTGTTAGGCTGTTGCCCCCCCCCCCTCGTCTATGAAGGAGATAGTGTTCATTACTGGTAGCCCTTTTGATCTCTAATCGGCTGGCAACTTCTTGTGGCCCATCTGCAGGGGCAATACCAGTGAAGAGATGCGGTTTGTTTAGGTTGGTAGACTTCAGTCAGCCAGTGATCAAGCAGCAGGTGTTGTTCAATACTGATTATAATCTTTCGACATGCGTTGATCTCTCTCAAACAGGGCCAAAGCAATATATCTTAGTGTGTGTGCTGTTGCTCCCCACTTGGAGTTGATCCGTTTCCATAGGATTCCCTAGGAGCTACTTTTATTTGTCTTTTTTATATGTTTCTTGAATGAGAGAGTGTCGTCCAGGGTTATGTCAAGGTATGAGAAGTGATGCAAACCAATTTATGAATAAATTAAAAATATTAATATTTTATTATACTGAAGCTAAGTTAATCAACGTTCGTTTCTCTAAGGCTTTTTTTTTCTATACACTTCAACACACAAAATAGATGCTAAAATATTTCTTGGTCTTGGGATTGAATTATGTTTGAAAAATCTTTCATTTTAGTTGTTCTAAATAGCAGTAATTTGCAATTTACTCACCAAGTGACCCAACTCTTATAAAGTTTCTGTTTATCGCTCTCACCCTCTCTCATCGATATGTTGTTTAATCCACCCCTCTTATTTTGTACAGTATTTATCGCTCTCACTTCCGTCACTCTCTCCCTCTCTTTCTGTTTACTAACAGTCAAAGGTAATAAAACTATAGTGCAGAAGATTGTATAAACAATAGGGAATAGCAACACAAGCGTTAATACTATTTAACCCATAGCTGGAGAGAGAAACAGCGAACGAAAAGACTAATTTGTCTATATTCATAAAAATTTGATTATACGTATATGTTTGAATGCTTTGTTATTGCAAACTTTATGTTCCCTTCATTTCTTGAACTTCTGAAAGTCTCGTAAATGCTTCCATAGTCAGATCAAATATGGAAAACACAGAATGATAGATCATCGTCTTTTAATGTTGAACATACTATCTTACACACACCAAACGTCCATTATAGTTAGATAAAATATAAGTAGATAGGCATAGAGATGAGAAAGTATGAGAATTTCACTCAAATGTTCGATACATATACGTCTCAATCGGCAAATACGTCAAGGAAATAAGATAATCGTTGGTCAAAGTGAAACCCCCTTCGGCTGTTTTTGCCTCGACGTCCATCCAATTCCTTCACACAGACATCAATTCACTCTTAATGTTTAAATTACTTCTGATTATCCACTTATTGCCTCCAAGACAGTGTCTGCTTTCAGCTTCAGAGTTAGACCAATTGTCGAAGTGCTATCAATTGGGAATCATTCAATACAACCACTTGTAATAATTCTTGTACAAATCTTCAACTGTTATTACAAGTCTGGAAATAACCTTTACTTATTTGGCTAAGATTATTTTTTTTATTGTTTTTTGGCAATTAAATTGCTTTTATCTGAATTCTACTTACAATTGTTTTTGTTATTTAGATAAAAAAGTTCATATTTCTAAAGTCATTCGTTTCTTAAGCTAAGAAATATATATTTTTTCTTTTACTCGTATTCGCCCAAAACTAGGCACATTTCCACTGATACGTAAGAGGCTACTGTGAACTAGAGACCATACCTATAGGAAGTGTTGGGGGGGGGGGGTCATCGACATGGAAAAAGTTATCCGAAGTAGAAGATGAAATTGGTTTGGTCATGTGTAACGTATGTCTTCAGACGATCAAAGGAGATAGGTGGTCCACGAAAAGGTCGGTAGACCTCGAAGGAACAATTAGTAGCCAGGACATTTGGGATTGACGAATCAAGACACGGGTGATACGATATTGTGGATACAGCGAATGAAGAAGTCCAACCCCATAAAGAGAAAAAATACTTTAAAAAAAAAATTCTTATTCACACCAAACAAGGCACATTGTCACTGGGATGTAAGGGGCTTCTATTAGGGGCCATGCCTACAGGGACACTAAGTAAGGAGTTGAATAGCGAGATGTCTGTTCAGATAACATTTAGATTTCTGCATGTTTGTACAATCAGGGAAGCAAGGAACAGGGAGGGAATTCCAAAGTCTAGCAGTTCGAGGGAATGAACTATTAGAATAGAAGGCTCTTCGACGTCTACAGTGAAGGCCGCTTGTCGGGTGAATCGGGGGTATTTACATTGAGAGAGCACCAGTGCTACAAGTACTTGTAGAACAAACACAAGGATGCAACATTGCGGCGATGGGACAGGGATTGGAGCTTGCTTGGCAGTGCGGGACCTATTCGATTGGAGACTCTTTTTTAGACCATGTCCACTAGAGACTAGTGGTCGATATGTGGCAACAATATTCCATGCATGGTGGCTTTGTAAAGATATAGGATACTGTCAGGTGTTAGTATTTTTCTAGCGCGGTAGAAGGAGCCCACCTTTGCAGCAGCCTTGTAAATTACTCACTGAAGTGCCCTATTGAGGGTCTCTATTTTTCTGAACGTTCTCAGATGCTGAACGGAATTATGCACACATTGAAAAGGAAGAGCCAGCCCTTGTTTTTGCAGTGAAGAGGTTACATCAATATCTGTTTGGAAACCCCTTCACGATGTTCACTGATCACAAACCGTTGTTGGGTCTATTTGCAGAGACCAAGCCAATTCCTGCTCTGGCAGCTGCCCGGGTACAGCGTTGGGCTCTATTCTTGGCTGCCTATAATTACAAACTAGAATATCGAACTGGAGCCTCAATTTAATGCAGCCTGATTGAGTCCTCTTCCACTGGAGGCTCAGGAAAAAGATATCTAAATCCACTAATGAAATATTTATGATGGACCTTGTGGAAGCTCCAGTGAAGGTTGAAGCTGTGAGAGCAGAGACTAGGAAAGATCCGATCTTGAGTCGGGTATACAAATTCACCATGAATGGCTGGAATGGGGTCAGTTGGAGTGAACAGTTAAAGCCCTATTTCAATAAATGAAAGGAACTGACCTGTGAAGATGACGTGTTACTGTGGGGAAGCAGAATTATCATTTCTCCTAAGTTGAGAGGAAAAGTCTTGCAGCAACTACACCAGACTCATGTAGGCATTGTGAGGATGAGAGCATTAGCTAGAAGCTATGTATGGTGGCCAAAACTGAATGGAGATATTGAGTAGACCGCCAAGGTGTGTGAAAGTTGTGTGCTAAATCAGAAACAGCCCAACAGAACTCCGATTCATTGTTGGGAATATCCAAGTCAGCCCTGGGAAAGTCTGCACATAGACTATGCTGGTTTAATAGTGGTTGATGCCTACTCCAAATGGATGGAGGTGTGCATAATGAAGACATTCACTGCTGCAGCTACCATTGAGAAGTTGAGGGGAATCTTTGCGACTCATGGTTTGCCTCTGCTGGTTGTGAGTGACAACGGCCCTTGTTTCTCCAGTGATGAATTCAGGAGGTTTTTAGAGGCAAATGGGGTTAAACACATTTACGGCTCCTTACCAATGGGAAGGCTGAACGCAGTGTGCATACATTCAAGGAAACAATGAAGAGGATGGACAAAGACACGAAAACATCTCTTGAAACAAAAGTCAACAGATTCCTTTTTAACTACAGGACAGCTCCACACACAGTAACTTGGGTTCCTCCAGCTGAATTGCTGTTCAAGCGACAATTAAGAACAGCCTTTCATCTGTTCCAGCCAAACAAGTTTAAGTGCAGGGTGTACAACTATAAAATGGAGAAGGGTACTAAGATCATGACACCATGCCGAAATCATGGGGTGAATGATCCAGTCCTTGTGAGGAATTTTGTCCCTGGTCAATGGGGGCTGGGGGACATCATTACAAGGCAGTTGGGTAATGTCAATTTTGAGGTAGAGACCGAGAGAGGAGTTACACGGAGACATTCAGACCAGATCATTAAAAGGACAATCTTTGTCCCAGAGAAGGATGTGACTGATATGAATGATGCCGCAGAGGACATGGTGACAACCAGTACAAGGGAGTCTACCGAGGATGAAGGATTACCCGAATTGGGAAGACAGGATGAAGCTGAGGTGGAATCTATAGACTTCGGACAGAAAGCATCGCCTATTCCTCGGAGATCTGAGTGTGTACGGAGAGCTCCATTTAAGTTAAGAGACTATGTTTATTGATCTATCTAAGAATGGAGGGATGTAATGTATCAAGTTACTGCCCTTGGGTGAAGTGTCTCATCCGACCCGAAGGGCGCCTTTGTTGTGATTGTTGTTGTTGTGTTGAATATATAAAGAAGGGACTTTAACAGGTGTGGGATTTGCTTGTGTCTTGACACTCAGTAAACGGTACAGACTTAATATATTTATTTACAGTTCTTCAGCTACGGTTTGTTCGTTTTGTTTACTTTTTATCAATGTATTTTTTCTTTGAAAGTCTTCCATTAAGCGCTTGGCAGTTTCAGCCTCGTTTTCGTCTTGTCTCGCCAGCTCTCGTGTGCTTCTGCGACCTGCCTGATCGTTGCAGATGCAAAGTCACGGAAATCTGGCGCATCAGCTATAAGGTCTGCATTGGATGGGGGAAAACATGAAAAACAGATAAACTAAAACTGTTTATCAACGTTTGCTTCTCTAAAGCTTCTTTCCTATCCTTTTTTTAATCACACAAAATACATGCTATAATATTCCTTAGTTTGGGTATTGTGTTATGTTCGAAAAAACTTCATTATGATTATTCTTATTAGCCGTAATTTGCAATTAACTCACCAAGTGACCCATCTCGAAGTTTATGTTTATCATTCTTCCTCCCTCAATATATGTTGTTTTATTCCCCCCCCCCCCAACACTCTTATTGTATGCTATTATTCTCATTTCTGTTTGTTTGTTTTGTTTTGTTTTACAGCATATCAACCTTTTTCAGGTTATTTAATGCCGAATCAATTGTATTTTCTTTGCAAAAAAAATAATATTGAAACAAAAAAAATTTAAATATATTGAAAACGTTCGTTTAATGTCTTTTTTTATTTCTTTTTATTTTACAGCATATCATTTTGCCCCCAGTTAATTTAATACCAAATCAATTCTCGCTTCTGCCACTCTCTCTCTCTCTCTGTTTATTAACAGTTGAAGATACTAAAGAAATATATATATATATATATATATATATATATATATATATAACATATCGATTATATATTTTTATCACACATGGCAGATGTTAAAATATTCCTGACAGAAATAAAAGATGGCCAAAGAGGAATAAGAAATAAGTTCTCTTACTCTAGAGCGCTGGTTTCAATCCCACTTTAACGACCTTGTGTCACACCTTCCTGTCGTTGGAGGAAGATAAATAAATTCGGAGTAAATATTTTATCTACAATGGGAGTCAAAATATTTTTTCAGAATTCTATTTTTGAACACAATGTTTGGCTACATGGTATATTCAATATGGAAATTCTCTTGTCGACTTTCGATATCAGTAGTTTATTATAATGGATATTGTGTGTGTGTACATAAAAAACTGATTATTTATGGTGTTAAATATAGCAGTCCATTATAGTTATGTTTCAGTAGCGTTCGCTAATGGGCCGGTAGATCGAGTTTCAATCCTCAGTAGAGTCATGCCTAAGGCTAAAAAAAAAATGCCATTTGATGCCCCCTTGATATACACTCAGCATTATAAGGTGAGATTCAAAAGTAGAGTAGAGTAATTCTGGGAAAGGAGTGGTGCCCTCCTCTACATCTGTGTAGTAGGCAATGAAGAGGAAGCCTTCGGGTCGCCCTCAACTATGGTCGACAACTTTACTTTTTTTATAACTAAACATCAAAAATAATATTTAACACCATGCTCCTTTAAATAATATTCTAAGTTTCGGTTACAAACACAAAATCTTCATTATATTAAAGATGTAATGTAACCCAGGGCCGGCGGGACAGTTATAAAAGTGGGGGGGGTTCTTCTAAAAAGTGGGTGGCCCCGGTTAAACACATGCATATCAACTTAATTATTGATGACCATAAAGTGGGGGGGCCCAACTCAAAAAGTGAGGGGGGGGGGGTTGAGCCCCCCTGCCCCCCCCCCGGTGCCGCCGTCCATGTAACCATTTAGAAATGACATTGATAAATATTTTGTAAAATCAAGTACACTAGACAATAGCTTTAATATCTTAAATTATTTCTTCATTTAGAAAATAAAGTCAAAAAGTATAATCATGTTGGTGTATCGGTTCAAATCATATTTTAAGATATTTAGAGAATTTTTCCAATAATTTTTTTTTAAAAAAGTTTTTTACAGTAAGGTCACCACTTATCGAGGCCCAGAGGCCACTCAAGGATTACAATATTTGACTGATGGACGGTGGAACAACATCGCAATCACCGGCATGATGGTTGTAGCAGGGCAGAAATTTATTATTTACAGGGACGGTTCAACAAGAACTTGTTTACATTGGACTTGAAGTCTTGTAGTCGGCTGGGAAGCAGGCTCGCAGCACTGTGTTCCACAGACGAGTAGTTCTAGGAAAGAAACTCTGACCATGGAAGTTTCGTTTCGTCTTGGGCGTGCAGAGGGAGAAAGGAAAATCATTTACAGTGGTAATAGCTAGACGGGTTCTAGCTGTGAATGTTTTACAAGGGGGGGGCATAGATTTGAGCTCAGTCGATCACCTTCCATGGAAATAATGGTAGAGCAGAGAAAGACTATTTGATAGTTAAAAGGTTAAACGATACACACAGCACATCTATTACTAATGAAGATTTGGAATCTGAAGCCGAAACTATACTATTACTATCTTTTAATTCTCGATTCAGTTTACTATACTATTTCAGACTAATGTACTATGTTTTAAAGCTCAAGTCAGAGGAAGGGCTAGTTTAGTATCTGTTCATGATACCATCCTTCCAGGCATTGCGTTTATTGGAAGGGAGGTATGTAGTATCTGCTGTCATTATACAGGGTGGGCAAAAATAAGGGTCCTATTTTTAAAAATTCATAACTTTTTTATTTATTGATTTAAAAAAATTTTTTTTTTAGAATAAGTAAAGGACCCCTTCCGAAGCAAGCATGAGCCGTATTAGCCCTAAGGAACGTACCCTCATTTAGAAAACATTATTTTTGCTTAAAAAACTCAAAACAGTGTAAAAAACAATACTTTAGTTTTTGTAAGTTTTAAGAAGTGTTTTTCGGCTAAAATTTGTTTTGTTTATTTCAAAAAATCTCGGAAGGGTCAGTCTACACACACATAAAGTTTGGTGAGTTTAACTTTTATTTTGTGGAAGTTATTCAAATTCAAATTATTCAAATTTAAAGATAGGACCCTTCTTTTGGCCCCCCCATCTTCCCCCCCCCCCAATTGTTTCAATCCTATTAAATAAAACATTCTTGTTTACCATAAAAAGGCAATGTATTTTCAATCGGTCTCATCAGTGGGGTTGTTAAATTCGAGAAACCAAAATGTAAATAAAATACTAAGTACATGCGAAGAGTGTTATTCCTTTTTCTAAAACGGTTCATTTCATGATAAGACCGAAACAGGTTCGGTCAATGTTTATCCACAAAACAATTATTACAACGTCAAACTCCATCAAAATAATCCCAGAAAAATAAACAGTTATTTAATTAGAAAATAAAAACGTAAATCGTCGTATTCATTAGCCATCTGTCCTTATTTCTATTTGTTCCTTATTTAGTGTCGCTCTCTTCCCGGAAACAGGAAACACATTTACTACTTCCTGTTTTTATGTATCTCTTTAATTCAATCAATAATTCTAATATATGATATTGTAACCATTACTTCATTTTTATGATTTCAAGAGGGAATGCTTACAATATTAGATTTTGAGCTCTAGTATTTTAATTTCTATTGAGTGTTCGACATATATTTATAAATATATATATATATAGAGAGAGAGAGATAGAAGAAAAAAGAGTGATAAATATGCGACGATTGTCTAAATTTATTTCAAATTTCAATTGTTCAATGCAAGGTGTAATCAGTAATAAACTAGTGTTTATTTTTCTTTCCTTAAGCCAAGGCTTTTTAAAGATCGAAATCTTATCATCAGAGGAGAAATACAGATGGATAAGTTGGCTATATATATATATATATATATATATATATATATATATATATATATATATATATGTATATATATATATGTATATATATATGTATATATATATGTATATATATATATATGTATATATATATATGTATATATATATATGTATATATATATATGTATATATATATATGTATATATATATATGTATGTATATATATATATATGTATATATATATGTATATATATATATGTATATATATATGTATATATATATGTATATATATATATATATGTATATATATATATGTATATATGTATATATATATATATATATGTATATATGTATATATATATATATATATATATATATATATATATATATATACTGTCGTACGTGAAATCTCTAACTTCCATGAACATAAATGTAAAGCATTTCGTGTAAACCAGTCGGATTTTTCTGTAAATCTGAAGATTCATTTGTCTTTAAAATTCAGACTTAGCAATAGAAAATGCTCTGATTGTATGGCTATAAAGAAACAGCTGTTATTTATTAAAATATAAACCAATGTTTCTTGAGGAGGCCTTGTTCTTGTAAGAAAATATCTCATATATATATATATATATATATATATATATAGTCTAAAGAAGTTTTGAGCTATTTTAAACAAAGAAAAAAAATGCAGTTTAAATTCCCAGAGATACTAACTAAATCCAAGATGTCGCAGATTTAGCACTTGCATAAGCTGACTTATTGCTAGAAAATTCACAAACAAAAAAGGGGATTCACGTATCTAACAGTGAAACAAACAGGGGACCTTAACTTGAGCGTGAAATATTAAACAGGGATCATCAGCTGTTTATCATGTAACTGTTTCGGAGATTTACAAACAGGAGAGTTATAATATTCATGGCTCTCCAATGGTACTAATCAAACGACTACTTCCCCAATAATCAAATGTAGAAACAATTCAGCTTTAATTTCACTAATAAATACATAAATAATATAATAATAATAATAATAATAATAATAATGATAATAATAATATGTTACCTTTAACACTACAGTGTGATATGGTAATTTGTATATAAAATAATATTATAACAATAATAATAATAATATCCAAAAACTACACCCAAGAACCACTTTGCGATATGCTAACTAGCAATAAAATTATATAGGAATAAAAGTTACATTAAGTGAAAAAAAAAGCTTAAGTACCTTTAAGTACGCATACATAATTATTATATTTTCTAATAGCCGTAGACATACGATTCCTGTTACCTAACACTCGTTCGTATGGATGACGTAATCTTACCACCGGTCGAACGATTCGAACCCCGGATCCGAGTATTTCGACTCTTACCTTCGATCACACTTGCACAAAGATACATATCTCCATGTCAACATATGCATACATTTGTTCCAGTACGTGATTATATATATATATATATATATATATATATATATATATATATATATATATATATATATATATATATATATATATATATATATATATATGAGAAAGGAAGGATGAGAGTAATCCGACGTAATGGAAAATGAAAAAGGAAAAGCCAAGAGATATTTTTTATATATTCATCAACGTTTCGTCTTTATTGTAAGACTTCCTCAGGATGATAATTTTAAGAAAAATGTGATGCGAGTACATTGAAATATTGGGTTGACATGATGGGTTGATAAGGAAAAGTAGTAGCCGTGGCTACTAAGAGCGCTGGACGAGTCATTTGCCACTGATTGACTTCTCGCAGCCTGGACCCTCGCCAGCGCTCTTCGTAGCCACGGCTACTACTTTTCCTTATCAACCCATCATGTCAACCCAATATTTCAATGTACTCGCATCACATTTTTCTTCAAATTATCATCCTGAGGAAGTCTTACAATAAAGACAAAACGTTGATGAATATATAAAAAATATCTCTTGGTTTTTCCTTTCCAATATATATATATATATATATATATATATATATATATATATATATATATATATATATATGGTGTGTATATGGTGTGTATATGGGTCAAAGATTTATATATAGATCCCTCTAGAAATTCATGAGATACGCTACTGCTGATTATAATCCAAGAACAATTTAAAACAAAACAAAAGAAAAGCGTATCCAATCTTCAACAGGCAACAGTTCTTAAACTTAATCACCATTTTGTTTTTGTTTGATCATATTCAGAAACTGATTCCAAACTGATTTAATACTTTAGAGTTTTAGAGTTGAAGGTTTTTAAGTTCCCATCCAAGTTACAATGGTTTTGTTTTAGCCTTGCTCTGTCCAAGCACCAGACCATCAATATCGAAGAGACAAATTCCTGGGAGAGAGATATCAGGAATTGGCAACATTGCTCATCTAATTTAGCACTAATCCCCATGGCATGAGAATTCTCCGCAGAGGAACACGGGGGAAAAGTCTATGAATCAAATAAATGGATTTGTCAAATGAGGAAGAAGATAGCAAGTTCGGTACCTTTCAGTTGAGAACACGAAGAACAAATCATGAGCTGCTGCTGAAAATTGAAGACTCACCTGAAAAAAAAAAATTAAATATTAAAATAAAATGGAAAAAGTATGAAAAATCGTGGGATATATAAACACAAAGACATTGTAATATAAACACAAATACATTGTAATATAAACACAAGTACATTGTAATATAAACACAAATACATTGTAATATAAACACAAATACATTGTAATATAAACACAAATACATTGTAATATAAACACAAATACATTGTAATATAAACACACACAAAACATTGTAATATAAACACAAAGACATTGTAATAAAAACACAAATACATTGTAATATAAACACAAATACATTGTAATATAAACACAAATACATTGTAATATAAACACAAATACATTGTAATATAAACACACACAAAACATTGTAATATAAACACAAAGACATTGTAATATAAACACAAATACATTGTAATATAAACACAAAGACATTGTAATATAAACACAAGTACATTGTAATATAAACACAAATACATTGTAATATAAACACAAATACATTGTAATATAAACACAAGTACATTGCAATATAAACACAAATACATTGTAATATAAACACACACAAAACATTGTAATATAAACACAAAGACATTGTAATAAAAACACAAATACATTGTAATATAAACACAAAGACATTGTAATATACACACAAATACATTGTAATATAAACACAAAGACATTGTAATATAAACACAAAGACATTGTAATAGAAACACAAAGACATTGTAATATAAACACAAAGACATGTAATATAAATACAAAGGCATTGTAATATACACACAAAGACATTGTAATATACATACAAATACATTGTAATATAAACACAAAGACATTGTAATATAAAACAAATACATTGTAATATAAACACAAATACATTGTAATATGAACACAAAAATGATGGAACATAAAAACAAAAACACAAAATATAAAAACAAAAACATAGAATATATATTGTCAAAAATAAATTAAAAACCAATGCTGAAACTTATTCAATATATTTTTCAAATAAAACTATGTAAATTTTTACTTTTAACACTTCATGCAGACTTGTTTTTTCTTTCGAAACATGTAAACAATGCATATTAATGTGAAACTTTTAATTTTAAATAAATTTCAAATTTTTACCGGTAAAATAAATTTAAGATTTAACCGCAAATATCATAGAATTTTTTTTCTTTCGACTCATGTAAACAATGCATATTAATGTGAAACTTTTAATTTTAAATAAATTTCGATTTTTACCGGTAAAATAAATTTAAGATTTAACCGCAAATATCATAGAATTTTTTTTTCTTTCGACTCATGTAAACAATGCATATTAATGTGAAACTTTTAATTTTAAATAAATTTCGATTTTTACCGGTAAAATAAATTTAAGATCTAACCGCAAATACCATAGAATTTATTTTTTTTTGGTAAATGATACATGAAAATATCATTTGACAAATTATTACAAAAATAAAAGACGATTAGGAAATTGGCTGGTCATTAACCAATCATCTGTCAATCAACTATTGGATAATTTTGAAAATATCGATCTTTCACAATCAGTTCATTATATCTGTAAAATTACTTTTTATGAACAGATCAATAATCGATTTACGGATTAGAGATAAGTCACTTTCGAAAAAAAGATCAACTCTGATATAGATATGTAGTGATATACGGCTTGAAACTGAATAATAAGCCAATACTTCATTAGCCTGTTTAATTCGACATTTATAAGTTCTCTATTATTATTATGACCTTATACGAGACACAGCTAAACGAATAAAGCTATTACCAATGTAAAAACGAATGTGTGCCTGTATGTATATATATATATATATATATATATATATATATATATATATATATATATATATATATATATGTGTGTGTGTGTATGTGTGTGTATCTAGGTAGCATCTTCTCTTGCAGGCCAGTATTGTTGAATATAAGAGACAACTCATGTCTAGATATCCTTTGGTAGATCCTTTCAATAGTCTGAATCAGGATCTTAGTTTCGGAGGGGAATAGTTTCGTATTTAGTACATAATTCCCGCCAAAACCTTCTATAATATTAACACATGGTCTGTACCTGATTAATCTCATTCCCCTGAAGATGGACCCGGATGGGTCTGAAAGTACTTGGTAGACAAATCCAAATAATAGCAAATTCATCAGTCAATTCCCCTCCAAAACTAAGATCCATATTCGGACTATTGAAAGGATCTACCAAAAGATATTTAGACATGAGTTGTCTCTTATATTCAACAATATATATATATATATATATATATATATATATATATATATATATAATTATTTCCACAATCAGACAATGCCGCAGCCCACACTAACCATGAAAGCCACAAACCGAAAGCCCTAGACTCAAGTTTCGCCCTCCTTTGGGCGCAACATTAGAACATATCCGAACTCAGGATTCGAAACCCGAGTCACTTGCATTCGAGTACTCTACCACTGAGTCACCATGCTACATACAAGAAAGTCTATTACACACAGATTAAGCAAACTGCGGCGAAGACCGACCGTGGAATTGCCATACTGTTCTCAACAAGGGGTGTAGTCATCGAACTACTAAGAACCCAGGTCGATGTCTCAGAAGTAGGATTTTATACTAATATTTATTTGCTCGCTGGGTTAACTTGTAGGATGACATCGTCCTAGCGAGTATAAAATCATACTTGTGAGACATCGGCCTCGGTTCTAAGTAGTTGGATGACTACACCCCTTGTTGAGAAGGGTAGGTCCATTCCACAGTCGGCCTTCGGTTTGCTTAATCTGTATAAATTAATAGACATTCTTGCATGTGGCGAGGTAGCTCAGTGGTAGAGTACTCGCTTGGCATGCAAGTGACTCGGGTTTCGAATCCTGAGTTCGTATAACAGCATACTTGTGAGACATTGGCGTAGAGCAGCCGAAACATTGTGCATATTACGACTATAATTAAGATAAGATTCCGAAACACAAATAATTCAAATAACACCTCATCTCAGAGATTACAGCATCCGAAACGTGTATATAAAACTTGCAAAACGTAAATCATCTAAGCGACAACACCACCTCATATTAGACGGTTGGAGACTACAGGAGCTGAAATGTTGTGTATGTGACAACCATGGTGAGTCTCAACCCCGTAGACGTCCTAAGACGGAGAACTGTTGCCACATCTGCGGAGGTGCTGGCCAGAGCACCCTTTCCTGCCTTTAGTACAAAACCGACTTTGGAATCTAGTGGGCGATGCCTTTTTCTCGCAGAAGAGATGTTGCTAGTCTTTCTCTGCTCTATCGTTGTTTTTCTAGCTGGTGCTCGACTGAGCTTCAACCTATGTAAAACATTCACAACAAAAATTCGTCAAGCTACAACCACTATTAATAGTTTCCCATTCTCTCTCTACTTGAAACTAAATGAAACTTCCATGAGCAAAGTTTCTTTCTGAGAACTGCCCCTCTGAGGAACACAATACCGCAGGGCTGCTTACCAGATGACTACAACATGGTTGTTTTCAAGTCCAATGTGAAATTCTTGCTATGCGGCACTCTTAAATAATCAAATTCTGGCAAATCCCAACCATCATTACCAATCATCACGGTTGTCTCACCGTCCACCTGACAGCCATTTAACCTTTATCCTCGAGTGGTCTTTGGGCCTTCATAAGTGATGACACCTTAGTAAAGCCAGATTTTTGCAGATATCTAAAATTCTAGAATCTGTTTAAAGCAAATCCGTTTCTATATTTTCGGTAAGATATTCTAGAAACACATCATTCAACATTTGACAAAACATGAATATTAGA
This sequence comes from Sepiola atlantica, assembly GCA_963556195.1. Taxonomy (NCBI): domain Eukaryota; kingdom Metazoa; phylum Mollusca; class Cephalopoda; order Sepiida; family Sepiolidae; genus Sepiola; species Sepiola atlantica. The sequence continues at coordinate 14,810,389 of OY744528.1, read as the reverse complement.
TTTAAATTTAAAAGTTCACGAGCGTCTTTTTCAACCACCAAATTTAAAAAGCCTATATGCCTATCAAAAAAAAGCCTATATGCCGAACATCAGAAAGTTCCATCAGATTTTCTGTTGGCTTAGCAGGCTGAGAGCAGGCTCAACGCATTCCCTCGAATAATAACACTGTAGAGCCAAGTCGATTCACGATAATTACCGGTGTGATGCATCCTTAATAAACAAAAACAGTTAAGGAAATCCTGTCTGGCAGGTTCAACCGCTTCACTCGTCTCCACGGGAATCAATTGAAGTACACATCTTCTGTAGAGAAGACTAGTATATTTAATCACTTGCCGTTCTCTGCTCTGCAACAATTGAGCTTACAGCAATTTTAATTTGTTCATTATTTGGCCTTTTGGCTAAGATCAAAGTGTAGTATCTGTTCCGATGGATACTACACCCTATAGACTGGTATTGTCCTGGCCTTCGGGGCTTGATTTACGCAGGTCTATGGATCTGTCCTGTGCAGTTCTAGGAGGTCCACCCTCCCAGGCTTCGCCTCTCCTCTTTGGAGAGGAGTAAGTTTATTGCTTACTGCCTGAGGCGCCCCTACCGGGGAATGCCGACAAGGCTGCCCAGGCAATTTTTAATGGCCAGAGTGCTCACCTCTCGGGCGCTGGCTTTTCAACCCCCACTTTCCCGACCCGACCTTGGGTCACATCTTACTTGTGAGAGTAAGATAAAAACTGCCTTGTGCCTAACTCTTGGGGAGGAGTAAATCAATACTCTGTTCATTATTTCATTCGGATTACTATTTTATGATCAAGCTATTTTAATATTCTAAGACGAAAGGTTTCATCATAAAGTTCCATCACAATGTAAAAAGAAACGTCTTACGATACGTCCATTAAATCTGTGTATTTAGTGATAAAAATACAATTTCAATCGTGACAGACCAACCAATTTAACCGTGTAGTATCCCTAGCTATCAGACATCAATTAACAATTATTTCTCAAATTAAAAGTGTTTTTGGAGCGTTTTAAAGGGCTTTTAGGGAGCATAATATGGGCCCAACCTCCTATTTGAAAATTCAAACATTTCAGATTTGCATCCGTCTAATTTAATTAAACCCCAATTAAGCAATATTCCTTGAATTTCAATTTCTTCTTTAGTCCCCTTAAATATGAGACTTACATTTTTGAAATTTTTTAGAATCAAAATCATGTAACTGATTTTCATCAAAATTGGAATGAGGATTCTAGATATAAGGTTTAGGCGCATTATATATTGATGTTGATCTTTAAAAGGGAGACAAAAGTGATGCAAAACTGTTCTGTTCGGCGAATTAATTTTATCAGTCATATATATATATATAAATATATATATATATATATATATATATTCATTAATTTTATATGTACGTTAAAATTAATATATATATATATATATATATATTAAAAAAATAAGTATATATATATATATATATATATATTTATTAATTTTATATGTACGTTAAAATTAATATATATATATATATATATTAAAAAAAATAATATATATATATATATTCATTAATTTTATATGTACGTTAAAATTAATATATATATATATATATAAAATAATATATATATATATATATATATATATATATTTATTAATTTTATATGTACGTTAAAATTAATATATATATATATATATATATATATATATATATATATATTAAAAAAAATAATATATATATATATATATTCATTTATTTTATATGTACGTTAAAATTAATATATATATATATATATATATATATATATTAAAAAAATAATAATATATATATATATATATATTAATTTTATATGTACGTTAAAATTAATATATATAAGTATATATATATATATTAAAAAATATATATATATACATATATATATATATATATATATATTCATTAATTTTATATGTACGTTAAAATTAATATCTCTCTCTATATATATATTAAAAAAAGATAATATATATATATATATATATATATATATATATATATTCATTAATTAAATATGTACGTTAAAATTAATAGATATTTATATATATATTAAAAAAAAAAAATTGCGTCCTATTAAAAAAGGACGACTTAATGCAATATTCTTTACCGCTTAGGAAGTGGAAAAATGCTAATAAAACAGCTATGTTTCTATCGCCAGTAAAAACAATAATATATATATATGAAATTAAATACTGTCTTGTTTTTAAATTCCTGAAACAATTTTACATGGTAAACAACTGATGATCCCTTAAAATAGTGTTAGAAATAAACTAATATAATAACTGTAAAAAATAAATTGACTTACATGAGTGATTTTCCACTGGAAGACTTGGGACTATAAGTTTTTTATTTTTTATTTTTTTATTTATTTATTAAAAATTTTTTTTTTTTTTAATATAGTTTTAATGGTTGAGAAAATTCCGAGACTATATATATATATATATATATATATATATATATATATATATATATATATATATATATATATATATATATATATACATATATATATATATAGTACATTTGTTGTATTTGTTTCCATAGATGTTAATCCAATGTTTATTAAAAGTGCTCAATAACAAGTAGAGCTATTTTTAGTATCACATTTTATTTTTACAAATATTATTGGTTACACATGTGCATACATGTTTCAGTTGTCTTCTCCAATAGAGAGTCAACTTCCTCACACCTTTGCACATATGTAACCAATAATGTTTGTATAAATAAAAATGTATACTAATATATATATATATATATATATATATATATATATATATATATATATATATATATATATATATATATATATATATATATATATACCTTCTTTGTAGTATAGCAGGAAAAATCCCAGCAGAGTGCTCGATATATTTTTTAATTCTTTTATATCTCTTTAAATCTTCTCCGGTTTAAATCTCAACTGTTACTTTTCACTCTCCTCCTTTTTTTTCCAAACATTATTAAACCTTCTTTACACTAAATTTACCAAACATACATAAGACTCTAAGCAAATAACGCGTCCAAACGAGAGTGACACGTGACTTCACATTTCCGAAACAGATGACAACAGAAGCTGAAGAGAGCCGGATGGCTAAGTCCTTCCGTGCTTGAAACCGACGGTACGAATGTTGTACTAATTTTTCTGTACCAAAATAAATAAATATATATATATATACATATATGAAGACATTTTTTTTGATTGGCTGTCATAGAAATCGATATGTTAATTAGAGAATTCAAATTAGTTTTAATAAGAGTTAAATTTTTCAAAGAATTTAACGACAATTTAAATTTTCTTTCGGATTCTGTTTGGCATCACTGGAGTCCAATTAACGATTCCAATTTATTACCAGGATGCAATTAAAAGCAAAAAAAAAACTTTGATAAAAACACTTTTGAATAAAATTTGACAAGAAAATTCAATTATGGTATTAGGATTTTGTTGTGACCTTGAAGAGCCGGCAATAATTAAGACAAGACGGTGGTATATTCACAAGAGTGTCTTTACAGGAGTAGAGAAAGAGTATGTTACAGAAAGTCTGCGTCCGATACTATGACTATGGCCACCACCAATGAACTGCCACGACACTTAGTCGTAACTATCTATAGTGTCTGGAAGAGTCCATCTTCACTCGAAATAGGGTAGATCAACATCACTCCATAATAAATCTTTTCAACGATATTATAGGATCGGTGTTCATCCCAGACATCACAAGTGTTTTATTTATATTTTGCCGCAATGTTGCGTCCCTGTGCTTGTTTTACAAGTACTTCCATGGAATGTGCTCTGACCAACACCGCACATGTATTCCCCCTGAACATAAATACACCCGATCGACTCGACTAGCAGCAAAATCCCACCCCTTCGCTATAGAGGTCCTCATATGCTGGAAAACTTTCTATTCTAATAGCTTCTTTCCTCGGGCAGCTTGCATTTGGAGTTATCTCCCTGCTTTCTCGACTGTACCAACATGAAGAAATTTAAATGTAATGTGAATAACCATCTTGCTGCACAACTCCCTATTTAGGATGCCCCCATGAATCTGGGCTCTAATCATAGTAGCCCCTTACGTCTTAATGACAATATCTCCGTTCAGGAGATCATTCATCACCACAAAATACTTTTTCATTCAGAGTTTATTTATTCATCATATATATCCAAATTAAAGAGCTTTTCCTACACGTGTTTCACTACCAAGCAGGTCCTTGCTTGGCAGATCATCAGGGGAATTAAGTACCTGGAGTAAGAGTTTCAACAACTGACAATCCACAATGTGGTGTTGCCTTAATTGAGGTCACTTAAGAAGAAAACAGAAGAAAAAAATAAAAATGAAAAATAAAAAATGTCTTTAAAAAGTAGCTCGTAAGATTTCGCAGTATTGTTACTACTAATCAAAACAGCAAAAAATGAGTCCCAACTGCATTCAAAAGAAACAGGAACAATGTGCGAGAATATATATATATATATATATATACAATAATATTTTTTAAAATAAATATTAAATATTTAAATACCTAGAGACATCGATGTTTCATGCTAACGCAATCTTCAGTCTAGGAACTAATTCCCGACGGTCAGTGGGCGCGAACCCCGAACACAAATCGCCACTGATTCGTAGATGGTGATCTTAACCAAAGGGCCATCGTCAATTAGTTAGTGAATACAGAGTAACTTTAACTTTAAATAGCGACACGTGGCCGCCATTTACCAGGCAGCTTAGAGTGATCTATATATATGTATATATATATATATATATATATATATATATATATATATATATATATATATATATATATTAAAATAAACATAGTTTGAGTATCCGACAATTGTTTCAGAACCTCCTCGGCTCCTCCTCAGGGATATACTGATCAGCAAAGATTAGATCCGCCAATACACAATCATAAAAAACAAAACAAAAGACAAAAATGTAATTTGTCTGTTTGTTTTTTGTCTTTTGTTTTGTTTTTTGTGATTGTGTATTGGCGGATCTAATCTTTCCTCATCAGTATATCCCTGAGGAGGAGCCGAGGAGGTTCTGAAACAATTGTCGGATACTCAGACTATGTTAATTTTAATATAAAAGCTCTAATATATATTGAGCACTTTTGAAAAGTAATGGTTTTGTTCATTTTGTTCATATTTGAACTTTATTAATATATATTTATATATATACATATATATATACATATATATATATATATATATACATATATATATATATACATATATATATATACATATATATATATATATATATACATATATATATATATATATATACATATATACATATATATATATATACATATATACATATATATATATATATACATATATACATATATACATATATATATATATATATATATACATATATACATATATATATATATATACATATATATATATATATATATATATATATGTATATATATATATATATATATATATATATATACATATATTACACCTGATGGAAGTTGGTTAAAATGGCAACGATAATGCCAAAGTTATTCTGATAGAATCTATCCATACGAAGAAATCTTCCTTCTTTTTGTTGCTTTTATGCAAAGATGAAACTCTAAATGTCAAATATCGGAACCAATAAGTCGCGTCCATCAAAAAACTCGTATTGTGTGGCCTGAGCATAAAGTATACACTGCATGATAAAGACATATCATTCAGATATGTCAGTCACAGGATATCAGGATTTTGTGTTTATTCTAAGCAGTGGAAATTCTATATTTGAACAATTCTGATTAAACAAAATCGAACAAAAGATGCCTATTGTAAAGTTTGTTGAATCATTTTTACATTAGGGTTGAAATGCTTAGTGATAGAACCAAAATTCTTCAAACACCAAGTTCTGTTGATTCCATTTAGAATCCTCAAATATTCAAAGAAATTTTCAATTAAATAAATACAACTTTATTACCAAATCGTAGAAGTGAAATAGAAACTGTAGACACTGAATAGACTTTATTTTAATAAAATAATTCAATTTATATGAAAACACTGTAACTAAAAATAACGGTACCAGATTTCCGTGACTTTGTGTCGGCAATGATCGGGCAGGTCGCGGGAGCGCCCGAAAGCTGGCGAGACGAGACAAGACAGAAAACGAGGCTGAAACATGCCAAGACTTTCAAAGAAAAAATACATAGATAAAAAGAAAACAAAAAAAAAACGAACAAACCGTAGCTGAAGAACTGTAAGTAAATATATTTTTTATTTTTTGGTAGGCCCAATGAATGATCGTCAATCAAATGTGTAGATGTAAATGTTTTGATTTGTTTGTGAAAATGTTTTTTTGGGACGAGGGGGTAAAATTTTATCAATGTTTTTTTTTAAACATAAAACAAAGAAAGAAATGAAAATGTTATGTTTTTTAATTAGTCCTTCCGAAGATTCGACAACTTGACGCAGCTGATAATTCATTGTTGTTGCAATAGAAGGGGATTATTTTTCTTCCAAATATTGTCGGCTGCTTGCTATAGCCTGCTTGGCGAATGAATGCTGCAATCTGATTGGTTTATACTTCGTCGACTCTCGGGCGCTTCCTAGACCTGCCCGATCGCTGCCAATGCGAAGTAACGGAAATCTGGCACGTCAGCTATAACAGTACCAAATAACTAGATAAATAGGTTACAAAAAATTAAATAAAAGATAAATCATTTTAGTCACTTTTTTAAAATTTAATCCACTTAAAGTGGAGAATGCCAAAATCCCTTTTAAACAAAGGGCTAGAGACCCATTGGCTGATGGAAATAACTAACTCGGAAGGAGGTAATAAAACCAACGAATCTGATTGGCTAGTTAGTTAGCTAGAGTAAACACTACTTAGATATAAACGCAATTGCAAATTATACATGCAGACCATTTGATGATTTCCCTCAGGAATGACACAAACATCTGTAGATTGTCAAATATATTTTCATACTAAATATATATCAGGATTTCCCCGAAAAAATTATATGAGTTGTTGCCCTTAGATTCGAATGATTTTGCTTTTACAAATCCGGAATATTGCCTATTTCTTTTTTTCGTTTATTTTTTAATTTTTTTATTAGCTAGTCATTTTCATACTTTTTTTAGAAAAGGAAGATGGGGGAAGCAAATGTTTTGGTTTCCTCTGGTAAAATCAAATATGGCGGCGTTAAGAAAAAAATTCAAGATATGCTTGAAAACATTGATTGTCTAGACAAATGGAGAAACGTCGTAAAATGCTAGAAAATAAAGATATAGTCGCTGGAATTTGCTTTTTTTCTATTGTCTATTTGTTATGGTGTAAGCTGATCTACCTATTTCAGGAATAAATGGATTTACCCAACAATAAATACAGTTGCGATTAAAGGTTCGGGCAGCAATCGGTGGCAGTTATGGCCCCAGAATCATAACGCGTACTTCTGTAACATACTTTTGTGAATACACTTTTGTTAATTGTACCATTGTGTTTGTCTTGATTATTACCAACCCTTCAAGACCACAACATATACAGGGTGATTCATAAGTCACTTCATTTAGCTATTTAAAATGATTATCATATGAAGGACAAACATACTATGAACTTTTGGTAATTGTTATCTTACTCTCTAATTACTGCTATTTGTTATTTTAAATTTGTTCGTTTATATATTTGTTTCTATATATATTTATTTCATAATCAATCAAATATGCTACAAAGACTTGTAAATTCCGTGCAAAAAGGAATGGAGCTATGCATGCAGAAAGAAGGTGGAATTTTTGAAAATTTGCTGTAATTTTAAACTCCCATAAATAAATTTGTTGAATAAACTTTCTGTTTTGTATTATCCTATTTTTTAACTTTAGAATTTCAAAAATAAATAGCTAAGTGACTTATGAATCACCCTGATATATTTAAGAGCGGCAGAGGGATGATATGAAAAAAAGGGAAGAGATGAGGGCGAGAGGAAATTAAAGGAAACATTCATATTTAGAAATAGAAAGAAAAAACAAAAATGATTAGGAAAGAAAGGTATCTGAAGAGCGGCAAGAATGATAAAACTAATCTGTTCTATTTTGATTATTCGGACTATTATTTTCATAGTAAAAAGAAAGTAAAAATAAATAAATATAGTAATTAGCAGTAGTAATATATAGTAATACGTTATAATAAGTAGTAACACTACACATCTGAAACAGGAATAGGTTTAAGGCTTCTTAAAATTCATACTAGAATTGTCCACATGGATCCGTGATCATAGATAAAGTGTTAAGTAATATTCAGTTCTAAGTGACAGTTTTTTGTACCGGCAATACTAAGAATATTGAACTTATCACGTTTTCATCGGCACCTTCCGGCTGTTTATGTAACCTGCCGGATTGTGCCGAACGAAAATTTCGTTTTTTTGTGTCGTAAATGGTGGCCAATGTTAAAACACTAGAAACAGGCATCGTATGTTTGTCTTGATCATTACCCGCCTGCAAGGCCACAACACTATAAATACTCAGGAATTATAGATTAGCATCTCTTCAGCTTAAACACTGAAGGTTTGACTCCAAAAAAGAAATGTATAGATATAGACATGTGACAATCAGAAACCAATAATACTACAGGGTGGGCAAAAATAAGTGTCCTATTTTTAAAAATTCATAACTTTTTTATTTATTGATTTTTTTAAATTTTTTTTTTTAGAATAAGTAAAGGACCCCTTCCGAAGCAAGCATGAGCCCTAAGGAACGTACCCTCATTTAGAAAACATTATTTTTGCTTAAAAAACTCAAAACAGTGTAAAAAACAATACTTTAGTTTTTGTAAGTTTTAAGAAGTGTTTTTCGGCTAAAATTTGTTTTGTTTATTTCAGGAAATCTCGGAAGGGTCAGTCTACACACACATACAGTTTGGTGAGTTTAACTTTTATTTTGTGGAAGTTATTCAAATTCAAGTTATTCAAATTTAAAGATAGGACCCTTATTTTGGCCCACCCTGTATAATGAGGCTGACTGGACACGATGTAGCTGGGTGTAAGTAAATAAGTAAATGAATTAAATAATCAAGACTCTGGAGAATTTCATTCCGTCGTATAATTTTTGTAGGTCAGTCATTTTCATTAAATACCTATTAGCTTAAGTATTTTACTTTCAGTTATGGATTTATCATGGAATTTTATGTCTAGACGAACTCACGTCTATAGAATTGGAAAACGTAAGTTTTTTTTTCTCTCTTTTTATAAAAAAAACTATTCTGATTTTAAATTATTCACTATTGGAGTTGAGTATTGATTTACTCATCTCCAGGAGTTAGGCACAAGGCCAGTTTTTATCTTACTCCCACAAGTAAGATGTGACCCAAGGTTGGGTCGGGAAAGTGGGCTTTAAAAATTGCCTGGGCAGCCCCGTCGGCATTCCCCGGTAAGGGCGCCTCAGGCAGTAAGCAATAAACTTACTCCTCCCCAAACAGGGGAGGCGAAGCCTGGGAGGGTGGACCTCCTAGAACTGCACAGGACAGACCCATAGACTAGCGTAAATCAAGCCCCGAAGGCCAAGACAATACCAGTCTATGGGGTGCAGTATCCATCGGAACGGATACTACAACTATTGAAGTTGAGTAATTAAGGTTCATGTCAGGCGCCTTGTACACTGTATACTAGCGGAAGTACCGTGCTTTACCCGGGAGGTTACATAAGATAAAATATAAGTGAATAAACTGATTGAGACGATTCAGTAGAAAAAATTCGGATATTTTTATGACAAGAAAAAAATCCAAATTGGTAACAAATTTTGCATGGATCAATCAAAAAAAGGGTCGGAATTCCGCTAATTAGTGACCAGCTCATCCGTGAAAGAAATCCTTGTAGCAACTGCTTTCATAAGATAAAATATAAGTGAATAAATTCAGATGTTTATTTACTCCCCGCGGAGTTAGGCACAAGGCCAGTTTTATCTTACTCCCACAAGTAAGATGTGACCCAAGATCGGGTCGAGCAAGTGGGGTTAAAAGCCAGCGCTCGAGAGGTGAGCACTCTGGCCATTTAAAAATTGCCTGGGCAGCCCCGTCGGCATTCCCCGGTAGGGGCGCCTCAGACAGTAAGCGATAAACTTACTCCTCCCCAAAGAGGGGAGGCGAAGCCTGGGAGGGTGGACCTCCTAGAACTGCACAGGACAGGCGTGCAGTATCCATCGGAACAGATACTACACTTTTATCTTAGCCAAAAGGCAAATTCAGATGATTCAGTAGAAAAAACGTGCGCTTATCGCAAAAAAAAAAAAAAATTATGACAAGAGAAAAAATCCAAATTGGTAACAAATTTTGCATGGATCAATCAAAAAAAGGGTCGGAATTCCATCAATTTGTGAACAGCTCATGCGTGACTAAAAACAAAAAAATCCTTGTAACAACTACCGACATGAACATTTTTCCAGGTTATGAATTTCGTTTTCATAGGCTCTAACTAAAAAAATAACTGGATTTTCCTTGATTTAGAGTAGAAAAATGCCTAATAATTTAAATCCATCTTAAAACTCAATTAAACATATGCCATCAGTTTTGCTCAGATCAAACATGATGAGATGTCCACCTTTAATATATATATATATATATATATATATATATATATATATATATATATATATATATATATATATATATATATATATATATATATATATATATATATATATACGAGGCCTGTCTAAAATTATCCGACCTTATCGTTAGCCTAAGGTAAATTTATTTCTGTGTAAGCAACTATTTGCTATCTCACTTCTACAGTTTAATAGATTTCGCCCAATCTATAGAAAACAGAACACTAGAACAGGATATAGGAAGTAACACTAACCACACCTTTGTTCGTGGGAAGCCCAACGATTGGCTGAGAGAACAACAAAGAATCTGATTAGTTAACTAGCTAGCCGTGTATATAAAAACACCCAGCAAAAATAACTCCATGCATTTTAGCCTGAAGATCCCCCCCGAGGATGAAACACGGAAGCCTCTGTGTAGCTTAATTGCCATAAATATATTTTCATAGCTTACTATATATATATATATATATATATATATATATATATATATATATATTAGTACTTCGTGTATCCACATAAAATATTATAAGGAGATATAATTTTTTATGTGTCAGGTTTCAGTATTTACTTCAACAGTGCTCGATACGTAAGTAGAGCTAGGTAGTAAGCAATGAAAATATATATGGGAATCAAGCTTGATTGCCATATATATTTTCATTGCTTACTATATATATATATATATATATATATATATATATATATATATATATATATATATATATATGTATATATATATATATATATATATATATATATAACTGTGCTAGTGAATTAAGGAGAGCCATTCTCAGGGTGGCAAATGCTAAAATTTTCTCATTGAGCGACTGAGAATATGTCCTTGTGGGCTGTTGATTCGTATAGATTAGTAGAATACAATTCTCGTTCAGTTAGTATTAATATTAAAATAACTTCGTTGTTGAAGCTTCCAATTCTGTATTAGAACCGATCTCATTTTCCTTTCTATTTTACCAACTTTGAACTTTCCTTTTTTATTGTTCTCTTTGATTCTATTCATACTAGCAGTACTAAGCTCATATTTGCTAGTATATATGACAACCGAACATATACTACACTACCTTCCTCCACACAAAAAAGAAGGTAATGCCTGTGACTATTGTATAATGATAGCAGAACAGATACTACACTATCCCCCCTTCCTAAATTGAGCATTGAAAGAGATTAATAGTATATTTTCGGCTTCAGATATAGAAATTAAAGTATTTTATTTACTTCCTCTGCAGGAGGTTAGACACAAGGTCAGGTGTGGGTTTTTATGCAAATGTTTCTGTGGAACGAACTGGATTCGAACCCGGCACATCCAAGTCCCCAGTCCACGTCTTTAACCACTTAGCCACCATGCCACAGAAATAAAAGTATACTTTCGGTTTCAGACAGACACCAAATCTCCATTAGAAATAGATAAGAAAATTAGTAATAGAAATAGGAGCCGATTTCAGACAGACACCAAATCTCCATTAGAAATAGATAAGAAAATTAGTAATAGAAATAGGAGTCGATTTCAGACAGACACCAAATCTCCATTAGAAATAGATAAGAAAATTAGTAATAGAAATAGGAGCCGATTTCAGACAGACACCAAATCTCCATTAGAAATAGATAAGAAAATTAGTAATAGAAATAGGAGTCGATTTCAGACAGATACACAATCTCCATTGGTAATAAATTCGTTCCTTGTTTATCTTCCAGTTTCCATATTTGCTTACCTCTTCCTGTCAATCTCAATTTCTCTTAATTACATCCCTCTTTCTCATTCCCTAAATCTGCCCCCCTCTAATTACACCCTTCTTTTTTTCTCACGTTCCCCATCTTCCCCCTCATATTATTTTCACGATTTTCTCCTCTTAAACCCTCTAACTCTTTCCCCTTCTCCTTCTGTATTTACTTACCCCTCCCCCTCCTCCTCCTCCTTTCACTATGCTTCTCCCTCCTATTTCCTCTCTTATTTACCCACCTCACACTTGTTCCATCCTCCCCCTCCCCCTCCTCCTCCTCCTTTCACTATGCTTCTCCCTCCTATTTCCTCTCTTATTTACCCACCTCACACTTGTCCCATCCTCCCCCTCCCCCTCCTCTTTTCACTATGCTTCTCCCTCCTATTTCCTCTCTTATTTACCCACCTCACACACTTGTTCCATCCTCCCATCCCCCTCATCCTCCTCCTTTCACTATGCTTCTCCCTCATATTTCCTCTCTTATTTACCCACCTCACACTTGTCCCATCCTCCCCCTCTCCCTCCTCCTTTCACTATGCTTCTCCCTCCTATTTCCTCTCTTATTTACCCACCTCACACTTGTTCCATCCTCCCCCTCCCCCCTCCTCCTTTCACTATGCTTCTCCCTCCTATTTCCTCTCTTATTTACCCACCTCACACTTGTTCCATCCTCCCCCTCCTCCTTTCACTATGCTTCTCCCTCCTATTTCCTCTCTTATTTAACCACCTCACACACTTGTTCCATCCTCCCCCTTCTCCTCCTTCCATTTCTTTATTTAACTCTACCGATTCAGTATTGCATCATTCTTTTGTATTTCTTCTGACATTTCAGCATAACAGCCTTTTTCGTTTGTATGTTTATGTGTTTTGTTTTTGTTTTTACGTTTTATCTGTTATCCTAAATTACCCGATGTCGTCTCTGCGTCGTTTGATGCTCTAAATTCCTTGGCATCATCTCCTCATTCTTTAATTAACAACCGATAGCCGAAAATATCTCAACAGCAACCCGTAATACGGAACGGTTTGAGAGACAATTAGTTGAGAATGACAGTCTGAATGACAAGTTTTGAAATTTAACAGAAAACAAGCTGTACAAAAAAAAACAACAAAAAACAAAAACCCAAAAAAAACTAACTAACAAGGAGTGAACGAAAGGCAGGGTGGAGATGAGGGTGAAGGCGGTAGTGGCTGGTGGAGGAGAGGGGGGGGAAGGGCGTGTCCGAGTCGGTGAATAGAACAAATACATCAGATGCTCCTTATTCTTCCCTTGCATTCTTAATGCGGAGGTTTATTTTTCAACGCTGATAAGCACCTGTTATCTTTAGAATTAATTGGGAAAAAAAAAAAAGTGAAACAAAAGACGGCATCATTCAAGAATTGTTTTCCATTTCTGTTACATAACAGTTCTTTTTAAACCGCAATTCAAATTCGTCCTCACGCTGAAAAAAAAAAAAAAAGAACAAAAGCTCCCCCCCCCCCCCGAATACAGTGAACGCATCGGAATGCATACCGACAATAATTATGCAATCGACAAACAGAGTTCGAATCCAGTCAGATCTATCGCATTCGCTCACCACTGAGAAAACTAAATATTCAACATTAAATAACCCACAAAGGTTGATGTGCCATTTAGCAAATAAATAATGTGATGGTTTTTTGTATCTGAAAGTTAAATTTTCGCTCGTGAGAAAATAGCAATTCTACATGAAGCGCTGAAAGTTGAATTCAGAGCGACAGCTTTTGGAATAAAAGGTACAACTGTGCATATTAATTTGAACAGTTTTACTTAAGTAATAGTGAATGATATGCAAACACTAAAAGGTAAATACTCCGAATGATTGTTTTCAAACTAATGAACTGATCTTATGTGAATTGGTATTTTCTTAACTAGAACATATGCATCGGGTCCCAGCACTTGCGTGCTATTTACGTCACAGAAATTGGCTTTGCTTGCGACAGCCTTCTAGAGTTTTTTTTTATGATGCCTCCAACTGTAGAATTGAAAATGGAAAAGAGTCGTGAGTCCTAAGTGTTTGCTTGTATATGGGATGGCTCATGTGATCCCTAAATTGATATAGTTTGTGAGTATGTGTAAGTTTTGGTCAATCAACACGACCCTTAAAGGGACAAAGGAAGAAAACTACACTGACTAATCTGAATGTTTTATGAATTCAAATAATATGCCACAAGGGCTATTTAGCAAATGCATAAAAAAATACAAGGACTTGTATTTCTATCTGTTGGAAATAGCCAGTGAAAAAGAATTTCCATGAAAAAAGAAGAGGAATGGAGAATAAATAAAATAATTTTTAAAAAAGTTACACGAAAGGAAAAATAGATACAGTTTTGAAAAATTATTTTTTAATTTTGTAAACATTACTAAGTAACTCGTAGAAAGTTTACATTATACATTATTTTTGGCACATTTAATTTTTAGAAACAAACAAATATTGTTTTGAAAAATATATTTTTTAATTTTGTAAACATTACTAAGTAACTCGCAAAAAGTTTACATGATAAATTATTTTTGGCACATTTTATTTTTAGAAACAAAACATTGTTTTGAAAAATATATTTTTTAAATTTTTTAAACATTACTAAGTAAAGTAACTCGCAGAAAGTTTACATGATAAATTATTTTTGGCACATTTTATTTTTAGAAACAAACAAATATTGTTCTATTTACCTGCACGTACAGGACGGTTCGATGTGACACACAAGGTTGAGCTTTATGTGGGGTGTGGCTATTATAGAATGCCACAAGGGTGCTCATGGACGGGAGGGATATTTTCAATAACGCTCTGGAGGCATCCTTAGTTTAGTTGTTGTTTTCTTACTTAAAATGTTGATGAAAAAATTATACAGGGTCGCTTTTTATTTTAAGCAAATAATTAAATTACAGCCACCATGAAAAAGGTCGAAATATGATAGACCTTATAGTTATTCATTAAAAGATGCAAAGAAATAAAAAAAAAATGAAACCCTTAATTCTTTGTATCTATGTGTAAAATAGCAATTAAGATTCTACTAACTGAAATATCCGTCCTAGGCAAGGTTCATGAAACTGAAATGCATTTGGGAATTTTAATAAGTTCAAGAGTTCAGTTCCATTGAAATAAATCAAAGAAATCCAAAACATCGCTATGAAAATAGTGCGAAAATAAACATTACACTCTAGAAAACCAATAGTTTTACTTAGCAAAATATTGAGATTAATCCTGTACAAAAGCTCACAACAGCCGAGTATATTTGAATCTGTATTGTACCACTAATCAAATTTCTTCTTTTAACCCTTAAATGCTTTTTTTTTCAAATAGGACATATTCAAACAAAATTTCTATTTACTATAACATTCAACGAAAGTGTGTCAAACTTCAACTTGTTTCACATCTGCAACGAGACTGTTGGCAAGTGTGAGTAGGTATTAGTAGGATGTTGCATCAGCACATCCGCTAAATAGGTAATCAGTATATTCAATGAAATAGACGAGTGTCATCGGTGTGTCATCTGCCTAATTCAAGAACCTAAACTTAAATCTGGTCATTATAATGGTAAGTAAAATTTATTTTATGATTCTCTAGTGTGATTATTTAGATGCATATATTGTAGTGTTTTGTTATACATGTAACATTTTATGCCATTTGTTGCTCATTCGCAACATCATTTATTTTTGTTCAATAAATATATTTTCCCCAAAATTATTTATACTACTTTATATTGCCCCTATGAAACGTTTTTCACTTGATCATTGTTTTTCAAACCAATATAAAAAATAAAGCATTTCAGAGTTAAGAAATACTTCCTTTTTTTACTATTGTCGTCATCACCTATCAAAGCCAAGAGAATAAGGGTTAATGAGACAGGAATGATTACAAAGTGTTAAGATCTGAAATCGGGGCCGAACTCCACAAAATCACCACCTTTCTAAATTGTAAACACGTAACTCCTATGATTCAGTACGTATAATTTTTTTCCAAGCAATTCATTGCCAAAAATAAAAGGAGAGTAAATCACTTATTTCTTCAAAGACATAAATTTATTAAATATTTGCGCAATGAGGAGGGTGACGTGGTGGGTGGCTACATATTTGCTACCATGTTAAAAATACCGTCCAATTATTTAAAACATTTTTTGTTCATATTTAATAAAAGAACATAATGTTATAAATAATCAGTTGCATATTTCCCATATCCTAAAACGCATTCAGTTATTTTTCATAGCAGAAGAAATAAAAAACTCAAGCACACCCACTCGAAATGTTAAGTTTCAATAGATGGAGTAGGGGGTTACGGTTTGAATGCCTGGGCCGTTTTTTCCGAATTGCTCATTATACAAATTTAGCTCTCAGAAAGCTAGTTTCTTCTGCACAAGGTCAGCTGAGTGAATCGTTTCCAGCAAATTGACAATAAGAATTTTCTTTGAAAAGATTATATATCTATATGCATGATAAGGAGAGGTAGTTTGCTTGAAGCATTGTGTGTCATACGTATATAGAGGAGTATTAGAAGGCTATCACAATGCAAGAAATGGAAATATGTCTGCGTTGAGAAGTAAGACAAAAACTAGTGATTTTCATTATATATTTTTTCAAAAACTTTTTTTTAATAATTTTTTTCTATATAGCAAATCTTACTTGATTAGGCAAGACTTCAATACTGTGATGTCATCTGTGTGACCGTGTTCCATAATATATTTCGATGAAGACCTTTTTATCAAATGGTAGGTGTTTCAAATCTAAAAACATGAGTGGATGGCAATTTTGCTTATCTCTCTCTCTCTTTCTCTCTCTCTCTCTCTCTCTCTCTCTCTCTCTCTCTCTATATATATATATATATATATATATATATATATATATAAGTACTGTGTGGTAGGGCAGGAAAAATCCAGCAGAGTGCTCGATTCCACCATTCCTGAATATGTTTATCAGCTGACGATAATCGGGATCAACCTCCCGCTTTGAAACCGACGGTACTGATGTTACATTGAATTTCTGTATTTTATATATATATATATATATATATACATATATATATATATATATATATATATATATATGTATATCTATGTATATTTATGCAAAAATTGTTAAAAATAACAGAATTTGTCTGTTTAATTATACCTTTCTTATTTAAAAAGAATTTTCTGATGGTCTTTTTTGTATTAGAATCAAAAAACTAAATAAATGTGTGATAGGTTTCACAGGTTTCACGAACGTTTTCGATTCTTCGTCGAATCATCCTAAGGTGTCAAAAGCAAATGAACAAAAAAGCTGGAGAAAGAGAATTGAAAAAAGACGACGGGGAAACGCAGAGAGAACGTTTTCGCATTGTTCCAGGAAGTCGTTGACGATTTAAATTGAGCAACGTTGGATGGCATCACAGAACAAAATCGCATTACGTCAAGCACTTTAAAATGTTACCACTGCTTTCATATGTGATCTTATTAATTTTAGGTTGTTGTGTTTTTTATGTAGATAGCTTCCAGTATTTTAATCTATGTATAGATACGTACACCTATATCTATCTATATCAATGCGCACACAATATATATATATATATATATATATATATATGAACATACATAAATACATATATATATGTACACACATACTTATATATATATTATATATATATGAACACACATACTTATATATACATTATATATATATGAACACGCATACTTATATATATATATCATATATATGAAGACGCATACTTATATATATATATATATCATATATATCAACACACATACTTATATATATATGTTATGTATATATGAACACACATGCTTATATATATTATATATATATATATGGACACACATACTTATATATATATATGATATATATATATATCAACAGACATACTTATATATATATATATGATATATATATATATATCAACACACACACACACATATATATATATATATATATATATATATATGAACACACACACTTATATATATATATTATATATATATATATATGAACACATATATATATATGCACACCCATACTTATATATATTATATATATATGAACACACATACTCATATATATGTATATTATATATATGAACATACATACTTATATATATATATTATATATATATATGAAAACACATACTTATATATGATATATATATAAACACGTATACTTATATATATATATATTATATATATATATATATGAACACACATACTTATATTATATATGTATATATATGAACACATATATATCTATATATGTTATGTATATATGAACACACATGCTTATATATATATAAACACACATTATATATATATATATGAACGCACATTATATATATATATATATATATATATGAACACACACACACATATATATATATGAACACACATGCTTATATATATTATATATATATATGAACATACATACTTATATATATATATATGAACACACATTATATATATATATGAACACACATTATATATATATATATATACATATATATGAACACACATTATATATATTTATATATATATATATGAACCCACATTATGTATATATATATATATATATATACATATATTTTTTTTTTTTTTTTTTTTTTGTCTGGTGCTTCGAACAGGCGTGTTCAGGCTTGCTGGTTGTTCAACTCGCCCTGGCTGATGTGAGGATCCTGTGAGACAAAGGAACCGCACCAGCATGTGCTTGCATGTGCACGATAGAATTGGTGTCGGCTTGCCTGCACGCCGTGTATCCGACAATTTGGGGTTGGTCCGGGATATTAGCGAGGTAGGCATCAAGAGAGCGCTTAAATTGTTCCACAGCAGCATTTTTTATATCCCGAATACACCTAGGCATGGCATTGAAGAGTTGTGACCCCTGTACAGGTAAGCTCGTTTCAAAAATGGTTCGTATTTTCCCACCAGTTTTTAGCGAGGGAACAATACAGTGCCTCCCGCGGCGTTCATTGTCTCGGGCTTGAATGTGGCCATTAATGTTCGGTACCTTTCCTTCCAATATCTTCCAGATGTAAATTATCCGGTACCTTTCACGTCGTCTTTGCAGCGAGAACATTTTTGTCTTCTTCAGACATGACCAGTAGTTCCGATCAGCTTGAATTTTCCGTAGAAAGGACCACTGAATGGCTTCAAGCTTTTGGATGAGCCTAGGGCTACTTGGGTTCCACAAGACAGAACAGTATTCCAAAACTGGAATGACCAAGGATTTATACAGCGTGACCATTGCACGATATTCTCTGGTTTTAAATGTCCTCAGGATCCAGGCAATGAGGTTCTTGGCTTTTTCCACAACTTTGTTTATTTGATTGCTAAAAAGACAATCACTAGACATAGATACACCGAGGTCCTTTACTTCTTGCTTTATGTTTATCATTTTTCCTGACGGAGTGTGGTATGATATCTCGCTTTTTAGCTGGTCGTTATTACCATAGCGGAGAAGCTCAAATTTCACGTCATTTAGCTCCATGTTATTGTCCTATATATATATTTATATATATCTACATTATATATGGGTAAAATACCCGATATATCATGAAATTAAATGCCATGGAAACAGGATGTATGAAAAGACGACAAAAGAAAAACAATTAAACAACAAAAATCAAAATAAACTGTGAGATTTACCGGTTTCATTCAAATCAATGAAAAACAGCAAAACAGGAAAGACGCAAAATGGGATGATTTTGGCACGTGCGTTACTAATTGAAAAAATTATGTGGCGTGTGTTAAAAAGACGTTAATTGGGAAAAGAGAAGAGAAAGAAAACTAAAAAGGAAAAATTGAAACAATTAAATGTAGCAAAAATATATCTCCCTCCAAGCAGCAATTTATGAAGCTATACAGAAAAACAAAGAAATAATTTTCGTTTGACATTTAGGTAATTTTGCGTAAACAAAAAGATGACTGTCATAGTGGTATTTGATATATTTCGATGCTGACAAAATATACTGTGTATGAACATAGTCTCATTTTTTTTTAATTGGGATAACATAACAACAAGGTTGCTTTATATTGTCTTCGGTATTAAAAGTCGAAGAATTTGATTTTGTATAAGCATAAAAATCAAAATGAATTCAATTAAAAACTGGTTATATAATAAAATGAAATAAAAAATGGAACGTTGTTAGGGAAAATAAAACGATGTTTTATTACTGAATAATTTGAAAGGGTTGCTGTGCTTTTTTTGTAATTTAAAAAGGTAAGCGGGGCTTCACTTTTTCATGGCAAATGTTAAAGTCATCATCATCATCATCATCATCATCATCATCATCATCATCATCATCATCATCATCATCATCATCATCACTACCAACAACAACAACAAATTTAGTTTTAAAAATAAACGTATGAATTTAATTAACAGAAACTTTCGTTAATTATTGCATTTTATGTACTATTTTTTAAAGTAATTATTCTAAAGCAGTGGTTCTTAACCTTTTTTCTCCAATTCCCCACTATTTAGTGAGCCAGCTCTCCATTCCCACCACAGTTATCACATGGAAATAAATACATACGAAAAGATTCGTTATGTTTTTTCTAAATATATTTGGCCTATAAAAAGCATACAAAAATGTAACACTAGCACTAGACGCATACATGTTAATGAGACTATTGCATCTTTGGGGTATGTATCTGTGAGATAAGGAAAACATATATAATAATAAGGTACCTGAAGACAAATAAAATGACAAGAAAGTAGTGACAACCATACAAGAGAGAAACAAAAAACGAACAACAGAAGTGGCATTGAATCAAGAAAATGGTCAAAATTATCATGGTCAAAGTAAGTCAACATTTGGATGTAATGTATTAAATTTTGAAGCAGTGGTTCTTCTGTGCGACCGGTCATTCCCCACTTAGCAACTCCGCCATTCCCCACCAGTGGGGAATTCCCCACAGGTTAAGAACCACTGTTCTAAAGCAACTTAAATTTTTGGCTGTGCGAAAACGTAACCGAAAAAAAAAATTAAACGGAAGTTATCATTTTGAATTTTAAACTTTTTCATTAATTAAAATATTACTACTGACAATGATGTTAAGAAAACTATGATGTATATTTAATGAAATAGTAGAATCAAATTATAATCGAATCGTACAGCATTTGAATTTATTACGAACTGTTTTATAAATGAATTATAGCCTTGATTGTGTTTTGTAATTTTTTCTGTCAGTATATATAGTTAATGTGAAAATATTTAATTGTATTTTGAAAAGTAAAAAACAAATAGAAATAAAACGAAAAGCTCAACCCTTTGGGGTTACGTCATATCAAAATCAGACAGACAGAGTCTCGGCCATTGTTGGGATGGTCTGTTCTTTGATGGGCTGAGGTATGGTCCTGTGCTGTTCTAGAAGGTCCATCCTCATGGGCTTTACCGTCTCATCATTTGAAAAGGGGTTAGTTTATTGCTAATCGCCTGGGGCGCCCCAATCGTAGAATACCGACTAGGCTGCCCAGGTATACTTTTCCTCTTTCATATCTCACTTTCCTGACCTTGTGCCACATCTTCCCGCCGTTGGAGGGGGATAAATAAAAAAAATATGTATTATTGATTTAAATTGGAGTAACCTGTTTTGATGGGTTTTTTAAAACCATAACCTAGTCGGTTTTTGTCCGGTTCAAAAACTGTACCAGTAAGAACAAAAACAGAAAAATTTGTAAAAATCGTTGTTTCATGAATTGTGTTTTTTTATAATCTTTAGTTTATTCCTAAAAAAAAAATTCATCGGAAAAAAAAAGTATCGGGGGGGAAAAAAAAAGAAAAAAAGTTTACTTTCCCCATGAAAAAAAACAAAACTTTTCTCATTGATTTTCTTCGTCAGAAAATAAATTTGAGCAACATTATGGGATTACTAACATTAATCAATAGTATAAACTGCCTTTGATTACTTTTGTGGGGAGTTCCACAACAATAATTTGCCAGCATTCGAGTTTTTTTTTTTTTTTAACATAGTTCACCCCAAACAAGGCAAGTTGCCACTATAGATGTAAGGGGCTACTGAGAATTAGGGTGAAAGTTTAGGAGGTCATCCCAAATTGGGAGCTGTGCAACGAGATGCTTGTTTACATTAGTTTTAAATTTCTGCATGTCGGTACAATCAGGGAAACAGGGAGCAAGGAAGGTGTTCCAAAGGCCAGAAGCTCTGGGAAAATAGCTATTGGAGTAGAAGGCTCTCCGGCATCTGGGGACCTCCACAGTGAATGAATGGGATTTGGCAGATTGTATGTATGTATGTATGTATGTATGTATGTATATATATATATATATATATATATATATATATATATATATATATATATATATATATGTGTGTGTGTGTGTTAACGTATGTTAAAAAGAAATCAATAAAGTTCTCAATCATAGAAATACAAGAGCCAAAATACAAATTATTTATTTAAAAACTATGCATCACAGTTTCTCGAGATGGACCATGGTTTCATTGACAGCAATAGGCCTTTACTGTTTGCAAAAAATGGAACGCACGTGCAACAAGATGTTTGTTCACTCATGTTTTTCTTGGCCCACCTCTACTCTTTTACATCTAACCCCAAAACTCTCATCCATTCTTTCTATACGATAAAACCAAAGAAGTCTCCTATTCTGCACACATCTCCATCCACTCCCCAATTTTTATCTTCCTCTGAGGTCATCAGATCTAAGCCTGTCTTTGAGACTTTTCTTTTAAAACATAGTTCACCCCAAACAAGGCAAGTTTCCACTATAGACGTAAGGGGCTACTGAGAATTAGGGTGAAAGTTTAGGGGGTCATCCTTGATTGGGAACTGTGCAGCAAGATGCTTGTTCGCATTAGTTTTAAATTCCTGCATGTCGGTACAGTCGGGGAAACAGGGAGCAGGGAGGAAGTTCAAAAGGCCGGCAGCTCAAAGAAAGAGGCTAAAAAAAATGTTTACTTTCCCCATGAAAAAAAAAAACAACTTTTCTCATTGATTTTCTTCGTCAGAAAATAAATTTCCATAAAAATACACATACGGTGAGTGTTTTTTTTTCATTATTTTTTTCTGTTAAAAAGCCGCCTTGTTTTGATTTCGACACCGGTTCATTTTGATTCGGCTTTTTCCAGCTGTTTACTTATGTCTGCGGCGTCAAAAGTCCGTGTTGTCTGGTTCAAAAGCTGTACCATCACCTCTTTTTGCAGTGGACAAATCGTGCCTTCTCATGTCCTACATGCCAAACAAGAATGGACTCTTTCATTGCGAATATGGTAAATCACTCACTACTGCCAAACTGCGGCTCCAGTTAGACCACTTCTACAACGCAGTAACATTGAAATTTAAAAAAACATCACGGTGCATGCAATTTTACTCAAACTTAAATGCTACCCAACATTCACTCTTGATTGATTCATTTTGTTTTAACGCTCATCAACCACTGTTGGGTCATTTAGAGTCAAGAAGGTTATATTTACGATACTTATTTTTGTGAAGGCATTTTGAAGTATAGAAATTTTCATATTCACAATGTGTGGGTGATTTTGTTAGATTTTTGTAAACAATTTTCGGTGCTTTGTTACATTAAGATCTCATCGTTAGGGTTAGGGTCAAAGTGAGGGTTAGGGTTAGCGGTAGGGTTAGGGTCATGGTCAAAGTTAGAGCAGCTCCTAATGAAACAAAGTACCTAATTTTCGTTTCTTTTATGATGTTTTAAATATTTCATGGGTTATTCATGTTGTTTGCTTGGTAATAAGATAATTGAGATTTTTTGCAAATCCTGGGAGAGGGGTACATTTTTAAGCAAATAAATTGGTTGGTTGTTTAATTTCATGTAACATCAACCCGTCCTGGGCCGTTCAGTGCCGAACTTCATCATCCCTGTAAATGACTCTTTACTTCAAGTTCGCAATATCTTCAAATATTTATAAATTAATTTGCTTTGTAGGCCTATACTTTTGAAGTAAACAGTTCGTAAATGGTAGATTCCATTCATCTATAGACGAGACGCCGATAGGTAATACCACTCTGACCAGAGCGGGTCTGCGAGTAATGGTTATCATGAAGTGACTCTAATGCCTCTCAGATGGGGTCCCCACCACCGGAAGCAGTTTCGTGTCATATTCGAGACGTTTTTCTAGGAATCTGAAGAATTGTGTTTATTTGAAGTATCTTATAATCAGGTTTCAATGAAATTCAAGTGATTGAAACCTGATTATGAGATACTTCAAATAAAGAACTCTTTAGATTCCTGGAAAAACGTCTCGAGTATGACATGAAACTACTTCCGGTCGTGGGGAAAAAAACGAAAAAAAAACAGAAACACCTGGATCAGACTGCAAACTGGAGTAAACGACATCAATACCATACGAATGGCAAAACAGATTGGCAGGTCACGTTTCGAGATGTACAGACAACAGGTGGACATATAGAGCGAAAGAATGGACGCTGAGGCAATGGAAAAGACCCAGAGGAAGGCCCAAAACCCGGTGGAGAGACGACCTCGATAGTCAACTAGGTTCTACTTGGCCACACCTAGCCAGAGATAACACAAGGTAGAAAGAAACCAGGGAGAGGTTCCTCCACCAGGAGTAAAATAAAAAGACCATGATGATGATGATGATGATGATGATGATGATCAGGTAAGGTGTTATTTTTAGAACCAATGAATTAATATTTACTAAAGAATTTCCTTCGTATGTGTTTGTATATTTTACACTCGATCATTAGGTGTTTTACTGTTATTTGTTGATTGCAAAATGCATCTGGGTGCATTCGCAGCTTCAAGCAACTATGCATGCGTTAGTATTGCGTGATCAATTCGGATTCTGGTTAACAATATTTTCTCTGTCCTGCTAAAAGTTTTTATTTTCTATTTTGATTATAGTTTGGTGTTCATGAAGTTTTTTCCTGAGGGTACATACCCCATTTTGTTTGCCATTTTTTTCTGGTATATTCTTTTATTTTCCATTTTAAGTCTGTATAGAATTTAAATATTTGTCATATCCATGTGTGATGCTTCTTTGGCTAGTGTGTCAGCCTTTTCATTGCCTGGTATACCAATATGGTTTTGTATCTAGGCTAGAACCATTGTATTTTGTATTTCACTGCTGCCTTAATGTACCCACTAAAAGCTTTCCATATTCATTTGATTATTTGCTACTGACTGACTTCTCGCAGCCCGGACCCTCGTCCAGCGCTCTTAGTAGCCACGGCTACTACTTTTCCTTATCAACTCATCATGTCAACCCAATATTTCGATGTACTTGCATGACATTTTTCTTAAAATTATCATCCTGAGGAAGTCTTACAATAAAGACGAAACGTAATTGAATATATAAAAAAATATCTCTTGGTTTTTCCTTTTTCATTACCCATTACGTTGGATTACTCTCATCCTTCCTTTCTCATTTCAGTTATTCTATGATATTTATTGTCTGTTATATTTCAGGTATTTTATAACTTATGTTAATGATGTAAGGATGATTGGGGTCTCCTCTCATGACCATAAGGCATGATAAAAAATCTGTATCTATGATGCATTTTTGTTTATATACATTTTTGGTGAATTTGTAGTTCAGCTGTGTATATTGATGCATCTTTAAGTAGTTTAATTAACTCTTGAAATTAGAAAACTTCTATCTTCCTCTTGTAATACATAAAATACAGTCAGTCGGAATTTTAGTATTTTGAACTTGAAAACCTGTATTCCTTATAAAATATATTTTATTGAATAAATGTTAACATTTCATGTTTGAAAAATTATTTTTAGTGATTAAAAAATAACATTGGTTTGTTCACAAAGAGTAATCTCCTTATAGAGAGGCTTGTATCGTAGATTGGCTCAGTGGATAGTGACGTCTCTCAGCAGTGGTGGTAACAGCAGTCAGGGAGATGATTTTATTTTCATTTTATGGCTGGAATAATGGAAGCGATTAAAAAGAACAACAAATAACTCCCTTATTTGCTCTGGGATACAGTTTACTTTTTGCAGCAAGTACATCGAGATGAATTGCATCTTGCCTAGAGGTGGAAGAAGCTTAAAAAATAAACGTTAGAATAAATAGTGGTAGTGGGTATGACCCAACGGTCACGGGTACGTCTCGTAATTATATAAATACGATTTTTTATCAACAAAATAACACAGGTTTGTTCGTTCACAAAGAATAGTCTCCTTGTGAGGCGCTTGCCTCTTAGATGGGCTCAATGGATAGTGACGTCTCTCAGCAGTGGTAGCAGCAGTCACGGAGATGCCAGTTTTTTCTCTTCTTTTTGTGGCTTGAATAATGGAAGCGATTAAAAAGAACAACAAATAACAACCTTATTTGCTCTGGGTTACAGTTTACTTTTTACAGCAAGTACATCTAGATGAATTGCATCTTGCATGGAGGTGAAAGAAGCCTGAAAAATAGACGTTTGAATAAATAGTGGTAGTGGTTATGACTCAACGGGTCACGTGTACGTCTCGTAAATATATAAATACGATTTTTTTTAATAACAAATAACACATTGGTTTATTCACAAAGAGTTGTCTCCTTAGTAATGCACTAGAGAAAGGAGGCATGATTTACTAGTACCGGCACTAAGTTCTATTCATCAATATAAGAACGTCCTGGATATGACACTAAACTGACACTAAACTGACACTAAACAATTTCTGAGTTTTTTTAGGGAGTGTGTTGTTTGCTGTTTTCTGCTTTACAGCATATCAACCATTTTGGGGTCATGCAATGCCGAAGTACAATATCTGTTATCACCGATTAATAATATACGATTAGTTGAACACAAGGCACTATTTTACCCATAGCTGGAGTGGTTGTGTTGTTTTACGGCATATCAACCCCTTTTCGGGTTATTTAATGTCGAACTCGGTCATTTTGGCAAAAGCTTTATGCTTCAAGTTCTTTATATGCTCAATTGCTGCCCTGCTACAACCATCATGCCGGTGAACGTGATGTTTCACCACCCACCAGTCAAACTCTTAAACCATTATCCTCGAGTGGCCTTTGGGCCTTGATAAGTGGTGACCTTTAATGTAAAAAAAAAAAAATTATTTATTCATGGTGTTTGGTTTGGTTGTTTTATAGAGGAAAATTGTTTTTACTTTTGGCTTTGCAGAACATGATTGAGTTTTGCAAAGGGAAAAGAAAAAGCAACAATGTTTGGTGCATTTATGGCCAGGAATCCGGTATCTTCAGACAGTCTGATCTGGTAGCACCAGATAGCTGGAGTGAGAGAGTGTGAAGCCATCCCTTAGTTTTTACTACTAACAGGTCCACTTTGACCCGGATTGGAAGTACCTGTCACTGCCATTGCCTGATGGATACACATTTCTGTAATGATACTGATATCACGCCAACTCGATAAGCAACTGTTGAGATGTAATGCAATAGAGAGGGAGGGAGGGGCATGATCCGCTAGAACCGGCCCTAAGGTATATTCATGAACAAGATCATCCTCGATATGACACTAAACTGCGTCCAGTGGCAAAGCCTGAATTTCTCTTTTTTTGGGGGGGGGGGGCTGCTGTTTGCTGTTTTCTGTTTTACAGCATATAAACCATTTTTAGGTCATTAATGCCAAAGCACAGTATCTGTTATCACCGATTAATAATATACGATTAGTTGAACACAAGTTGCTATTTCATCTATAGTTGGAGTGGAAGAGTGTGAAGCTATCCCTTAGTTGCCATTACTCCCAGGTTAACTTTGACCCGGAGAAGTGGTAGCACCTGTCACAGCCCATTCTATGTGTTGAATAGAAACCATCGTTAATCTATGTGAGTGATCTCCCCCTGAACACTCTCCCAGGCTGGAGGCGGCTTCCGGCCGGAAGTGATGAGACCGCAATTATTGTTTTACCTATAATCTGTAATGGAGTGCGAATAAACTATTCTCTCCATATACATTATCGAAGTCCGCGTTTGAATTCTTTTTGTCACACCGTAACATTTCTTTATTTTCATATCAACAATATGGACCTCTCAAAACAAATTAAACTAAACCAATCATGCGTAAGGTTTCGGCATAAAATGAGCCAACAACGGTTGACATGCCGTAAAATCCATCAACTAACCAACCAACCATTGTTTCATAACCTATTTGTTTACAAAATATAGACCTCTCAAAACAAAGCAATCGTATAAAAAACATATGCATTGTTTTTTTTGTATAAAAAGTTCCAATAAAGATTGACGTGGCGTAAAACCCAACAACCAACCAATATATAATACACATATAATTTAGAATGCTTAGAAACAGCATGTGTACCTAAGTGCAATCGTTCGTAATCATACGACTACATACACTCTTAGAAATTCTGCTGTAGAAAATCGTCTACGGAATCCGAAATTGCTACGATCACATTCGCTGCCAGATAGTGTTCAGCATTTAAATCTTTCTGCTTAAGTACTTTAAAATTGCACGCATGCAATTGACAGTGCCAATATTGTTTAAGATGGAAAACATCGGTTTTGCTTCCCCTACTTATGAAAACTGCACTTTCCACATCCAAACCTTCAACTGAACTCGTCTCGATCCTGTTTAGGCCTTTTCCTCCATATAAGTAAGTCCATAATTCCATATCTCTCCGTTGCCTGAAGATACTTCAACCAAAACCTGGAGATAGCAAATCTCGAGAGGCCGGGGAGGAACAGTTTGTGATGCATTCACACGACGATAGAAATTCTAGATTTCAGCAAACAAATCAATAAATCTATTTATCTAGACCTCTATGGGCAATCTCTAAAATCCTATGCAAAAGGAGGAAAACAAAAATGTACATTCTTATTTCAACAAAGTTATAACAAAATCTAAAAACAACTTCTTTAAAGGCAAAATATCTGCAAATATAACAGCAAATTATTTCAAAGCAAAATATCTGCAAATATTACAGCAAATTGTTTCAAAGCACAATATCTGCAAATATTACAGCAAATTGTTTCAAAGCAAAATATCTACAAATATTACAGCAAATTGTTTAAAGGCAAAATATCTGCAAATATTACAGCAAATTATTTCAAAGCAAAATATCTGCAAATATTACAGCAAATTATTTCAAAGCAAAATATCTGCAAATATAACAGCAAATTGTTTCAAAGCAAAACTATTATCGATTAATTTACAGTTTTAATGGCCGTCGAAAATTTCACCTTTTTTATTAATTTTTTGTTAGTGATCACATTTTCGGGCAATGTCATAATACCCCATCATTGTGTTAGTGTTAGGGTTAAGGTTATAATACCCCATCATTGTGTTAAAAATGTATTTAAAATCTTCCAATAACTATTGCAAAATCCTGAAATCAGTATTTTTAATTTTTAACTATAAAACATTGAAATAAATTTTAATTTTTTAATTAGTATTCATATTTCTATTGCATAATTTTCTGCTTTTAATACGACAGTGCAGTGTGAGAAAATTAATTATTGTTTTCCTTTGGTCCAAGAGAACAAATGAACCTTAATACTTGACTTTATCTTTTAAGTTTAAATTACAGCTAAAAAATACTTTCGAATTTTCGAAGTAACACAGTAGTATACAAGTCAATCGATACATTAAAAATGGCTAACATAACTTGCATGTGTTTATTATTGCGACCCTTCGAAATTCTAAGATAATTTCAAAGCCTTTAAATAGAAGAATAAAAAGTAATAAAACAAATCGATATCACCTTTATTATGCAAAATATTTGGGTAGGTGATTTAGCTATATTGGCCCGTAAAATACGAGTACAAACGAGCTTGAGTATAGAAACTAATACAGAGATAAAAAGGTCAACAGTGACTAAGAATGAAAATCGTGGGAACGGAAGTAGGGATACAGGAAAGGAGAAGTGAAGTTATAAGAAAAACTGGTCGAAAATAACTGCTTCACTCTCATGGGAAGCGATCGAGAACGACAAACACATTTAGATTAGTTAAACTAATAACTTAAAAAGCTTTGAACTTAATCGTCTCAATCTCAGTCCATGATGGATCACAGCTGTGCTAAAATTGAACTAGCAATGATATGGTTAACCAACAGTTTTAATTTAACAGGTATGATGTAATGAAACAGCGTGCGACTCAATAAACCACTATTGTCAACTCGACTGAGTAGTGTTAGAGTTATTTTCCTGCCTTTAAAAGAAGTTTCCACAGAAATGAGACACGTTCCGACAACATTATACTTAAGACATCATTGATATGAATGTTGCCAACATAGCGCTCATCACAGAAATCATTATCCTACTCATAGTCCTAACAACTGTCATATTCACCACTGTTTCAGACACTTCTGTTCGATAATTTTGCAAACTCAGACACATGTTAACTTTTATTTATTTAGATTAACTATTAAATATTACTTAGCAGTAATCTATATATAAATGTCAATGTACCTGTGAGTGTGTTCACTATGGAAAAACGATTAGAGAATCTACATGAAAATTAAAAATGTATTAATATGTAAAATTTTCCGTGGAAAACAATGGAAGTGGCCCTCAATGTGCCAAATCTCTGTGCAATGGGGGCATAAATCCTCCTTAAAACTTTAAATACATATATCAGATTTTACTTAAATTTTAACCATTTGTAATTCAGAGTTTTCCAAAATTTTATTTTTTACTAAATAAAATTTAAGTAATATGGCGCCATAGGCTATATAGGGCCATAAGCAATGCTGGGTTATAAGTAAGATGGCATCATAAGCAATATGGCGTCGTAAGCAATATGGTGTCGTAAGCAATATCGTGTTATAAGCAATATGGCGTCATAAGCAATATTGTGTTATAAGCAATATGGCGTCATAAGCAATATCGTGTTGTAAGCAATATAGCGTCATCAGCAATATCGTGTTATAAGCAATATGGCATCATAAGCAATATGGCGTCATAAGCAATATGGCGTCATAAGCAATATCATGTTATAAGCAATATGGCGTTATAAGCAATATCGTGTTATAAGCAATATGGCATCATAAGCAATATCGTGTTATAAGCAATATGGTGTCATAAGCAATATGGCATCATAAACAATATGGCGTCATAAACAATATCGTGTTATAAGCAATATGGCGTTATAAGCAATATCGTGTTATAAGCAATATGGCGTCATAAACAATATGGCGTCATAAGCAATATGGCATCATAAGCAATATGGCATCATAAGCAATTTCGTGTTATAAGCAATATGGCGTCATAAACAATATGGCGTCATAAGCAATATGGCATCATAAGCAATATGGCATCATAAGCAATATCGTGTTATAAGCAATATGGCGTCATAGCAATATCGTGTTATAAGCAATATGGCGTCATAAGCAATATCATGTTATAAGCAATATGGCGTCATAAACAATATCGTGTTATAAGCAATATCGTGTTATAAGCATAGTGAAAAAGGACATAGTAGTGATCCTCATTCAATCCTGCGAAATGTTTTGCTTTTCTACTAGCATTCTTCTAAAGTGCTCATTATTTGCCAAGTGTGAGTTGATTATTTAGGTATAATTAACATCTTATGACCTTTTTAGGTCAGCTATGGCCATGTGTGGAAAGCAGATATGATCGGTTAATGTCTTCGTCGTGTGTTATTTCCTTATTATTAGTGCATGCAAACTCATCCTTTTAGCGCTGGCAATGGGTGACATTAAAACTGGATCACGCGGTGCGTGATGCCCGTTAATTTTTACAAGAAGAAAAGCGCGGGAAGAAACTAATAAAATCAACAAATACTTGTTTATTGGTAAACTAATTAAATTCCTCTCTTGTTTTTTGGCACATCCTTTGATCACTTTGGTGTGGGAATTATCAGCAAGACAATCTTATTTCATTTTTCAAAAAGTCTTTGATTCATAAAAATAAAAGCCAAACTAACTCGATTTCTCATCACTTTGAAAGATGAACGAATGAGACATCTTAAAAAAAAATTGATCGACGTTGTTGCAAAAACAATAAAGAAATAAGTCTGCTATTACAACAGCACAATGCGACGAGCCTCACCTCCTCCGAAATTTTCTTCTCTTTCTCTCCCTTTTACCCTTTCCCTTGTCTTTGTTCTTGCAGTGTTACTTTGATGTCAATTAAAACACATGTAATCATTAACAAATTCACAGGCTTTATATATATATATATATATATATTTATAATTTGTAAGACAATCTCTTGCTAGTCATATAAAGAAAGACAGCTGGTGTGTGCGTTCATTTCCAAACTGAATATGGCAGACTAAGCAGGAAAAACATTGTAATTATTTCAATGTTCATCACACGCACGAACGACCTAGCGTCAGTCTGTATTTCTATCAGGCAATTTAGTTTGTAATATTTATGTGGTGAGTAGCATGTCATCCTTGTCAAACCTTGGCACGTTTGTCTATATCTACAACAGAATCTTTTTTCGTCTTAGAGACCAGAAAATTCCATTTCATATCAGCTCAGCCTATATAGTCCAAACCCGAATTAATGGAAATCACTTAGATCTCCAAAATGGTCCAAGAGAGATAACTAGAGATAATTTTGCATCCACAATAAATCAGGAAAAAGCTTCTTATTTTTAAAGAGTGCTTCGGTTTCTGGTGGAGTAGGTCTGAGGATTTAAAACCAGAAACCTTTAGTAAAACTAGTTCATAACTGATAACTGACCTTGGAGAATCTACAAGATGTATGTTTGTGCATATGTATACATATATATATATATATATATATATATATATATATATATATATATATATATATATATATGTAAAGGAGTAAGGCTACCAACATTTGTAGAATGTTTTTTTCAACATTTATTTATTATTTTGTTGTTTTTTTTTTCAACATTTATTTATTATTTTGTTGTTTTACCATTTTATGATTTTATATATATAACGCGTTTCAAGCGGTGGCCCGCTTTCATCAGATATGAAAATCCATTTGAAGAAATGTCTTTCGATTCGAGCAAATGTTGTTTCATTTGAGGAATTTGTTATTGTTTTTGCGCATGCGTGGGTTTGCGGGTGTGTGGGTATCTTTGATTTTTATTTTTATTTTTTATTTGTCATTTTTCCTGCTTCTCTTGGTCAAGTGCGTGTTACCCATCCATTATCCATCGGTCATCGCAGCCTCCTAGGGTGCGAGAATTTCTTTTGAAATTTAATACTTTTTATTGCTTTTTGTCGTCTCCAAAAATGAAGTGGTGTCTGCGTGCGCGCGCGTGTCCGTATGTGTGTGGTCTAATCTTGAGTCTTGTGAATAGGTGAGCGACACATACACATACACACACATAAATACGCACACACACCCATGTGCGCACACACACAGGCGTGTGGTTATAGTGACAGAGAGGGGGATAAAGGTTGAATTATATACACATACATACATACATACACACGCACACACATACATATATATATATATATATATATATATATATATACACATACATACATAGATACATACACGCACACATACACATATATATATATATATATATATATATATATATATATATATATATATATATATATATATATAAGACTAAGTTACTATCTTATTTATTAGTCTCTGTATGGCTTTA
The DNA here is from genome assembly GCA_963556195.1 of Sepiola atlantica. Classification (NCBI taxonomy): domain Eukaryota; kingdom Metazoa; phylum Mollusca; class Cephalopoda; order Sepiida; family Sepiolidae; genus Sepiola; species Sepiola atlantica. The sequence continues at coordinate 14,776,597 of OY744528.1, read as the reverse complement.
ATTAATAGCAGTCCGCCCCATCCTGTTCAGTGTCTCATTAACTTTGGTTGATTGAGGACGTCGGGATGGGGTAATACCAGTCGAGGATTCGTCCTCGACAATCAGTCTGGCAGGAACTGGGCCATTTCGGTAGCCTTTTATCTGCCGGGCTGAGGTATACTGTCCTGGGTTGTCCTAGGAAGCGTACCCTCCCAGGCCTTGCCTCCCCTCTTTGGGGTGGAGTAAGTTTATCGCTTGCTGCCTGAGGCGCCCTGACCGGGGAATGCCAACGGGGCTGCTCAGGCTATTTTTGCTAGGCCAGAGCGCTCCTTCTTTAGGGGCGCTGGCTTGACTCTTCCCCCACTTTTCGACCTTGTGTCACATATTCCTGCGGTGGGAGGGAATTAAATACCTGGTTGGCTATTTTAGAAGCACATTTTAAATATTGATCTTTTTCCCCTTTTAGGGTTTGATAATGTTCGGGTGGCTCCTTTTCTTCAGACAATCTGTTTACATAAAATCATAGAAACTTAAATATAAAATTTATTTTCAACCTTACCAGGATTTATCAAAAAACATAGTTGAGAAGTTTGATGGTATGCATTGGAAACAAGTTGAATTTTGACCGGATTTCACATTTTGATTGATTAAAAACAGAAAAACATTAAAATGTGCTTAGAAGCACATGAGTCATAAACAAGACAGTAAGCTGCAGTCTTATGTTATTGTTTTTAATTTCCCAAAGACTTATATCACATCTGTTTACATAGAAGCTATGTGGAAACTTCACACACACACACACACACACACACACACACACACACACACACACACACACACACATACACACACACACACACACACACACACAATAACAAACATTTTTAATATTTTTATAATAAAAAGAAAAAAATAGTAATTGGTGTGGCCTTATAGGGCTGGGAGAAATAAAACAAACAGAAGGTAATTAACAAGAAATTGTATTAACAGGGAGTACAGAAGTAATGGGTTGACAGAGGATGCTTTCTCACTTCTGTAGAATGGCCACAACGACTATTCATAGTCAGAAAGAGTCCAGAACATTTATAACTAACAAAATAAAGATTGAAATATTCGTAATAATTAAATAAAATAGTGATGGGCCAGAATTTTCCGATTCACATCCCTTGGATTGATTCTCCCCTAACGTTAGAAAACGCTCTTTCCTCAGCCACTAGGATCCCGCCCTTAAGTGTCACGGGTTGCCACCCACGGCAAACTGGTGGCCTCGTTAGGGGGTGTAAAAAAAAAGATAGAGTGAGAGAGAAAGGAGGTGAATTGTTTTTTTTTTGTTTTTTTTGCTTTGCAGAACATGATTGAGTTTTGCAAAGGCAAGAGAGGAAAACAAAAAAACTTCAATGGAAGCCGATATCTTCAGACAGCCTGATCTGGTAACACCAGAATGATTAATGAAATGAATTAAATTTGATTAGTTATGGGGACAGTTTATGAAAAATATTTATTGACAATGGATTTGAAGACAACTCTGTTTTAATCTGCAGGGAAGCAGTCCCATGATAATGTGTTCCACAGACGGCAAACCTTTAAAAGATACTCAATTTATGGGAATTCCACCTGATATTAGGCG